>CM028347.1:70518458-71091164 GCA_016618105.1 Dendrobium huoshanense | reverse complement strand
CGACATTTTGTGACAAAACAACCTAGTTCAGAGGGTCTTGGCCGATCATAATCATTTACCTTTATAGCCTTTTAGTGGAAAAATCATTGGTGTGGTGTCATTTGACAGTGAAACCACTGGTTAAAGGATACATGCCACATCCTTACTAGCAAGAGATGAATTGAGAATGAATCTTAATGATATTCTCGATCAAACATTTACTCTTTGTAAGCTAGAGTGATTATTTTAATTTTCCACCTCAGTAAATTACTATAGAGGGCAGATGTGTATTTTGATTTAAGTTATTTAGGTGTTTTGTTTCAACTTTAAATATTTTAATTTTTTGTGATTTTTGGAATTTTGGATTTTTATGAGCATTTTGGAGGAATTTTAATGTTTGTGGTCCCTTCCTGTTAAAATTTTTTTTTCTACACAACCATCATTGTGGTATATGGGTTGTTTAATTTTTGTTAGTTGAACCCTTGTCAACTCTGCCAACTTGCCGACAAAAAATTAGGTTCGTTGTCATCTTTGTCTTTATTAGTGAACTTTTCTTGTAATAGACCTTGAACGCCTAATATTAATGTATAAAATAAATATACAATTGCAGAACAAATATCTCAATTGATGCTGCAACTATATATTTATTTGATGATTCTAACCATGTCAACTCGTATACATTCATGTAGAAGGATCGAGTTCAAACTTTGATTTATTTATTGACTTGTGCACCATCCTTCGGCATCACATGTGTATACATAACATGCTCATCATGGCCTATGCGAGTGTATGCATTTGCATGTATTTTGCATAATGTGTTTGTATGGTTGTTGCATGTATGCATATATGTTGATATGTGTCTACATTTTGTTTGATATATTTGCATGATACATGTTGAATATTAATGAGATGTGATGCCGGTCTCACATATTTTGTATCTTGGGTGATATGCTTGCATAATGTTTCATGCATGTTGTAATTCACGTATATATAATTCATTTGCACATAAATGCATATGACATGCTTGAATGATATTTTCCACTTATTATAATGTATGTAGGAAGGTATTTTAAAGTTTTGTACATTGATCAGCTATATGAATGATTGTCATTTTAGTGTACATAATTCTCTATTTTGAAGCTTGGAGATGTCTTCTGTCTGCTTGTACGAGTGATGCAAATTCGGTGGCATGACACTATGTTGTATTTTGCTTGTTGATTTATTGCAGGTAGATTATCATGCACTAATGAGTCTCCTGTAATTGCTAAAAAATAATATGTTGTGTATATGATGGGTCTCCTGTAATAACCAATAGGTACTTGTACTTATTGTAACCCTACATTCGTTATGGCCCTTTGGCATTTTGTTTATATATAGCATGTAATGATTACAACATGTATCCTACAATAGTCGTAGGAGCTTACATTCATTATCAATACCTCTCTACATGTTGATTACTATCATTCACAGGGAACTATTGCATACATTTGAGAGATGGCACGTATTAAACGAGCTATTTATTACTGAATATAGGAAAACTACTACTTCCACACCTTACTCATTAACATTATTGCTTGTTCAAATATGTAGGATGATCTTCGTACTTCATAATAGCAACCTTAGCTGCACTGTATACATTTGTAAAAGGGTTCTGTTATTTGCTCGTGAAGCATTTTATGTATTGCAGGTACTCTACTATTACCCACATGTGAGATGAGTTGAATGCAGATCATCTAGAACCACTCATAAATATAAGTATTTATCATATTTCTCATGCATCTTGCTTATAAATAACATGTAGCATGCTTGATGAGTCTCCTACAGTAGCTTGTAGTCACTTACATTTGTTGTGTATCAGCCTTCTTTGTTTGTATGTTGTTTAATGTGTTTGCTCGACATTGAATTATCATTTACTACAAGGCAATCATAGCATTCATCATATGTTATCCATACTTTGCTTATAAACTCATCATTGTGTCTATAGAAAACTTCTTGTAGGTACTTCAAGCTTTATTGCATGCATCAAGCTTGGAAGATGATTTGTTGCATACATGATGAACCTGACAATGTTGACTATTGATATTTTCATTCCAATCATTACGAGAACTTTTAATGTTCATTAGGGATTTTATTTTATAACTTGCAGGTCTATTGTTACATTCTATCATAATTCTCATTAATTTATCTTTGCAGGCAAGTTGTACTTCAAATTTTGTTCATCACAAGTTTTGTGCTTATTATTTATGTTAAAGTTGAATGCTCTGTATCTTTAATTAACATTTACATTTTTTGTTAAAGTTCGGTTCCCTACGAATTGTTTGAGTTTTGTTCCTTGCGGCTTCAATTGAGTTTTGTCCCTTGTTGTATATTCAAGGTTTCTATCAATTATTTAACTCAATGTCCTCTGTTCACTTGAAATTTTGGTAGCCTCTCGATGTCTCCTCTATTTAGGAGAATTTTGAGGAATTGGTCCATTCCACCATGCTAAGAAAGACATGTTTGGTAGGTGTCAGATAACATCATAGCTATGGTCTTTAATCCCACCACACCAATAAAGGCGTGTAAGGGTCTTTAGAAGTACTTATTTGAAATGTATAGTTGTTTCCCAATAGGTGCTGATGCATGCACAAGGGTACTTAGAAGTTGTCCCCACCAACATGCCTCATTACAAGTTCTGCACCGGGTTCCCTCATATCACACTAAGAAAGAATGAATAGATAATTTTTTGGTGTGCCACGATCACCAAGGATAGGATTTGGAGATTTTTTTTAGTTTGTCAACATTTACTCTTTTGCATAAGGCCGGTGATGGTGAGGTCGGGGTTGAAGGCATGAAGATCAAGATGATTAATCATAAATCCTTTTCTGCCTTTTTTTCTTTTTTTTCTCTTTTTTCTTTTCCTTTTTTATTTGTTGATCTTTATCTTTCTTTTTTGTAATTTATCTTCTCTTCCTTTTTTTTAAATAACAATATTAATAATAACTAACAATAATAATTAATAATTGATAATAAAGATGTTTGGATCGAAAATGAAGTTGTTTTGTTGTGGTTTTATCTTAGGGTGGCTATGTGGTAAAATTGAGTGTGAGAGATATTATATTGAGTATGGAGAGTAGTTGAAAAGAGTGGCTTTATCTTTGTGAGAGTGAAGGAGTTTAGAACTTATAAGGTTTGATCGAGCATCGGCTAGGTGGAGGAGATTGCATGCAAACTAAGAGAGGAGGAGTTAGAGCAGATTGCCTTGGCATAGTGGCAAGGAAATCAATGACTGTAACACAAAGTTTGACTAGATCAAATGTCGCTCGGCATTCACTATGAAATCCTTTAAACAATTTTAGAATTTTTTTGGCCTATGGTATTCAACAATTATTTTAGGAGTCATTATAAGTCTAAATCATAAACTGTCTAAGAAAAATATTTATAGTGTAGTGCTTTAATTACCCTAATTTTTTCATAATTTTTGGGCATTAGTGAAATATCTTAAGAAATTGACACATATTGATACAGGTGGGATTTTTGGGACTGTAAGGTATCTGTTTTGTAAACTAATTTCACCAAAATGTTTCGGATATGATTAGCTAATTTATTTATATATTTTTATAATTTTTGGATTTTCAAATTTAAAGATATAAATTTTTTTTAATAAAATTAGTATTTTAATACTAAATAATTAAAATAATTACTTAATATTTTATTATAATATCCTAAACCACAATTTTTTTTAATTAAAACCCTCTGTGGGGCCTACGTGTTAATATTAAATTGGTTACACAGTCCTTAGAAAGATCCTCCAGCTCGTTACTGATCGAAAGAGCTACAAGTAAAAAAGAAAATAAAAAACCTATGAGCCGGTGGATACTTTTACTACGAGTACAAAAAGAACATAAATAACCACTCAGGCTGTGAGTAGACAGCACCCAAAAAAGGAAGGCATAATAATCCCATTTAGCATAGTCCTCCTGCAAAAATGATGACGATAATAGAAAAAGAAGTGCGAAAAACAACAAGAATACCTTGCAGTCATTGAAGCTCATAAGTCGATACATCTTAAGATACCTGCAATGAATTCTCCAAAAAAAGTTGTGAGAAATATAGTAGTAAATAGGAACTAAATACCCAGTATTCTCCTTGTTAGAACAAAACTTAATATAATCAAAAGAACACCTCAACATGCCCTGCAGAAACTAGAAAATAACACTAAAGTTCCAAATAGCCTTACCAGACACATGGGAAGCCACAATAATAGTAAAATACATAACACAGAACACCTTCCTCCAAAGCCAGCCAAACCACTTGAAATAGAAAGCATAACAGTAATCGTTAATCCAGACTAAAACATTCCCACCAGCATTACTATTATAAAGTAAAGGCCAGGTATAAAAATTATTCCATTTCTTCTTATGGACATTAGCCCCAAAAAACAAAAACAACAGAATTAAACCAGACCCAACACCTGTAGTAGGTTAACCAAACTAAATGAATCACAAGCCCATGCAGGTGACCATAATACTTTGACTTGAAACTGTGGAGACTAGCAAAGTAAGAATACATAGCAGGACCAAAAAAACTCCCAGAATTAGCATAATTGGCTGGATCAAAATTCAACCTCCTGGTAAAAGAAACAAAGACGAGCAAGCCACATCAACCCCACATAGAGAAATCACATAGATATTAAACAGGGTAATATTATGCCAATAATTAGCTTGCTGCCACCAAATAGGATTGAATAACATCTTAAATCCCAACCTCAGATTACCAGAAAAATGCAGAGGAAAAAGATATAAACCGCAGGCCTCATTTAAACCATACATCCAGGAAACTTCCCAAAAAAATAAAACAGAAGTCACCACTATCCATCAGGAATAAAATAAACACCTGAGAATCAATAGACAAATGAAAAAAGCTAATCCCAACCCAGCAAACCTTCCAGAAATTGTAAAACAAATCCGGATCCAGCCAAAACTCAGAATCACGGACAAGACCGACACTCAAAAACCAAACTTCCGACCAGCCAGATGAAAAAAGTACTTAAACATTCTGAATGTAAGACAAACCAGCTTTATCCAAATAGACCATACCTTTCAAAATAGGGTTTAAGTTCTTAATATCCAAATCTTAATAATTAAGCATAGAACACCCTTTTTTAGCTAACCAATCAGCACCCACGTTAGCTTCCCGGTAAATATGAGAAATTAAGAAATTAATAGAAGAAAGATAATGCTTAATTTGCCTGATTAAGTAAAAATTTTGAGTGTTACCATGAATAACATTGTTAATGGTTTGAATAAGAAGCATAGAATCCACCTCAGTCCATACATTAGTGATACCCATCTTATTGCAAATATTCAAACCATAGTTTAAGGCCATAAGCTCAGCCGTAATGGCATTGGAACAATGTAAAGGGGTAGCATAAGCAGCCAGCACATGCCCATAATGGTCTCTAAGAAGACCACCAGCACCCGCAGTATTAGTACCAACAGAACCATCCGAATTCAATTTCACATAAGGAGGCTTAGGTTTAATCCACTGAACAATTTTCTCAATAGAAAAAGTATTCCCATTGTTGACCGTAATACCAAAAACACTAGTCAAATACTTACAATTTTTTAAATTCTGAATAGAAATAATGTTATAAGAGAAAGCTTGTAGAATTTTATAACAAGTATTAGAGATAATCTGGGAAGCCTCCATCTTAATAGCATTATGCTTAGCATCATTTCTAGCCTTCCAAATATACCAAAAAATAAGGATAGGAATAAAATTAAAGATATGGCCTTTAGAAACATTAGCCCAATGCTCAAGAATAGAAATAACATTGTTATGATTCAAGTTAAAGCTTTTTTTGGCAAGATTACTGAAATAAGACCAGACTTCCTGGGCAATTTCACCATTCACAAAAAGATGGACAATACTCTCCACATTGAAACAATATAAACATTTTGAAGGCATAGAAAAACCTTTTTTTTTTTTTTTGAAGCATAACATCAATTGGAAGATATCCTTTAATACATCTCCAAACAAGAATAGAATACGAGAGAGGAAAATGTTTGTGCCAAAAAAGCCAAATATATCAGCTGATTATCCTTTTTAATTCTAAAGTTTTCCCAAATGTCCTTCAACTGAAACTTACCAGATGAAGAAAGAGTAAAAAGCATTTTATCTTTACAGTGAACCTGTAAAGGAATTTTCAAAATAGATTCAACAATATTAGAAGGTAGCATTTCCCTAAGCTGAGAGTCAATCCAACAGTTATTATTAATGAAACTAGAAACTCTAATATTGGCGATAGAGTGAGTATTGAGAAGAGCATCAATAGAAGAATAGCCTAACCAGTTATCTTGCCAAAAATAAATGTCACCTTTGCCCAAACCCCATTGAATAAATTGTTCGGCTTCCCATTTAATGTTGCAAAGTCTTTTCCAAACCATAGAATCACCATTTTTGTAAAAGCATAAAGTAGGATGCTTGTTGTTGCAATATTTAACATTCATGTAATTAGCCAATAATCTAACATTATTTCTAAAAGAGAACCATAGTTTATGGGAAAAAGCTTTGGCAGTATCCTTTAAATTTTTGCAACCAAGATCCCCTTCATTAAAAACACCACAAAGCTTATCCCAAGATGACCAACGTAAACCATTGCTATTAAACTTAGAGCCCCAAAAAATTTGTTTATAATTCTCTCTAATCTAGAACAAATAGCATCAGAAGGAAATAAAGTATGAAAAAGATAAATTGGAATAGAGTTTAAAACATATTTAATAAGAACTAATCTACCACCATACGACAAAAAGTTAATAGACCAATTAGACAACTTTTTTTGAAACTTAGTAAAGATATCCTCAAACAGAAATTTTCTTTTTTTCCCTTTGTAGATGGGAGTTCCCAAATAAGTAATGGGGAGATTCTTAGACTGAAAACCACAAACTCTTTGAATAGCATTAATTCTATTATGGTTAATAGAACCACCCACAATAAAAGTACTTTTATCTTTATTAATAGAGAGACCGCTTTGATGATTAAAACTGATAAGAAAATTGACTAACTCTTTAATATTATTAATAGAACCATTAGAAAAAAAATAAAATCATCAGCAAAACTAAGATGCGAAATAGGAAAATCTCTAATGGTACAAAAATTAAGGTTCAGTTTTCTAACAAATAAATTATCCAACCCCCTAGAAAGATATTCCATAGCAATAATAAAGAGAGCAGGAGAGACAGTGTCACCTTGTCTTAAACCTTTGGAAGATTTGAAGAAACCATGATTTCTACCGTTAATGATAACAAAGAATAAGCAATTTTCAATGTTATTTTTAATAAGAAAATGAAATTGTCATTAAAACCAAATAAAGAAAGGATATCATAAAGAAAATTCCAATTGAGGTTGTCATAAACTTTAGAAATGTCAAGTTTAAAAATAACATTACCCCCTTTTACCTTAACATTAAAATCATGAGTAATTTCTTGAGCTAAAAGGACATTATCAAAAATACTTCTACCCTTAACAAAGCTCGTCTGATTTAAAAAAATAATATTGGGAAGAATGTTAACCAACCTATTAGCAATAATCTTAGAATTAAGCTTGTTAAGAAAAGTGCGAAGGCAGATCGGTCTAAAATCATTCCAATTAATAGGGTTATCTTTTTTTGGAATAAGAACAATATTAGTGGACAAAAAAAAAATTAGGATAAGAGTTACCCTTAAAGAAATCCTTCACAGCTTCAATGATGTCCTCTTTAATAATGTCCCAATTATGCTGAAAAAATTTGGCGGTGAACCCATCACGTCTAGCAACCGCATCACCATTCAGGTCATTAACCACCTTGAAATTCTCTTCATCAAAAGGAATTTGACAAAGTAAGTTGCTATCAAAATCTTTAATAATTTTAGGAATGAGATTCGGATTGCTAATAGGAACATAAGAACACTGACTATTAAAAATATTCATGAAATGCTCAATACCATAATTATAAATAGCATCATCTAACTCAATAGAAATACCATCATCACCCACAATTTTATGGATATGACTCTTGGTTCTCTTCATATTAGCTAACATATGGAAAAATTTAGTGTTCCTATCACCTTCCATAACAAATTTGGCATTGGACTTTTGTTTCCAAAAAGATTCTTCCTGCAATTATAATTGGAAAAGATTTTCCTTGGCTTTATTAAGACAAGAGAGATTATCAGAATCCGGATTATTCAAATAGAAGTTATCAAGATCAGTAACTTTCATCTCAGTATCTTTAATATTAGTAAAAATATTTTCAAAAATATTTTTGTTCCACTATCTCAGACATTGTTTGAGTCTGCTTAGCTTAGCCCATAATCTCAACATGCCATTAATGTTATTGTCAGGAAAGACAAGAGCACTCCAATTAATATTGATAACATTCTTGAAATCAGTATGATGCATCCACATATTCTGAAATCTAAAAGCATAAGAACAAGAAATATTGATTTTATTAATTTTCATCAGAATAGAAGAATGATCGGAAAGAGTTCTACTAAGATGTTCAACATTAGTCATAGCAAAATCAGCAATCCAGTCATTATTGAAAAGACACCTATCAAGACTTTGCCACAAATTAGCTCTATTCCAAGTGAAAGGTCTCCCAAAAAAGCCAATATATATATATATATATATATATATATATATATATCATTTTAGCCATTTAATTGAAGCTTACCAATGAACAGTAAAAAAGAAATGTGATTGCATTTTTATCTTATCTGAAGCATCATATCATATGATCTTTATCATTTCCTATAAACATGTAAAATCACATAATGAGCACATAGCCCAAAAAGTAACTAAAATCATATAATAGAAATCAGTGCTTGATAAAAGATAATAAAATGTTATGAATTTTATAAAAATATATATAAACCAATATCTATACTAATTATCTGTAACAATTTATCTTTCTATAATTCATCACATCTAAGTCCATTACATCATCAATCATAATAGCAATAATAATCAACAATATTAATGCTAGTAATAATATTAATATCATGATCAATAATGTTAAATAGTGATTATGACATTAAATAGTATTAGTGTCAGTCACAATATAAGTGTAGTTCATAAAAGTATCGGTATCAATATTCATATATTCAATGAGTGTATCCTAACATCTTTCTCTTGCACTTATGTCTCTCAATCAATTGCCCTTTATAACTCCAAATTAATATACTCCTTATAACTCCCCTTGAATTTCATGAATAAGTTGCCTTCTTATAATGTCTAATCAATTTTCAACTCTTTATGACTTCGAATTAGTGAATCACATGGATCAATATAGTATCATATAGAGTTATCATACCATGTGTCTGATATCATTTAGTACTTCATTTAAAATATAATAAAGACATGTCAAATCTTTTAGAATGATACAATCTATAGCATATCCATACTTGTATGTTGAAAGCTTATGAAATAAAGAAATAATGTATTTTAGCATATTTAGGAGAGATGAATTAATATAAATCTAAATCATTGAAAATAAAAGTAAGAGATTAGTCACTTATAAATAATAGAACAAAATTTGTAACAAGAATGGCTGATAAATATGACCTAAATATCTTTCTCTCTCCTCTCTCTTCATCCCTGCTTTTAATTTCTTCTTGGTCATAAAATCAAGTGAGAAAGTCGGTGGGGTGAGACATATATATATATAATTTTCATCATCTGGCGCCGCAGCTCTCATCAAATTAGCACCAAAATGCCCTATTTTAGAGTTTTTCATTTTTTTAAAGAAAATTTATTTCACATATTTGAGTTATTATAGGTTACCTAATGCAATTGGCAGTTTACATGCTTGGTATCGTGTACTCCACATATGTGTAAGGGGCATGTGGCAATGCCACTTCTACTTTTGGTTTCTTTATTTTTTTTTTTTTGGAAACATTGCTGCCTTAATGAGGCAGCATAATTTTTGCCTCTTAAGATTTAGGAAATTTTAATAGTAAATTACTTCCTTTAGCACTACCATTGTAGGTCTCAAGTCCTGGATGAGAAAAGTAGAGGGTTGCATTAAGTAGTCAACATCCAGCATAAAAGTTCTCGAATAATCATGAAATGAATACTTTAAAAAATTATGTTAATGCTAGGGCATCTCCGGGAAGCGACACGCTATATGGCCTAGATACAATGATAAGTGTGCAAGGGCCGCTGCCTGGGTGCAGTGTTAAATAGCAAGGGTTCCCACATTAATGATGAATGTGGGCAAAGAAGCTAGTCCATGAAACTAAAATTAGGATAGGAACTTGGAATATAGACTCCCTTACAGGAAGATTAATGGAATTAATATAAATTATGATTCATAAGAAGTTAAATATTATGTGCATTCAAGAAACTAAAAGGGTTGAAGAGAAGGTTAAGGAGAAAAATAGTTTAGTATATAAATTATGGTGTTCGTGTAAGAGTCATACTAGAAATGGTATAGGTGTGATTATAGATAAGAGTTTGAAGGATAATGTTATAAAAAGTAATAGAATTGGAAATAGAATTATAGCTTAATTTAAAGTTTATTGTTGATGCAAAGATTGCTAATATTAAAAGTGCATACTCCTCAAGTAGGTTTGGATATGAGTTCAAAATTAAAATTTTGGAATGACTTAGAAGAATTAATACAAAAGATACCTCTTGAAGAAAGAGTTTTTATTGGAGGAAATTTAAATGGACATGTTGGTAGAGAGGTTGATGATTTAAAAAGTATTCATGGTGGCCATGGATTTGGAAATACAAATGAAGGTGGTAAGATCAAATTAGATTTTTCTTTAGCTTATGATTTTTTAATAGCTAATACCTTATTTAAGAAAAGAGATGAGCATCTTATCACTTATAAAAATGGATGTCATAAAACACAAGTTGATTATTTTCTTATAAGAAAATTAGATTGTTTAGATTGTAAAGTTATTCCGAGTAAAAATTTATGTACCCAACCTCAATTATTAGTTTTGGACTTTAAGATAAAGGGCATAAAATAACAAGTTAAGTAAAATGATTTTCTAGGATTAGATGGGGGCATTTAAAAAATATTAACAAAAGTAATTTTTAGAGTAATATTTTAGATTTAAAATTTTATATATGCATGAGGATGCTAATATTATGTGAAAAAAAGTGGCTAGTGATATTAAGATTATTGCAAAATATGTGCTTGGAGTTTCGAAGAGAAAAGCTCCTAATAGTAAAAATAGTTTGTGATAGAATCCAAATGTACAAGAAAAGATAAAAAAATAAGAAGATGTGTTAAAAAAATTTTAGATGTAAAAAATTGGATACTTAGAAAAACTATAAAAAGGCTCGTAACAAATCTAAGAAAGCTATTTGCGATGCAACGAGCTTAGCTTTTAATGATTTATATAATAGATTAGATACTAAGGAGAGAGAAAGATATATGTATAAGTTAGCCAAACAAAGAGATAGGAGAAGTAAGGATTTAGTTCAAGTGAAATATATTAAGGATGAAGATCAAAAAGTACTTTTCTAAGTGATATTCAATAAAGGTGGATGAGATATTTTGCTAAACTTTTTAATGATGATTGTGAAAATATAATTAACTTTTTGAATCTAGTAATTAGGTTGTTAAGCCTAAGTTAATGTCCCAAGGCTACCAAGAGAAGAGGTGAATTGGTAGTTTAAAAATTTAATCCTTCTTTGAAGATTAAGTTGAACCGAAATGAAAATTTTTCTTTTAAAGTTTTTCTAGAAAATATTTTTCAACCACAGAGTTGTTAAAAATTAAAATAAAATGTGGAAACATGAAAAACTGTAAATGACACCAGATTTATAGTGGTTCGGTCTATAACCAGACCTACATCCACTCCTCAGAGGCACCCTCTGAGTATTGCACTAAAACCAATAGTGACTCTCCTTTTACACCCACAGCAAGGCGGAGAAACCTTTACAACACACTCTTTTCACCACTACCCGGTGCGGCAGAGAACCGTCATCCTTTTACACAATCCCCAATGTTGGCAGAGAAACGTCCGTCCTTTCACACTCTCCTAGTGTGGGCAGAGAACTCTTTCATCCTTTCACACTCTCCTAGTATGGGCAGAGAACCCTTCTGGCTGTTCACACTCTCCAAGTGTAGGAAGTGATCCTTTCGGCTATTTACACTCTCCAAATGTCGGCAGCAAACCGGATCTCTTTGACTGATCTTCTCACAAGAAATCTAGAAGGAAGAAAGAAAAGAGTGAAGTAATCCCAATTCAAAAGTAGAGATTCTTACCTTTGAACTCCAAGTGAAGCCTTAACGCTCCAATTATAGGAATCCTCCTTTGAATGCACTCTTCCACTCTCTCCTTAGCTATTCTCTCAAGAGGCACGAAGATCAAATGACAAAAAGATTAAGTGGCAGTCTAATTTGGATTATATATACAAAAGACAAGAAAAATTGCCCAAAAACTGCAAGTTTTCAATTCTGTACGCAGAGGATCGTCCCGTACGATCGTGGATCGTCCTGGACGATTTTACTTAAACGATTTAAAACGACCCTATTTGAATATGTGTATGAAATGTCTTCGTACACACTGATCGTCCCGTACGAAATAAGTTCGTCCGGTACGAACGGTTATTACAAGGTCGGTCTAGAAAACTGCTGAAAACCGTTCTAAGCCGGTTAATTGTCTGGACGAAAATTGGTTCGTTTGGACGAAATTTTTACAAAGAGCAGATCATTTTCTGACGATAATAATTTCATCTGGACGAAAATTTTACAGATACCAGATCGTCCTGGACGATAATTAATTTCGTCTAGACGAAAATTTTACATAAAGCAACACATTTTCTGACGATGATTAATTTCATCTGGACGAACATTTTACAGAGACCATATCATCCTGGACGATAAAATTATCATCCCGGACGAATAGGACTTAGAAAATTTTTCAAGCCAGTTCCTATTCGTTCTATGTGCTCAATAGGAGATAACTGTCTGATCGTCCCGTACGATCAGTATAAAATTTTTATGATCTCCTTATGTGTATGTGTATGTTTTTATTCACTCAATTACAATCACTCCCTTTCAAATTGAATTCAAAGAAAAATGCAAGTTTCAAATTAACAAAGTATCTCATGTTGAATTTGATTTGAAGTTTTCGTAGTCTGGAGTTTGATTTTCCTTAAATGTTAGTACACACAAGAGCAAATACAAATCTTCTAAAATTGTTAGGAGATAACTACACATTTGAACAATAATGTTTGGAATCATCAAAATTATATAAGTTGCAAAAATGTAAGTCATGCAAATAGTAACTATTTTAACAATCTCCCCCTTTTTGATGATGGCAAAACAATTATTGTTTATATGATTTCAATTTAAACAAATCTCCTAAACTCCCCCTGAATTGATGAATACATGAAAATAAGGAGACATTTTGAACCAAAGAAAATTTTTTTTTAACAAAATTACAAAGTTAAACACAAAACCAAAATGCAAACAAAACAATTAAAACAAAAAACATAAAACATAATAATTTCTCCCCCTTTTTGACAACAACAAAAAGTGAAGAAGAAATAGACAAGAAATGTAAGTAATTATATGAAATTCATTTGAAAATTTAATCTAAATGGTGATTGTGATAAGTTATACAATCTAAAACTAGTAGTATTAGGTCAATCATAAAAATTCGTAAAATTTAGGAAGTGATATAACATTGTAAGTAAGAAGAATTTATCAAAGACATGATTCAATTTAGACATTTGAATATAGAAAATCATTACAAGAGAGATGTATAAAAATTCTATATTTCAAAGTTCAATAGAATATAAATGAGCATAAGATCAATTTGAATTAAGAGATTGAAAGAATTTGGAAAGAAGAGAATTACCACATGTGGCGCTTTGCGCATCTTTTTCAAATTTTTGGGCACATTTTTGTGCATCTTTTGACATTGGGCTAATTTTGTGCCTCTTTTTCATATTTGTGAAGCTTTGCGCATTCCTTTTGATTTTTGTACTCTTTGTACAATTTTCAAGAGTAATTGAGACCAAATATTTCCAAAATCAATAATCTAAAATTTCAAATATTTCTAAGTGCATAAATATCACTTGAGCATAGAAATATTAAATAAGAAAACATTTATATTGCAATAATAATATTAACTTTTATGTAGTCTAAATGAATAGACATGAATTTAAAAGTTCTAATTATAACAAGTTATAAACAACTTTTAAATTTAGAAATACTAGATTTTTTAATGTAATTAATCTCAAATTACAATCTAATTTAAGCACAATTAAGATTAAATAAGACTAATGAAATTCATAAAAATTAACCACATTTCAAAAACAAACCAAAATTGAATCAAGTACAGCATGCATTGATATTAATGAAAAGGATTACATATTCTTTTCATAATATTAAAAATAACTAAAAAAAATACACTGAACTTTTTAATAAAGACAAACTAAAACAATCACAACAAAAAAAATAAATACTAACACAGCAAAACATTTAAAACAAAATATTAGTACAACAAACACAAAGAAATTCTTTTCTTATTTTCTATTCTTCTGGAGGAGGAGGAGGAATGCCACTAAAAAGATTGAAGTAGGAGGCCATCATCATAACATTGGTATTGATTTCATGAACTTCATTTCTGATAATACCAATGTCCTGTTGCTGCTGTAGGAGTTGAGCATCAATTTGATCAAATCTTTGATCAACATGAGTCTCAAGTCTGTCAAATTTCTCAGTCAAATTCTGATAATCTGATTGAGGTGCAGAAGTTTGCTCTCCTTCTTCTTCTTCTTCAGAAGCACTGGCATGTGCTTTCCCTTTTTCTTCCTTGAAAATTGCTCTGAAAGAAGCATCATTGTAGTAGACTGGCTCTTCGTATTCATCATCAGGATGCACTAAGTTATATTTCTTTTCCAAAATATATGTAACTAAGTGTCCTAATGAGATGTTCCTTTTTCTCTTTTGCTCTGCATGTCCTATTTCTGAAAGCCCATAGAGATGATCTATGATAAGTTGGGCTTTGTCGATAGGCTTACAATCCATAATCAAAAAGGTTAGAACAGAAAGAAGAGGGGTAATATTGATTATATCACCAGCTTTGGGAATGATTGAAGATCGAAGAATATGCTGGATGATTCGAGCATTTCTGGTCATTCTAGAAACTCTAGCAACATGATATGTTAGGCCAATTTCTCTAATCACCCCATTGACTTGATACCATTCGAATTTGTTTTCACTCATTAGGGTGTGGGCTCTATATCCTTCAGTTCTTAAGTTCATAAAAGCACCTAAGTCGTGCTTGGTGATTTCAACTTTTTGTTTAAAAACAAAAGAACTTATGCAGGAGTGGTCGGAATTAAAACTCATGTTGGATAGAAAGTAGAGAAAGGTTTGTTTGTTGTAAAGGTGGACGAGAGAAAGAATGAATTGAAACTGGGTGGAGGCAAAAAGGTGCATTACCTTAAAGTTTATCTCATCTTGAATCAGAATGCGAGAGGGAGTTATTTTGGCAGAGGCAAAATGAGAAAAAGATTCCTCATTTGCTTTTGACAGGAAGTTTTCAGAGTTATTCCTGTGAGGTTTCTTTGCCAACACCTTTTGTCTTTTGCTTGAGGAGGCCATTGTCGATTTAAGGTCGAAGGAGATTGAAAGTGAAGTTTGGAGATGTGATTGTTGAGTTAGAAAGCCTTCATATTTAAAGAAAAATGATACGTTCATCCTGGACGAAAATAGTTCGTCCTAGACAAAAATAATCGTTCGTCTGGACGAAAAAAGTTTGTACCGATGAACCAAATCATCCAAAATGAAACGACTTCTCGTAATCAACACAATTTATGATGCGTCCTTTCGTACAGACTTTTGACTTGACCGATCGTACAGACAAAATAAATTTCGTACAGACGATCAAAAGTTAATTCGTTTTAATGCCAGTTGAAAACCGTCCCCTACGATGAAACAACGTCTGTTCGTTTGGACGAACAAAAAGTTCGTACGGACGAACTTCACAGTTAAAACTGCCTTATCCACTCAACCGCTGCATTCAAACGTCCCGACGTTTGAGAAAATAAATATTTCGTCCTTGACGATTTTTAGATCGTACAGACGAAATACATTAAAAACTGCTCTCAAAACGTTTCATATCACGCAAATTGAATTTTAACACACATCGTCCAGTACGAAAAATTTCGTCCCGGATGATTTCCACACATTTTTGGATTTTTGAATTTTTAAAGAAGAAAAACAATCAAAACATTCAAAACAAAAATTCAAAGACAAATAAACAAAAAAAAATATAAATATCAATGTTGCAAAAACATTTTTATTTATGCATTCAAATCAATAACACCAAGTCTTGTTCTTAATGTACTGAAGGTATCAAAGGCTAAAGGTTTTGTAAAAATGTCTGCAAGTTGATTTTTAGTTGAAACATGTGTGAGTTCAATTTCTCCCTTGGATACATGATCCCTTATGAAATGATGCCTTATGTCAATGTGTTTGGTTCTAGAATGTTGAATAGGATTTTTGGAAATGCAAATAGCACTTGTATTGTCACAATAAATTGGAATAGTGCCTATAGTTAATCCTAAATCAATCAACTGTTGTTTTAACCAAAGTACTTGTGCCACACAACTTTCTAATGCAACGTATTCTGCTTCTGCAGTAGATAGTGCCACTGAATTTTGTTTTCTACTAGACCATGAAACTAATGAATTTCCAATGAATTGACATGTTCCAGAAGTGCTTTTCCTATCCACTCTATAGCCTGCAAAATCAGAATCTGAGTAACCAATAATTTCAAATGAAGAGCTAAACTTAGGATACCAAATCCCTAAGTTTTGAGTTCCTAGTAAATATCTTAAAATCCTTTTCACAGCTGTCAAATGTGATTCTTTTGGATCTGATTGAAATCTAGCACATAAGCAAACACTGAACATAATATCTGGTCGGCTAGCAGTCAAGTAAAGTAAAGATCCAATTATCCCTCTAAATTTCTTTTGATCGACAGATTTTCCCTTAAGGTCCTTATCCAACTGAACTGAGGAACTCATTGGTGTACTAACAGGTTTAGCATTGTCCATTTCATATTTTTTGAGGATGTCCTTAATATATTTAGTTTGACTAAGAAATGTACCTTCCTCAAGTTGCTTAATGCTAAATCCTAGAAAGTAATTTAAATCTCCCATTAGACTCATTTCGAATTCACTACTCATTATTTTAGAAAAATCATCACAAAAATTTTTATTTGAAGATCCAAAGATGATGTCATCCACATAAATTTGAACAATAAGTATATCGTTTCCAATTTTCCTTAAAAAGAGAGTTGTATCCACACTTCCTTTTTCAAAAGATCTTTCAAGTAGGAAGGTACTCAACCTCTCATACCAAGCCCTAGGTGTCTGTTTCAATCCATATACCTTTAAAATAGGCAAAGGCTAGTAAAACCCTAATTGCTTCAAGTCTAGCTACAGGGGCAAAAGTTTCCTCAAAATCAATTCCTTCAATTTGATTATACCCCTTAGCAACTAATCTAGCCTTATTTCTAATGACTACTCCTGAGTCATTCATTTTATTTTTGAACACCCACTTGGTTCCAACAAAACTTTAATCTTTTGGCCTTGTAGTTAATTCCCAAACTTTATTTCTTACAAATTGATTTAACTCTTCTTGCATGGTCAATATCCAAAATTCATCAGAAAGTGCTTGATCAATGTTAGTGGGTTCAATAGTTGAAATAAAGGCTGAATGATTGACTTCCTTGTTTAATCCACGCCTAGTTCTAACACCCTCACTTGGTTCACCTATAATCAATTCCTTTGGGTGGTTTTTAGAAAATCTCAAATCTCTAGGCAAAGGGTTTTCTCTTTCCAAATTTTCTTCCACATTTTCTTCCAAATTTAATCTATCAATCTTTTGGGAGTTTTCTTCAATTTCTTCTTCAACAACATTTGGCTCTTCCAAATTTCCACTTTCATCAAATACAACATGTGTGGTTTCTTCAATGACTAAAGTTCTTTTGTTGAATACCCTATAAGATTTTCCAACACTTGAATATCCAACAAAAATTCCTTCATCTGATTTTGGATCAAATTTTTGTAAGACAGATTTTCCATTTTTATGTATGAACACCTTGCAACTAAATACATGCAAATGAGACAAATTATGTGTTCTACCTTTTAGCAACTCATAGGGTGTTTTGTTCAAATTTGATCTCACATTCACCCTATTCAGAACATAACATGCAGTGCTAACCGCCTCAGCCCAAAAATATCTAGGAAGTGAGTATTCTGCTAACATTGCTCGGGCGGCTTCTATTAATGTTCTGTTTTTCCTTTTAACTATCCCATTTTGTTGAGGGGTTCTAGGTGCAGAAAAATTGTGATCAATCCCCTTTTCTTTACAGAAATTTTCAAATCTTTCATTTTCAAATTCTCCTCCATGATCACTTTGTATAGAAATTATTTCACTCCCTAGTTTCCTTTGAATCCAAGTAGAAAAATTTCTGAATTCCTCAAATGATTCACTCTTATGAAAAAGAAATCTAACCCAAGTGAATCTTGAGAAATCATCCACTATAACAAATCTGTATACCTTCCCTCCTAGACTTATAGTGCCTACAGGTCCAAAAAGATCCATGTGTTGAATTTCTAAAGGTTTACTGGTCCTAAGATCTTTATTGGACTTAAATGAGGACTTCACTGGTTTTCCTAATTGACATGCATCATAAAGGTGGTCTTTAGTAAAGTCTAGTTTTGGTATACCTCTCACTAAGTTCTTTTGGGTAATTCTCCTAAGGTTTTTCATACTAGAATGATAAAGTCTCCTATGCCAAAGCCATGATTCATCAAAAATAGTTTTCAAACAAAAAGCAGTTGGAGATTGAATACAATTTAAATCTAGCATGTAGACATTGTTTACCCTTTTTCCATTTAAAACACTTTTCCCATTTAGGCTTATTATGCAGCTAGTAGGTAAAAATTTTACATTATAGCCCTTATCACATAGCTGACTTATGCTTAACAGATTATGTTTTAAGCCTTCAACTAATAACACATTGTCTATGAAAAAGTTTTTCAAATTTCCAATCATACCTGATCCAACCACTTTCTTTGTGGTATTATCTCCAAGTGTAACCTTGCCTCCATTCCTGACTTCCAACGTTATGAATTGAGCAGTATCTCCAGTCATATGCTTTGAACATGCGCTGTCCAGGTACCATATACTCTCATGAGGTCTTGTGTTAGAGCACTCTTGCAAAATTCTCAAATGTTAGACCTGGGAACCCAAACAAGTTTGGGTTCACTTTTATGAAATTTATAATCAGATGCATGTATGATATGTCTAGGTTTATGCATCTTAGTTCTCCACACCAAATTAGTTTTCATCTTTAAAGTGCAGGTGTGAGATATATGTCCCAAAAATCCACAATTATTACATTTAACATTAGGAAAAATATTCCTATATTTTCTTTCATATGATTGTCTTCTAAGGGATTTCATGAATTTAGGATAATATTTAGGATTTGTAAAATCTTCAAGTTTAGGAGGGTTCCTATTATCCTCGAGAGCTCTTATTATGAGTTTGTAAAATGAATTCATATCTTTCAAGATTCGATTGGTATAATTGATTATATATGTCTTGCTCTCAGATTCATCCTTAAAATTCTTAAATTCTTTTTTAAGTTCAGCATATGATGATTTTAAATTCTCAAAATTTTTATTCAAGTCATCATATTCATCAAGTAGTTTCATGTGGTTGTTATCTATTAAAGCATGATCTTTCCTAAGAATTTCGTGTTCCTTATTAAGCTCTTCCAATTCTAAACCTAAACTAGCATGCATCTTTTTCATTTTCCTATATTCATCATGCATGTGTTCAGAAACTTCAAACAATTCATCATAGGTTAAATCACATACCTCTTCTTGGTCTGATTGTTCAACATTATTTGTCATCAAGCAAAGGTTGGTGACTTCTTCTTCTTTTTCAGTCTCAGATGAGTCTGAAGCTGAGTCTGCCCAGAAAGCTCTTTGAAACTTCTTCTTGCCCTTCTTTACCATTAGTTTCTCCTTAACTTCTCCTTGCTAGGAGTGGCTTTGAGTTTTGGACAATCAGTCTTTATATGACCTGGTTTCCTGCATTCATAACAAATCACTTCATTAGAAACCTTGTCATTTCTGTTATACTTACCTCTATTCCATTGTTGGCGTCTCTTCTGCTTCCTCTTTAAAAAGCTTATGAATTGTCTAGTCATCAATGCAATATCATCTTCATCCTCAGGTTGTGAGTGTTCACTTTCTGACTCTTCCACATTTAGTGCAATACTATTGTCCTTTCATGATTCACCTGCATCAATCTTTCTTTGACTTACTCCTTGCTCATAAGTAATGAGTGAACCAAGAAGATTGTCAATAGAATAAATGTTCAGATCTTTAGACTCTGTAATTGCAGTAATTTTAGCATCATAAGCAATAGGTAAACAACGAAGAATCTTATTGACCATTTCAGCATTAGTTAATTCCCTACCAAGTGCATGCAAAGAAGTGACAATTTGAGTGAATCTTGTGTACATTTCTGAAATATATTCATTAGGTTTCATGCGAAATAATTCATAGTCATGTAACAAGATATTGAGTATTGATTGCTTAACCTCATTTGTCCATTCATAAGTTATGCAAAGTCTATCCTATATGTCCTTTCTGCTTTTGCAAGTGGAAACTCACATGTAGTCTTCAGATTTTAAAGCACAAAAGAAACTATTTAAACATTTGACATTTAATTATGCTAAGTCACATTCTTCTATAGTCCAATCTGAATAAGGTGTTTCTACCCTAACTCCATCAACTAATCTAGTTGGTTTTGTGTAACCTTCCTGGACTAGCATCCACATGTGATAATCAAGTGACTGTAAGAAAGTAGACATGCGTGTTTTCCAAAAATCAAAAGGAATATTGTCAAACAGTGGAGGTCTAGTGATAGAGTAACCCTCAGGTGTGTTTCGGTTTCCGAATATAGCCATCTACGTTAATCAAAAAGTAGTTCAAACTTATGATTTTGAAACGACGCTCTGATACCACTTGTTGAATCTAGTAATTAGGTTGTTAAGCCTAAGTTAATGTCCCAAGGCTACCACGAGGGGGGTGAATTGGTAGTTTAAAAATTTAATCCCTCTTTAAAGATTAAGTTGAACCGAAATGAAAATTTTTTTTTAAGTCTTTCTAGAAAATATTTTTCAACCACAGAGTTGTTAAAAATTAAAATAAAATGCGGAAACAGGAAAAACTGTAAATGACACTAGATTTATAGTGGCTCGGTCTATAACCAGGCCTACATCCACTCCTCAGAGGCACCCTCTGAGTATTGCACTAAAACCAATAGTGACTCTCCTTTTGCACCCACAGCAAGGCGGAGAAGCCTTTACAACACACTCTTTTCACCACTACCCAGTGCGACAGAGAACCGTCGTCCTTTTACACAATCCCCAGTGTTGGCAGAGAACCGTCCATCCTTTCACACTCTCCTAGTGTGGGCAGAGAACCCTTTCGTCCTTTCACACTCTCCTAGTGTGGGCAAAGAACCCTTCTGGTTGTTCACACTCTCCAAGTGTAGGAAGCGATCCTTTCGGCTATTTACACTCTCCAAATGTCGGCAGCGAACCGGATCTCTTTGACTGATCTTCTCACAAGAAATCTAGAAGGAAGAAAGAAAAAAGTGAAGTAATCCCAATTCACAAGTAGAGATTCTTACCTTTGAACTCCAAGTGAAGCCTTCACGCTCCAATTATAGGAATCCTCCTTTGAATGCCCTCTTCCACTCTCTCCTTAGCTATTCTCTCAAGAGGCACGAAGATCAAATGACAAAAAGATTGGATGGCAGTCTAATTTGGACTATATATACAAAAGACAAGAAAAACCGCCCAAAAACTGCAAGTTTTCAATTCTGTACGCAGAGGATCGTCCCGTACGATCGTGGATCATCCTGGACAATTTTACTTAAACGATTTAAAACGACCCTATTTGAATATGTGTACGAAATGTCTTCGTACACACTGATCGTCCCGTATGAAATAAGTTCATCCGGTACGAACGGTTATTACAAGGTCGGTCTAGAAAACTGCTGAAAACTGTTCTAAGTCGGTTAATCGTCTGGAGGAAATATGGTTCATCTGGACGAAATTTTTACAGAGAGCAGATCATTTTCTGACGATAATAATTTCGTCTGGACGAAAATTTTACAGATACCATATCGTCCTTGACGATAATTAATTTTGTCTGGACGAAAATTTTACAGAGAGCAACTCGTTTTCTGACGATGATTAATTTTGTCTGGACGAACATTTTACAGAGACCAGATCGTCCTGGACGATAAAAATATCGTCCCAGATGAATAGGACTTAGAAAATTTTTCAAGCCAATTCCTATTCGTTCTATGTGCTCAATAGGAGATAACTGTCTGATCGTCCCGTACGATCGGATATCGTCCCGTACGATCAGTATAAAATTTTTATGATCTCCTTATGTGTGTGTGTAAGTTTTTATTCACTCAATTACAATCACTCCCTTTCAAATTGAATTCAAAGAAAAATGCAAGTTTCAAATTAACAAAGTATCTCATGTTGAATTTGATTTGAAGTTTTCGTAGTCTGGAGTCTGATTTTCCTAAAATGTTAGTACACACAAGAGCAAATACAAATCTTCTAAAATTGTTAGGAGATAACTACACATTTGAATAATAATGTTTGGAATCATCAAAACTATACAAGTTGCAAAAATATAAGTCATGCAAATAGCAACTATTTTAACATAACTTTAGTGACTTTAGCACCCTAAATGAAAATAAATATTTCTAATTTTATTGGCGTATTAGTAAAACTGATGTTAGAGAGGCTTTAAAGAAAATGAAGGGTGGAAAAGCTGTTGGACCTGATGATATTCCAATAGAGGTTTGGAAATGCTTAGGAGATGAAGGAATTTCTTGGCTTACTAAACTTTTTAATACTATTTTGAAGACTAAAAAGATGTCAGATGAGTGGAGAATGAGTGTGTTAATTCCTATTTTTAACAATAAAGATGATGCACAAGATTGTGCAAATTATAGAGGATTTAAGTTAATGTGTCATACTTTAAAACTATGGGAGAGAGTTATGGAGCATAGATTGTGGCATGATACTAATGTTTCTCAAAATAAATTTGGATTCATGCTAGATAGGTCGACTATGGAAGCTATGCATTTATTAAGAGGTTTGATAGAGAAATATAGAGAAAATAAGGAGGATCTACATATGATATTAATTGATTTAGAAAAAGCATATGATAATGTTCCAAGTGAAGTGCTATGGAGAGCTCTTGAAAAGAAATTAGTTAATAATGCTTATATTCAAATCTTTCAAAATATGTATGCAGGAGCTATTACTTCTGTTCAAAAATAAGGTGGTTTGACCAAGTATTTCCCTATTTTGGTTGGGTTACATCAAGGATCTGCCTTAAGCCCGTATCTTTTTTCTTTAGTCATGGATGTTCTCACTTGACATTTGCAAGAGGATGTACCTTGGTGTATGCTTTTTGCTGATGATATTCTTCTTGTTTATAAGACTAGAAAGGGAGTTGAAAGTAAACTTGAATTATGGAGGTCAACATTAGAGACTAAAGGTTTTCTCTTGAGTAGATCTAAAATGAAATATATTGAGTGAAATTTTAGTAGTAAAAGACCTAGTGAGGGGATTGTGACTTTGGGCGATCAAGTCATTAATAAGAGTACATGTTTTAGATATCTTGGATCTATTATTCATAGTGGTGGTGAAATAGAAGGGGATATTATCAGTAGAATTCAAGTTGGATGGTTGAAGTGGAGGAATACATCGGGCTTTTTGTGTGATAGAAAAGTACCCCTCAAACTTAAGGGAAAATTCTATAAGAAGGTAGTGAGGGCTACAATGCTTTATGGTGCTAAATGTTGGCCATTAAAAGAGAAGCATAATATTAAGTTAAGTGTGGCAGAGATGAGGATGCTCAGGTGGACGAGTGGCTTTACCCTTAGGGATAGGATACGAAATGAGCATATACATGAAAAGGTTGGAGTAGCTCCAGTGGAAGAAAAGATTAGAGAGAGTCGCCTTAGATGGTTTGTCCACATTAAATGGAGGCCTTCCGATAACACTGTTAGGAAAGTTGAGGTATTAGATTTGACTTATGTTAAGAAAGGTAGAGGTAGACCTAAAAAGACTTGGTTAGAAAATATTAGAAAAAAACTTTCTTTATTAGATTTAAGTGAGAATTTGGCTTTTAACATGACGCAATGGCGAAAAAGGATTCATGTAGCCGACCCCAAAGGCTTGATGTTGTTTTTGTTGTAGTAAATTACTTTTTTTTATTTTTAATTATTATTATTATTATTATTATTATTATTATTATTATTATTATTATTATTATTATTATATATATTTTGGCTTAAAAATTTATAGATAATCATTAAAAATTTCATAAAAGATATAAAAAAATTTTAAAGCCTATTCATCTACCCTCCTCTTTGCTCCTACAAATATCTCCATTGTGGTGGGGAAAAAGCACAATATCTTGTACCTGTCCAAGTCCACCATTGGATTGGTAGCATGTAGATTATCAGTGTAATCAAAGCCTTATTTTCTTGTACTGGTCCTAGTCTTCCTTTGAATTGGTAGCTCGGAGAACATTTGTAGCGATCAAAGAAGATCAAAGAAGATGTTGAGATTATAAAATGTTTTTTATGATGGAGTGTTTTATTTACTCGATTATCTCCCTTTAGAGTTTTTTATATGATATTTATGTTTGCTTAAAGTAATGAATACTTCATCTTTTAGTAAGAGTAGTGTTAATTTTGTAAACTTGTCCCTAGAAGAAAATAAGTCTTTTATGAATTTTTGAGATATGCTTTAATATATTGCCCTAGAGTTAGGGCAACTAGATTAAAAGAAATTAGTCCTTTTACAACTTCTAGCTTTCTAAAATTGATAATAATAATAATAATAATAATATATCTTCTAAGGCTCTTTGGCCTTCTAACATTTTTATGTAAATATAACTTTTAAAGCTTTTAGCCTTCTAAGATTTTTTTGTGTACCTATACCTTTTTAGTCTTTTAGTCTTCTAAGGTCTTTTAGATATTTGTGCCTTTTGAGGTGTATGCCATTAGAGATTTTTGGATAATCTTATATCTTATGATGTTTTTGTCTTCTGAGGTTTTAGGTGCATATTTACATAGTGAGTCTTTTAGCCTTCTAAGATTTTATGTACACATGTTCTTTCTCATGCCTTTACCTTTAAAGATTTTTTAATAATCTTGAACCTTCTAAGGCTTTTACCTTCTAAGTCTTTGAATGAATGGTAATCTCATCAATAACTTACTCTCATGGAATCTTTTTAGAGAGGACCTTATTCACTATTAGCTTTTCTTCGAGGCTGCCTCATGGGCATATCTGCCTAGGATTGTGACTAGAGACCGTGTTTTTGACTTTCCCTCATGGGGTCTTTCTAGTGAGGACCTTATCCACTACTAGCTTCCCTTCAAGGCTATCTCATGGGCATACTTTCCTGGTGTTGTTACCATATATAACATTTTTTATAAATGGTTTCATTCAAATAAAAATTTACTTGAAAGATATAGAAGTTAAGATTTTAAAATGAAGATAGTCCTTATAATTAATGCTAACAATTTCATTATCATATTAATTTGATATTCTTTATTCTGAGGCTGATAATCTATAAGGTACTTTTGAAAATCCAAAATGTCCTTGGCGAGTCAAACATTTGATCTCATCATTCAATTGAAATCACTTTATAGTTGAGTGTCCTTTTGAATGGTGGAAGCTAGAGAGAGAGAAGCTCCACAAATTAAGGAAGGATTTGGAAGAAGATCTTGAAGAAATCGTGTGGCATTGTTGGAGATGGAAGATGGTGGCCGGTCATCCAAGGATGATCGGAACACCAAAAATTTGCTATCTACCGCGAGTCCAATCTTGTTGGATTCAAAAGGTAGATTCTCCTTCAAACGAATCTCTTCTTTTCGGATTTTGGATTCCCCTCTAATCATAAAAAAGGGAGGCTTAAATGCTAGGAAAAAACCTTTGTCGATTTCAGGCAAAGGGAAGGAAATAATTTCGTTTTTGAATGATAAGCCTAATCCTTTAGATGCTATCATTGATTGAGCAAATGATAAGGAAGCATCTTCATCAGGAGGAAGTTTTGCTGATATTTT
This sequence comes from Dendrobium huoshanense, assembly GCA_016618105.1. Lineage (NCBI taxonomy): Eukaryota > Viridiplantae > Streptophyta > Magnoliopsida > Asparagales > Orchidaceae > Dendrobium > Dendrobium huoshanense. Next base: position 71,064,982 of record CM028347.1, on the reverse strand, counting down.
GAAGAAGGACATGGTTATTCCAATTACTTCTCCAAAATTGGATATCCCTAATGTGTGGATTAAAAAACCTCACATTAAAATAAAATTAATTGAAATACATGATGATATGGGAGATGAAAATGTTGTCATTCTTGACAAGGAAAAGGAATTATCTAATGTTCAAATCTTGAACAATTCCTTGTTAAAATTCTTAGAAAAAATTATCCTTTTTCTAAGGGTTCATTTGAATTAAGAAAGCAATGGTCGAAATTTGGAGGATTTCATATTACATTGCTTGGTCTAGATTGGCTCCTTTGTTCATTTCAGTCTCATGAAGCCAAGGAGGAAGTTCTGAACGGAGGTCCTTGGATTGTAGGGGGTTTTGTGGTAGGCTTAGACAATTGGTCTCCTACCTTCTCTCCTTATTCTTTGAATGGAATTTCTTCTCCAATTTGGGTTCGTCTTCCTCATTTGCCACTTCACTGTTGGGATGAATCCAATATCGCTAGAATTATTTCTAGAATTGGAACTCCAATTTTATTGGATGGTAACATGTTTAGATGGGGGAGAAGGGAATTTGCTAGAGCTTGCATTCGAGTTAATTTGAATTCCAAACTCCCCTCTGGAATTTGGGTGGAAGGGGTTCATGGTAAATTTTTTCAGAAATTTGAGTATGAAAATTTATCAGCTTTTTGCTTCAAGTGTGGAATAATCAGCCATATTGATTATGTGTGTCCTAATTCAACACATAATCAAAATCCTTTTGTTAAAGAGATTCCTTTCAGTTCTTTGCAATCTGAGAATAATAATTTTGGGCCTTGGATGCATGTGAAGTTCAAAAACAAAAGAAGGTTTAATCATGAGAAAAAGCTTTTTAAAGTTGTCTCAACCATGGATAAATCAAAGGAGGTTGCTGTTAATATCAAAAATGATGCCTTAGAAGATGTTAAAGGAGACGGAATTGCTAGTGCAGATTTTGATGAAGTTCATTTGACAACTAGGGATGTTGCTGAAAATAAGGAAGAAGGAGATATGATAGTTAGACGAGGAGCTGAAATTCACAATGTTCTTCCTATAATTGCATAATCTATTGAACCAATACAAGAAATTCAAAATTTAAATTCAGTAATTCGTTTGACAGATCCCGTGGAAGTGGAAGGAAATAAGTTGTATCTCATCAACAATTTGAATTCAAATTCTGAATTCAAAATTCCTGAAATTGAGGAAGCTACTAAGGAAGGAGTTAATGCTGTCGTTTAAACTCAAGGTGATGAAATTCAGGGAGCTAACAAACCTTTGTTTGAACTCAAAATTGCAGATTTTCAGGAGGTAAGGGCAACTCCTTTAACAGAGTTGGCGGTTGAGTCTAGCATTAATGCTGATTCAATTATTAAATCAGCTAATAATCCTGAATTCAAAACCGGTCTTTGCTTATTAAAAGATACCTCTCCCCCTTCGGATATCTCTTTAAATTTTAAAAAAACTGCTCTTAAAAAAGACAATAGACTTTTTAAGAAGAGTAAGTCCCCCGGTTCTAAACACTCATTGTTCAAAGAACTTCAAACATTAGGGCCGATGAAAGATCTTCCTAGAAGAAGGATGGCTGAAATCAAAGTGAAGAACGGCATGAGAGGTTCTTCTTCTCTTTTATCTCAATAAAATGCAAGATGGTATTCCCATTGACATCAACATAGTGGGAAGATACTTGAAGATGGAGCAAATTTTCAAAAAATATTGGATTAATGACATCATTTAATGCTGACTTTCGAGATTGGTTAAAGCTTATGGAATATCTTTTTATGATATTCTTAAGTGATTTTTGGAATTTTTTGTTAAATTATACTTTCCTTTTTAGCTTCGTTTTTTATCTTATTTGTTATTTTAAACTTTTTTTAAGTGATTATGAAATCATTACTAAGTCTTATTCTCTAACTGGATGGGAACTCTGAGATACTAATCAACCTTCGGGTTGTTTATTACTTTGGTATCCCCTGCATCTCAACAGTTTCAAAATACGAAATAGTGGGTTTCATATCATTTATAATAAGTTTAAACTAACAAATTTATGTCCAATATAGTCCCTTTTTCTTATTGAAAGAGGAACCATTAGTTTCCTTTTACTAGTTTTTAATAGGTTATCTTTTGTTTTATAATTAATGCATTTCCGCATTTCTTCAAAAAAAAAAAAAAAAAAAAAGAATGGTGGAAGCTACATTATTGAGATCGCTCTCTACCATTTGTATTCCTTAGGAGCTTTAACCACTTGTGATGCTCAAGTTTTTGAATCTCCGTCATAATATTATCCTCTGATGTATTTAAATGAGTGCAGTTAGGTAGCCTTGAATGAATTTGGTGAGAATCATTTTTTATCTTCTTCTACCTTCGTTGTTACTTAGATTGATCAAATTCTTAGGAATTATTGTATTTGAATCTCCTAGAATTTGACTTGCTTTTGAAGAAAATCGTTTGAAGTATTTTTTTAGTGTTTCTCCCTTATTTTGTTGAATCTCAAAAAAAAAAAAAAGTTGTCCTTGATAATTCTTACATTAGCAATAAATTGATCAACAAAAAGTCTAGCAATGTGGGTGAAAGTTATATATAATATTTCTAGGGACTGAGTAGAACTAAGTACGAGCTTCACCCTTCTGAGTAGTAAGGAAGACCTACCAAAGAAGTGTATCAATTTAGCTTTTTGGATATGCATAATGGTCATATAATGATCAATGTGTTCGTAGGGATTAGATAATTTATCATATGGATCAATAATGGGTAGCTTCAATCCCATCGAAATAAGATGTTGGAAATTTTTATTTATTAAAGGTGATTATTCTTGGAAGCTACGTTGAGGAGTAAATTGATTAAATTCCCTCAAGGAGAATTCTTCCTAAATAAGATGTGGTAGTATATATCTATATTATCATGAGGGGCATCAATAAATTGATGCTAATCTAAGTTCTCCATAATTGGTGGAGGATTATGCATTGGTCGAATAATATGTGAAGGATGTGCTGAACTAGTTGTATTTGAGAGAATATGATAAGCTTGTGGGGAAAATGGTGCTCCTTAATTGACGTTGTCCCAAAAATGTTGTTTATATTACTCTTTATTGTCCAACCTCCTCCAATAATTTAAGGATTTGATTTTGAAGTTCCTCCATCATACGCAAGTGATCCTCTAAAGTTTTGACTAAGGGATAGATTGTTATTCATTAAAGAAGTATGTGGGGAATGTTTTCCACAAATGATACCAAAATGTTGAGAGCTGAGAGGTTCATGGCATTAGAGTGAAAAAGTTTTTTGTCTTAAAGATCCATGAAAAATTACCACATGAACAGATAATTTAAATGATCAAGAAATGTTAAAATTTTTACGTGAAAATTTTAAAGGGGAAAAAACCACAAGGCCTTTCCCAAATGAAAAGATTCTATTATGTTTTAGCAGATTATAAAGGTCAATCAATCCTTAACTTGAGGATATTAAGAATACAATATATTGAAGAATTGGTCAAACTTTAGATGGTGCTGCTGAATGTTAAATGATCTTGATTGAATGATAGATATTTGAAATTTGGTGGTAGTCGTTGGGAGAAGTTCAGCAGAGGTTTAACGATGGTTGAAGAAAGAAAGTTTGCTGGAATTGGACTTTGGATAATCCAAAATTTAATTTTTGAAGCTTTCGATTTATATTTACATCGAGATTCATGCGAAATCAAGATGATTTTTTGGTGACATATCAGTTATCATCTAGGGTTAAGGGTTTAGGGACGGATGAAAATCTTCACTTCATTCTTCATATCATAGAACCATAAGGTTTGTTTACTAAATGGCTAATCCTCAATTCAAGCTTAATGAAATATATGTTCAACTTTATTATTACATAAAATTCAGAAAAAAAAAAACTTTCTAAATACCAACGAAAAAAAAGGTAGAATAATTCGCATTTCAAACTCTAGCTTTACAAATCTTCTTTAAATAAAATATATAAACTAATTTGAATCCCTGTTCTACAACCCACACCATCAACCGCTCTTGAAATTCTATAGAAGAGACAAAGAATTTAGTGCAGATACTATAGAGAGAACAACAAAAAGAAATGACAGATAGAAAAACTAAAAGGAAGAATAAGAGAAGCAGAAAGGAAAATGAAGCAGAATTTTTTTTTTTTTTTTTTTTTTTTTTTTTTTTTTTTTTTTTTGAGTTGATTAGAAAGCCAAAGAAGAAAGAGAATATTAATAGAAAAAGAAAAGTAGTTGAAATGGGGCTGTTAATAAGGCTTCGTTGGAGCACAGATTGTTAACTGTTTTCTACCTCAAATTTTTAGTATAAATTTAAAAAAAGAAATAGCAAAAAAATAATGATGAAAATTTGTCTCAAATATTGAAATCTAATTATTTCATACTGTCAAGCTACTTTTAAGTCTCATACATTGTTATTTATTTAAATAAACTATCATTATTTTTATTACACTTAAGCTTTCTTACTGCCCCAAACGAAAACTTAGTCAAGAAATCATTTACAACTCATCTCATTGCTTTATAAGCTCTCAATTCTTCTTTGTAATTTTTTTCAAGTCTTAGTACATGAAAACCAAATCTATATTTAACTTAATTATTAAAAAAACATTTTTTTTTAGATATATTAAATAATTAAATATTTATAATAAAAATATATATTCTTTTTTTATAATATATATCCTATTACCAAAAAAATAATTTATATTCACATATTATTCAATCAATAATAACTAATATACTTTTACCTTACTAATCTTTTTAAGATTAATTATATGAAATGAATACTCATCAAATATTATTTCTGACTTCACTTCATTTTAATTTTTTTATAAAAAAAAATTATTGCAGCAAATTTATAAATTGTCTTATGCCCTTTAAAACACTGTTATGAGCACATTTGTAGCAGCTTTTATGTGGAAATTAATTGATTTGGAATGAAGATCTGATACTACAAAGTGGCTCATATTCAGAATTCCAGTACTAAGTGCTAATTAAATCGCAGACAATTTGGGGAATCTGATCTTGTGCTTGCAAAAATGGTGCTTTTGAGTTAAAAGAACGCAATAGCTTTTTTAACTTTTACTGTTCAGAGCTGCTTTTGGAAGATGAACAGTTCTAAACACTTATGATCAGCAGGCCAGGCGATCGTCATCAACAGTTAACGGGCGATGGAATATTTTAAAAAACTCGCTTTAATTGATTAGATTCCTTTTCCAATGCTATAAATCATATCTTAAGGAAAATGGACCCTGCACTTAAGATAATGTCACTATGGGAGCATATTGATCACTGTAGAACTGAGAAGCTTTGCTGTTTTCTCGTTTGTACAAAAGCTGCTTAGACAAAGTAGGTGAGATATTTTTAATAAATTAATCACTTCACAAGTTCTTTATCTATGTTGTTTCACCTTTTATAGTGAGAGTTTCAGTAAAATGATTCAAAATTAATTATGATATAAGCAAAAGAAGAAAGAAGGATACACCAAAAATATTCCAAACCTGAATGAAAATGGGGAAATAATTAGCAACCATTAGAGCAAGGCATGTTGAAAAGCCATACTTCGAGACAATACAAAAATATATTAGAAGGTTCACAAAACAATGAAAGCCAAGAAACCAAAGTAAGCTTGGTAAACGACTCAGTAACAGTATCAATGATTCAGTACAAAACATGAGACATCCTAGCAGAAAAGAAAACAAAAATTGAACTGCTTGTTGTACCAACAATGAAATGTCTCCAAATAATTCACTTGATAAATATGAATCTTGATACTTTATTTTCTATTGAAAACTTCTAGAATTAAATTCAGAGCCATCTAAATTTTGATTTCAACAAACTTATAGTCTAATTAAATGCCTTGATAAGAAGAACTCATCAACATCAGAAATGACACAATTTGATTCAAAATGAACCCATCATGCCAAATATAATTTTCAATGGCCGACAATTAGTGACATAATAAACGACTACACAATATAGAAGGTAAATGCCACCCAAGCCTCTCATGAATGATCGTACTTATAGGATGAAAGTGTGTTAAGTTAAAGTCCTTCAACTCCAAGAGATGGCTCTACAAAATATAGCATCGTAACAACACGATAGAAACAATAGTCCAAAGGTGATCAGTAGGATGTTACCCTTGCAATTCCTCTATAGCAACATTGCTAACCTCATTTTTTTATGAGGTCAACATAAACCACCTAAACACCTAGTTTTCAATCATCCAGTTTTTAATCAACACCTCAATCAATCATACAATCACTTCCAGTCAATCAATATACAATCATTAGAATTGTAATCAGTGGTTTCAACCACTTGATTAGCAATCATTCTTGATGTCCAATTTCCTTTAGCAATTAACATTCATTGACTTCACTCATCCCTGAGCAAATCAACACTTCAATCAACTTCAATCATCCCCACAATCAACCTTCATTCATACCTCAATCAATCATTGATCATTACCTATACTCTACATCAATCATCTTCAATTAATCAACAATTAATCAATTATGAATTAGACATCAACCTAAATCCAACTTTACTACAATCATTCAATCTACAATCAATCAGCCACTTTTTACAATCAATAATTTCGAATCTACAATCACCTGGACAAACTGCAACTCTGCAGTGTAATCGGGTAGCCCAATTCACTGCCTTGCATAGTGTACTGACTTATTGACTTCAATTTTGATCCAAATCACTTCACTAGGAGCTTCATATATCAAATCATCCATTAATGGACTCTTCAGTCATCAAATTAACCCATCTGGCCCAATTGAACTAGCTCAAGTCAACCTAATTCATCATCTAATATAAGTTTATCTTTGATCTTCACCAAACTATTCTGAACACTATTCCTAGTGAAATGGACATGATTGAATACCCTAGCCCAATCAACGGTTGACTTGGTCAACTGAGCCCATGTTTGCCCAAACTAGAACCAATTAGGTCAAATCACCACTTACAATCAAATCAATCTATCCAAGCCTCACCAAATTATCAGACTCTTTCAATACATTGCTTAAATACATCCAAATTATTAAATAGTGAAGTTTAAGTGAGTTTGACCAAGTCAACTCACAAAACTTAATCAAACTCATATCAATACATATTAATTCATTCAAACTTCAATCCCATTGCCTTAAATGCTTCATACTTCACTCAAACCTCATGAAAGACCTCCCTATACTCCACCTTACCTATTGACTTATTGACTGGTCAAATAGTCAAATAACATATCAAACTTGGTTCATTGGGTCAAATATGCTTACCCAATGCATTTCCCTCCATGGAAACTCATCCAATCCAATCAAAAAGCTTCCAGAATATTCTTAAACACCTTCTAAAATTAGCTTAAGCAAATGGATTAGCCCTAAGTGATCCTTCCTTCCATGTAAAGACAAATAAGATTTAGACATCATGGTACCTTGCTCTGCCTCTAACCACCTTGCTGGGGACATATGTCACTTATCCTAGAATGCTTCCAAAAGGATCACAACCATCCAATTGGACCCTAGGGTTTGAATTGGAAAAAATGGTCTAAAATGCTTCATTCTAACATATCTCCAAGGAATCAACCTACTAGAGCCGGTTCTTATTTTATTTTAGATCTCTTGGACTTCCTACATAATCCCCAATCCAAACTTTAGCATTTGCACATCACCTGCAACTTGGTTCTGGTGATCTCAAGCTAGTTCTATTCAACTAAGCAATACTCTTTCTTTATGAATTTCAGGCTTTGTTTTCTTTTATGGGATTATTCTATAGCTCTCAATAAAGAAATTAAGTTATTATACAGCTCCTGAAGTCAATCCAATCAAGGTAATGAGCTAACCCTAGTCTATAGTAGTTAGATTTAAAAAAATTGTCCAATAGGGCATTTTAAACCATGAAAAGAATTCTCCGCTATTCATTAGACTCCCCACAAGCATTGTTTAAAACTTATGGATTCTGGTTTGGTATTTTCAAAGTTAGACCCTTACTTCATCACCTAGGTTTTAAATCATCTCATGCATGAACAATACATTTTCTGAATCATTGATTTCAGAATCAATGGCTCAAATCGTATTGTTCCATCCCATATGCAAACCACATGATGGATTTGATTGCATGACATTCTATCTGACTACATCGTGTCCTTTGAATCTAAAATAAGAAATCTGTGAATTGATGTGATGGGTTTTAGATTACTCCTAGGTTAGGAATGATCTGGTGCTATCAAAAAATTTTGCAGATGGTCATACTCATGTAGGGCTATCAAATCAAGGGGTCCAAATTTAAAATTAACTAACAAATTTTTTGCAAGTGATAAAATGCTAAGCCCCCTTAAAATTAAAAGTGCATGGCCAAGTGTGATTGTTCTTTAATGAGTAACTTGATCATATAACTGCATTGGACATGTTTTAATTATAATTGCCTAGAATAATCGTCCAGGTTATTTTAGAGTATGATCTTTAAAATTTCCATATGTAATTTAATGTAATAGTGTTGTGAAAGTTCAATTTTGAGATGGGATGTTATCATCCAACTTGGAATTCAAAGAGAAGGGAAAGATCCCTTAGTAGATATTTCCTCTTAATTCGGATATTCAAGTTAGGGTGATTTAGAAATTCAGAGGAAAAAAACACCCCTTCAAGGAGGAGTTCTTTTCATCTGGATATTTAAACCTGATGAATCCAAAGAGATCATAGAAGGAAAGAAGATAAAGAAAGGGAAGATATTGAGAACATTCCACTTACAAAATTACTTGTGTAATTTTTAGGATTAGAATATGGGTTATAGTTAGTGGTACCCGGCCACATTTGATTTCTATTAACCATAGTTGTAATTAAGTGGCATTTTCTACATGGAATATCTTTTGTATTTGATTAACTTATGGTCATTATTGATTTGAATTATTTATTTATTTTTTCACAGTATGAGTTTCGTAATCTTCTTAGGTTTCTTGCTCTTACATGTCAATTTTTATTTCGCTTGGAAGCGTTTAGGCTATTTATGGACAAAAATTATTTCTACTAAAACTTAAATAAAATTTTTATGCCAACATAGAAACATTAATGATTCTAAGAATTAAGCTTGGGATCGTTGAGAGTTCTCATGCATACATGTTAGAATCTTCTCCTCCTTTTTACGAACCTCCCCGCCTATGGGTTGTAGCATACCACCTAGCCTATTAATATGTTGTTCTTTCTTGGGGATGTTGTGTAATCTCTAGAGAAAAATTTATTTTTAAACCTATTTAATTACTTCATACTAATTTTTATACAAGGTTAATTTGCATACATTACATTAGAAACTAATTAAAGAGTTAAAATTTTAATTACATTTCAAGCATAAACATCATGCATAAGTCAATGAGTCAATTAGAAAATTATCTAGACATCATCCCTGACTTCTCAAAACTTAAAAATAGCTCACCCATCTTTCATAAAAGATCATATTCATAGATTTCAAGCACCTAGGTGGTTAGCTGGCTTTCCAATCTAGGCCGAGATAAGACTAGATTTACACTACATTAGCAAGGTTCAGGTCACTATTATTTTTTAGTGCCCAACATAAATTTAGGATTTGAGGTTAACTCAAAATCATAAGACCCAACCTCGAGAATATAATCTAAACTTTTTAATAAATTGATAACTTAAATTATTTTTTTTTCTCTAAACTAAAATTTAAAGCCAAATTCTATGGTTAATGCATTTCAGAATTATTTTAGAATCTAAAAATACCTCCTACTTCTCCTCTATTAGCCTCCAAAAATAAGTGCTCGAATTTGATCCAATCTTAGTTAAAATTTCAGCCTCACTCCCTTTGATATCACTCCTTGAGAATTTAAAAATAAAATTTCTATCATTATTTTAATCGAGACTTTTCATAGGAAACTCAAGTTTCTTATAATGTAATTAACTATAAGGGCTTGCACTCATAGGAGATTTAAAGACCCCATATCAATTTTTTTTTAAAATCAATTAATTCTCTTTAAGAAAAAAATCAAAATCTATGATGATCATCAATGTCATATTAGGAAGATCAATAATAAATAATATTTTTTTCCCTAGGGAAGATATATCATTTATTTTCATGACTTTGAATATGAATCTAATGATACTTCATCTAGACTATCAAATTCAAATACTCAATCAAACATCATTTTGACCCTATTGGTTATATATCGTTCGTAATGACATGTTTGACTTCAAAATTAAAATTTTAGAAAATAATTTTTCCCAAAATTAATTACAATTCCAATTTATTTTTGCATCTTTCCAATGCAAAGCAATGTTTTTTCAACAAGCATGCCTATTGGCAAACTACTTAACAGAAAGAAAGGAATTACTAAGTACTATCTCAAATTTGGCTTGATCAACACCGGCCCCATGCATCCCCTCTCATTATATCCATGTCCAAACCACCACCTAAAGGTTAAATAACATCAAAGATTGAGATAAACATTGTGGATAATTCTTAAAATAACATTAGTAATACAATCATTAAAGTTGACTTAGATTAGTAAGGAATTTGGATGATAGATCTACTCAATATCAATTTTATCAATTAGGTATCTAAGCATAACTAATCAAGAACTCCTTTGGATATAATTTTTGTTATCATTTAAGAAATTTCATATTTATATATTTACTTTGTCAGCACCAAATTGAGATCACATAGTATAAGTTAATTCACTATCAAACATCACACATCATAGATTGGTATTTACCATCAAAGATCACACGTCAACAATAATAAGCATCAATGTTAATGATTTCACATAATCAGCAATAAAAAATCATGAAATGATGATATTATTCCTCAAAGGTCTACACTATACTTCTTTTCTTTTTTCTTTTTTTTTTCTTTTTTGTTTTTTGAAATGTAATTAAATTATCATAAATTACTCAAGAAACTTAAAATGTTATACTTTACATCTATTCTTATTTTCTTTTCATTTACAAAAAAGTTAATGAAACCAAGAAAAATTTGCATCATTCACACAAGTACTACAAAAGATGGTTTACGAATCCTCCAACTAAAGTTTACATGGAGTTTTGAAGTTTGTTGTATTCCTAGTGAGTACACAACCACTTACTATGCTAAAGGTGCACTTGTACGGCTTCAACAAAACTCCTCTTCTCTCACTCTTCCAAGCAATGGATATCCGGTTGAAGATCAAGCATTGATCAACTATTCATTTGGTATTTAGTAAAGTTGTGAGAATATGGAGGAAAACCTCATGGTGTTAATGACATATGTTAGAATCTATTTGTAAGGATATGGACAAAGTCATAAGGAGGACTTGATATGTGTTGTAGGAATTTCTCTTCTAATGAACACAAGTATGTTCATAATTATGATGTTTAGTAGAAGGGCAACAAAGAGAATTCTTCTTTAATTATTTGAAAGTAAAAGTAAAATTATAGTATGAGGGGATCCTAAACATCTTCTTAAGCCAACTAGGTGAACATATTGGTCGACAATGACCACAATCTACTCTATCATCACTAAATTAAGTCAGGTAAGCATCTAATGAATCTTCTTCATTTAGAATTATAAATCATATGATGGCCAATGTCATGTGACACTTTTCCCTGTGTCTCAAAAGATGCATCAGATCTATAATTCCTTAGGAGCCACAAGACCACATCTCTTCTCTATCAACCTCACTAGCATGAAAAACGAAGCTCTAAAAGGCTTTACCAAACCATCAATTAATAGTTGTCATGATGTCCAAGGTTATGCCGAACTCCCCTAAGAGAATGCTTTCGAACGACATCCATGATTGCCTTCTTTAGAGTTGCTTGTGTTTCTATGAACTTGTAATTTTATGAAATCTAAAATAAAAAATTCTTCATTATGAAAGATTACGATAGTAAAATATTAAAAGAGAATATTATTACTCTTTGGAATATATTGTCATGCTTGGAATAACATATTTCTTTTATATTACTTTAGTACGCAATGCTACTTAGACAAGCGTGTCTTTCCTCATTGCCCTGCAAGTACCCACTTTGTCAGGGATCAATGCATAATTACATATAATTAAAACATTTTTTAGTACCGATACATCATTATGGTACAAATAATCTCATAAAAATTTCTGCGACGAGAGGTCCTTAATGTTTTTATTATTTTTTTCCTAAAGGTAAAAGACATTGAAGACATCACGAGCTCCTAAGATAAATCGTACTATGCACACACCAACTTCAATACATATTTAATAGAGGTAGTGCCTGAACTTGTTAACCTGGGATAGGTCCTCCTCTAGGCAAATTATTACGACCGGTGTCTGGATTGATTCAGACACCAATCCAAATGCGCCTCATCACTCAAATACATCGGGCCACAGTGTATTTTGATGACGAGGCGCGTCTGAATTGGGTGTCTGGCCGTCCGATGACCGGACGTAATAATTCGCCCCTCCTCTGAGCCTTCCATTTCTTGGACGAATGCACTTCTTCGCTAAGCTCCAATGTGGTGAGCTCGATCGATTTTTGAGAATTGTCTATACCTGCATATTGGAGTGTTATTTAAATGTATTTAAAAAGATTAAAAGTTACTCTTGAAAGCTAGTGTTTGAGCACAAATACGTCAACCTGCTATTTGGCTTATCCTTTTAACTTCATTTGATCATCTTTTCACAACCTTGCGTGCTATTGGAGTTTGAAATTTTTTATGGTGGTTATCAATTGATTTTTTTTTTAAATACTACCATTTTTTTTCATTCGAACTCTGAGATCAATATTGGAGATTTTAAAAATATATTTTGGTAAGATTCCATAACTCAAATCAAGAATAACAAAAACCTTAACTCTTGCAGAATTTAAAAAACTGCAATTAGTTTTATAACAAAAACAATGTAATATGAATAGTTGTTAATAGGATAAAAGGAAGGCATAATTCACAACTTATTACACCAGAAGGTGGTGGAATAATCAACAAAAAAAACCCTAGCCGCCTTTGCGTCTCGGAGGCGATTTTGTGGCGATCTTCTTCTCGGCTGGTGCGGTGCTCTTTTCGTCTGGTTTCCGGTGTTGTTCCTGTGTTCTTACTCTGGTATTTATTCTGGTTTTTCTTTTCCTCCTTCTGGATCCTTTGTTTGGGTGTTTCTCGTCGTTTTTTTGCCCTGCTCGTCTCCTTTTATTTTCTGCTTGAGGTTGGTGTTTTATTTGTCGGGTGGGGTGGGGGGCGATGTCTGCTCCGACGTCGTCTACCCAGGGCGTTGGCCCTCCGCTTACTGGTAAAACTAGATCTTTTAAAGATGTGGTTTCTGGCCCCTCCTCTTCTTCTGCTAAAGTGCAGTTTGTGCATTCGACTTTCAAAGGTTGTCCGGCTTTACTTTTTGAGGAAGGTGTGGTTCAGCAGTTGGCTGCGCCTTTCTCGTTCACGTTGGTTGGTAAGTTTATGCTACGCAGACCTAATCTTGATGTTATCAGAAAATTTTTCTACAGCATAAAACTTTCTGGATCTTTTTCTGTTGGTTTGCTTGATTCGAAGCATGTCTCGATCCAACTTTCTAATGATTTGGACTATAGCCGTATATTTTCTCGTCGTTCCTACTATATTCAGTGTTGTCAGATGAGGCTTCTGAAATGGTCTCCGGACTTTGATGTGAGGGAAGAATCTCCGATTGCCCCGGTTTGGTTAGCTTTCCCTAATCTGCGATTACATTTCTTTAATACCCAAATTCTTTTTGGTCTTGCTTCGGTGTTTGGGAGGCCTCTCCAAACTGACCAAGCCACTGCTTCTTTGTCTAGACCGTCGGTTGCTCGTATTCTCGTGGAATTAGATGTGACTAAGAAACACCCGCAAGAAATTTGGTTAGGATCGGAGATGCAAGGTTATTTCCAAAAGGTGGAAATTGAAAACTTACCTATTTTTTGCTCTCATTTTAGGATGCATGGCCATGGTATAAATGATTGTTTTAGGCTACATCCTCATTTAAGAAAGGAAAAAATTGCTATTAATCCTAATGAAGTTAAGAACCATGGTGTTTCCTCTGTTTTACCTGTTATTGATATGAATGCTCAGGTGCTAGGGGAAGAATTGGGTAATGGAAATGGTGTTGAGCTAGCTAATCTTCCTCTTAACTTACCTGCTAATAGTAATGTGGTTCCTGATCCTTCAGCTAAAGATGGTAACGTTGTGCAGTTACCTCAAATAGTTGAGGCTGCTTCTCTTGATAGCATAGAGCAAGGTAAGTGGGATAAGGCTGACATTGTGAAAAGTTCGGATGAGTTGGTTGTTGTTTTAAACGAAGGGGTGGTTGTTTCTTCAAATACATTGGAAATTGTTAATAAAACTGCTAACAATACTAATGATGTTTTTGATAATGCCCTTGTTACTTCATCTAGTCTGTTAGCTTTTCCTATTGATTCTAATGCTGTTTGTCCTCATAATAAGGTGACTGGAAAAAAACAGGTCAATAATTCTACTAAGGAGGATGGTGTCTTGTTTTTGGAGGAGGAAAGCTCGGCTTCGACCCCGTTGGATGGTGAGAAGAATATTGACTTTCCTCTCTCTGACCATTTTAATTCAGATGCTTTTACTGATACTGAGATTGAAATAACTGCTAAATGTTATGCTCGTATGGATAATGATCTTAGTTTTTCTAAAAGTCGTGGTAAGAGAGGTAAGCCTAGGAATGTTGCTCGTCCGTCTCCTAGGAATACTAGATCACATACTACTCATTAATTTGGTTTTTTATGATTAATGCTATTATTTGGAATGTGAGGGGGATCGGTTGTCCGTCCTCTAAACTCCGGATTAAGAATTTATGTCGTATTAACAATATTTCTGTTCTTGTTCTTTTGGAACCTCTTATTTCTATGGACAAAATTAATTCTACTGCTAATTTCTTGGGTTTTAAGAATGCTTTTGCTAATGTTTCTAACAAAATTTGGGTCTTTTGGAAAGATTTTGTGAGAATTGATGTGATTGGTAACTTTGCACAAGTTTTACATTGTAATATTGAATCTTTAAACTTTCAGTGTGTGGCTTCTTTTGTTTATGCTGCTTCCTCTCGTATTGGTAGGAAAACTTTGTGGGAACAAATTGAGAATTTCCATAACATTTGTTCTTTACCTTGGTTGGTGGGTGGGGATTTTAATGCTATTACTTCTCCTGCGGAGAGGATGGGTGGTGCTCACCCCATTTTCAATTCTATGGAAGATTTTAATGAGATGATCATGAATTGTAATCTTATTGATATTGGTTTTTCTGGGAATAGATTTACCTGGAACAGGGGTCATCTTTGGCAAAGGCTTGACAGAGTTCTTTTTAATTCTGATTGGATAAATGTTTTTAATAGTACTAAAATTGTTCATTTGAGCCGTACGATGTCTGATCACTCCCCTTTACTGATTAATGTTAATAGTCATAAGGTTGGTTTGCATTATAATTTTAGATTTCAAAATATGTGGCTTACTCATGAATCCTTTCTTGATGTTGTGAATAATAATTGGGTGGCGCCTGTTTTCCCGGATAACTCTATATCTGGCATGCCTAGGCTTTGGGCTAAACTCAAAAGGTTAAAGATGGTTCTGAATTGGTGGAACCGCCATATTTTTAAAAATGTTTTTTCCAATATTAAGGAGATGGAAGAGAAAATTAATGACTTGGAGGATGCTTGCCAAGCTAATCCCACGTCCTTTAACTGCTCGGTTCTCAATGAAGCTAAGTTGTCCCTTACTAAATTGCAATGTCAGGAAGAAATATTTTGGAAACAAAAAGCTGCTATGAAACATTTGTCGGAAGGGGATAACAATACTAGGTATTTTCATGCTTTAGTTACTAAAAAACGTGCTATTAATGGTATCCAAAAAATTGCCCGTGAGGATGGTTCTTTGGCTAGTAATGATAATGAGATTGCTAACCTTGCTGTTAATTTTTTTAAGAATCACCTTAATAAACCGACTTGTCTCACTAGTATTGATGATCATTCTTTCATTCCTAATTTGGTTAGTCAGGAGGACAACTACGCTCTTTCTGTCTGCCCTCTTTTGGATGAGGTTAAGAACACTCTCTTTGAGATGAATGCTGATTCTGTGGCTGGACCTGATGGTTTTACTGTTAAGTTCTTTCAGAAAACCTAGGATTTAGTTAAAGATGATGTCTATAATGCTGTTGTTGATTTCTTTAATGGTAATCATATTCCTAAATGTTTTTCTTCTACCTCTTTAGTTTTGATTCCTAAAACTAATGTGGTTAATTCTTGGAATGATTTCAGACCTATTAGCTTGTGCACTGTTTTTTATAAACTTCTTTCTAAAATTTTGGCGAATCGTCTTTCTTTAATTCTGCCTAAGCTTATTTCTCCTAACCAAATGGGTTTTGTTAAAGGGCGTGCTATTGTGGATAATACTCTTCTTGCGCAAGAATTCTGTCAAGATCTGGATATTAAATCCAGAGGGGGTAACATGATTTTGAAACTGGACATTGCTAAGGCCTATGATAATATTAGTTGGACCTTTATTTACAAAATGCTTAACCTTTTTGGTTTTGATGCTAAGTTTATTGCTCTTATTAACATGTGTATTGAAAGTCCTTTTTTCTCTGTCATTTTGAATGGTAACAATCATGGTTTCTTCAACTCCTCTCATGGTTTGAGGCAAGGGGATCCTATCTCGCCTGCTATCTTTATTTTAGCGGTGGAGTACTTATCTAGAGGGATTGCTGATTTGTTTTGTAAGTATCCTAAACTTTACTTTAAAACCAGTGGGGGCATTAACATTTCTCATTTATGTTTTGCTGATGATTTTATTATGTTTATGAATGCTGCTAAGAATGGTATTGTTAAAGTTTTAGATTTATTTAATAAGTTTGAAAAGGTTAGTGGTCTCATGTTTAATAAAGTGAAGAGTGGTTTTGTTATTTCTAAAAGGATTAATCATAGGAGGGTTTTGGAGATTAAGAATTTGACTGGTTTTACTCAGGTTTCTTTGCCTTTCACTTACTTAGGTATTCCTTTATTTAAAGGTAGAAAATGTTCTTTTCTCTTTGATGACCTTATTTCCAAGGTTCAGAATAAGTTGGTTTCTTGGGATTCTAATTTCTTGAGTTTTGGTGGTAGACTTGTTCTTATTAAAAGTGTGCTTGCTTCATTACCTGTTTACTCTTTTCAAGTCCTTTTTCCTACTAAGCAAGTTTGTTTGAGGCTTGAGAGGATCTTTAATAGATTCTTCTGGAGGGGTTCTTCTAGTAACTCTAAAATTCATTGGTCGTCTTGGTCTAAGTGTTGTGGCACTACCCAAGAAGGTGATCTGGGTTGTAAGTCCTTGTTGGATATGGCTACTAATTTTTCTTTGAAGCTTTGGTATAATTTCAGAGCCAATAGTACTTTATGGGCTAAATTCATGAGATCTAAGTATTGTGGGGATCTTCACCCCTCTATGTGCTCATATGTTAAAGGTAATTCTAAAGTTTGGCAACGTATGATTCATGCAAAGTGGTTTATTGAGCACGGTCTTGTTTGGGGTTTGGGTGAGGGTAACCTTTTTTTCTGGCAGGATCGTTGGATTAATGGCATGTCTATTGATGCGCTTATTAACTCAAATTCTTTGAGCCTTGTTAAAGTTAATTGGTTTTACTCTGAGAGTGGTTGGGATTTGGGTAAATTAGCTGATGTTATTCCTGACTTTCTTTGCAACTTGGTTACTGGCATTCCTATTAACCGCACTGCTAAGGATGCTCTTATTTGTAACTTCACCAAAGATGGTAATTATTCCAATAACGAAGCGTGGCATAACTTTAGGGAAAGTAAAGTGATTTCTAAACCTTTTAAAAGAATGTGGCATAAGAGCATTCCCTATACTATTTCTGTTTTTAATTGGAGGATGCTCAAGAAGTTTGTCCCGACTGATGACATTCTTAGAAAACGTGGTATGTTTATTACCTCTAGATGTCAATGCTGTTCTAACTCTGAAACTTTGAATCATCTTTTTATTTTTTCTCACATTGCTAGTAAAGTGTGGCTTTATTTTGAAGACATTTTCAAGATTAATAGTGGGGGTTTGAACCGTTCTATGCATTCTATTTTTGAGTTTTGGATGGTTAATAAGAAGGGTCATATCCGTAATGTTATTCCCATGCTTGTTGTTTGGTTCCTTTGGCTTGCTAGAAATGATTCCCGTTTTAATAATATCCGTATGAATCACCTTGTTATTATTAATCGTGTTAAGGAGAAAGTTTTTGCTCTTTTTTCGGCCAACCTGCTTTCTTTTAAGAGTTTCTCTCATGCTTTGAATACTGCTAAGGATTTTGGTATTTACAATTTGGGTTCTTTGCATGCCACGAGGATCAGATATTCTCATTGGGCTGTCCCTTCCACCCATTGTTTTAAGCTTAATATCCATGTGGGTTGGTATTGTGGGAAGTGGTGCATTGGTGGTATAATTAGAGACTCTAGAGGGTTGTTTATTGCTGGTTTTGCTGGGAATTCTAATGCTGCTGATAAGAGAAAGGGTTTTTGGTTGGCTGTTCTCTATGGGCTATCTACTTGTCTTAACTTGGATATCTTTAATGTGGTGCTTGAAAGTAATTTTAAGCTTGATCCTAACATGTTCTTGGCTAAGGATGGCACCAGCTGTGGGCATTCTCTCTTTTATCTGCGTAGGCAGATTATGGGGTTGCTGGATGTTTTGAGCTGTTCTTTTAATGATATTAATGCGGATGTGAATTCTGTTGCCCGGGCCTTATCCTCTTTTGGTAGCAGTTTTTCCAATATTATCGAGCTTAATTTTGTCAATTTATCTGCTCATATTCAAGGGTTGATTTTCTTGGATAAGCGTCTTGTTCCTTATGTTTTTGGTGGTTAGGTGTGCTGTTTTTGGTTTTTGCTTTTCTTTTGTCTGTTATTGCTGAGCTGTGTGTCTGTCTCTTCTTTTGGTTCTGTTTGGTTTTCCTGGTTTGGGGTTCTGGTGGTTGCTCTTTCCTCTGGTGTGTTGGGTGCAGGTTGTTGGTTCTTCGTTATTTCTCCTCTTGTTTGGTGGTTGGTGCCGGTGGGGTGCTGCTGTGGTTTTTGTAGGTTGGTTTCTGCTGGGCTTTTCCTTTTCTGGATTGTCTGGCTTGGTGTTTCTCTGTTAATTTTCTGTTGTTCTTTCCTAACCTGGTGCTGGGTTTCTGTGCTGTTGGAGGATGGCTGGTATCTGTTCTATGTTCATTTCTGGTCTCTGGCCAATATGCTTGGGCTAGCTCTGTTGGGGCTCTTGGCTGTCTCTGTGGTGCTGGGGGGCTGTCGTAGTTGTTTTGCTCTGGCTTGGGGCTCTTCTGTGTCAGCTTACTGGGCCTCTCTGTTGTTTTTGGTTTTTTGTTTCTTATTCTTGTTTTGCCTGTTTACTTT
The DNA here is from genome assembly GCA_016618105.1 of Dendrobium huoshanense. Lineage (NCBI taxonomy): Eukaryota > Viridiplantae > Streptophyta > Magnoliopsida > Asparagales > Orchidaceae > Dendrobium > Dendrobium huoshanense. The sequence goes on along the minus strand of CM028347.1, from coordinate 71,045,655 downwards.
GTCCGGTTACGTCCTGGGTGGGGGTCTGGGCTCTTCTTCGCTGGCTTATGTTGTGGGGGAGGGTTCCTGCTGGGAACGTCTCTTTTGGTGGTGGTGGTTTCTGCTGTGGTTTTTGCTGCTGGCAGAATGATTTCTTCTGCAGCTTGGTTTTGGCTTACTGTTCCAGCTCCCTTGTTTTTACTGTTTTTATGTGGATAATTTCTAACTTCTTTTTGTGGAGTACTTTTCTCAGGGCTATATATTGGTATAATTGGATCAAGGGAGATGTGCTTCAGGTTCGTTATTTGGTGTTTTTTTCTCCTTTTTTGGTTACTATTTTTTGCAGGAAGTCTGTGCTGAAAGTTGATTTATCGAGCTTCCAGTTTTGGGTGCTGTTGATGTTCAGCCCTAGCTTTTTATGGTATTATTTTTGTAATCGTAGCTTAAGGACCGGCCGGATCATAGGTTTTCTTTCTTTTGCTGTTTTTGTAGCTCGTTGGAGCAGTAGGGGTCTGGCTGGTCCTTTTAAGGACTTTGTAACTCATTTACTATATCAACACGTAGGCCCCTTTGAGGGTTTTAATTAAAAAAAAAAAAAAATGTTTGGGACAGCTTTTTTATTGTTTCTTAAAACAGAATTTTAGTACAAAAATTAAAATTTTTGTTCTAAAACTCTATTTTAAAAAGCAATAAAAAAACCGTCTCAAACGAAGCCTTAGACATCCTTATGTAGCTTTTAATCAAAAGCAATTGTTATTCTTCACAATTAACAAAAGCAAGGAGCTCCAACACGAAGTATTTATCACCTTGAAAATTTATGCCTTGCTATGAGAGAAGCTAGATATAAATTGTAAAAAATTGTGAAGAAGAAAAAAATAGTTCCTAAAAATGTATATACAAAATGCCACTGGTGATTATATTTTTATGAGACTTGTCACCAAGAGCTCGGACATATGCATTCTAGCTCATCCATAGAGTTCCTAAGACTATATTTTTCTTACTCTAATTTCATGATTCTGTGCAGCTTCTCTTTGCATCTTCAAAAGATAGTCTTTTGACTTATTTTTGTTTAATATGCTTTATTCTATGCCATAATTAGAGAACAATAGTACAAGAAATCTTTATTGGGGAATTGCGGTTTGCTGAGATAGATCACCATTCAATCAAATAAGAATTTGTCGCACCATTTAATAGATCATAATTGAAAGAAATATGTGAAAGACTGATATAGAAATAGAAAATTAAGGGAACAAAAAAGCACATTATTCCCTGAACTCATTCTAAAGCTTGCTTTAAGAAACAACAAACTTGATTACGGACGATAGGCATAAGTATGTCTTCGAGGATCGTACTGATTAAAGAGCATTTCTAGTGAGGATCGAGAGCGGTGGTTTAAATGCTTATGAGCGAAACAGCTTAAGATATTATCGAGGAGAATCAAAACTAAAAAAATGGCACTTGATCTGCGTCCTCTAATAGCCTAATTATTTGTTTACTAATTAACGAGAATCTTATATATATATATATATATATATATATATATATATAGTGCTGGAAAAAATTATGGCAAGAGTAAGAATTTTGATGTGAAAGACATCGGCGGATGGTGGTGATCAAAAGACTATCATCTAGTGACTTGTCAAAAGATAGTAGTCGGATGATGATGGTTGGACGATAATATTTGAGTAATGGTAGTCAAAGGAGGTCGAGCAATGACACCTGTGCAATAAAGATTACTAATGATGATCATTGACATCAACTGTCGCGCAGAGCTCTAGAAATTTTCATTGCACCTAACTCCTTTATATGAATAATTAAGTTTTATTTATAGCTTTTAAGAGTAGTATTTTGATAACTTTGGCAAAAATCCCCAAACTCTATCTGATGCCACATGATAGTCCTCTTCACCAAAGCTTGTTTCATAGTTATTAATTGCCTTATTGATATCAATTTTGAATGATCTTAGGCTAACCAAATCACTCGAGTGAGGACGCTCATCTTTATTTGAAGCACATAATATTTGGAGATCATTTAAGCAGTCAATTAAGTGCTTCATGAAATTCTTTATTATACTTTTGCATGATTAATTAGGTGCATTTGGACTTAAACCAAGGCTCTTTTTTGCTTCATTAAATTTGTCTCATCCAAATATTCAATTTACTATAAGTCTATTTAAATCAAAGGTCATATTGTCCTAAATTTAATTTTAAAAGTTTCTAATTTGAATATTACAACAAGATTCATATCTAATTAGAATGATTTTCTTTACACATAATATTTTCTCCCCTATTTCTAGGACATCAAAATTTGTCGTTGGAACAAAAAATTATATCTTATAAATTCTAAAAAAATTATGGTGCTCAACCACTCCTCGAATCTCAAAGTGGATTTGCTCATGGCCACAAACTAAAGCTTCATTTTTGGACAACTTTCTTAAAGTTTTCTAAAGAAACTTTCTAGTACAAAAATTTATATTTCTAAAAAATTTTGTACTAAAAAGCTGCTTTAGAAAGCAGTAAGAAAGCTGTCCCAAACGAAACCTAAGCCTCATCAACCACTAAATTTCTTTAGTGTTGAAAGTACCAAAATTGAGTCTATAACAATGAAAAGTCGTCCCAATTGGCAAGCAGTGAAAGTCTTAAGTGTTGGCCCGTGTAAATTGGTGTGGGTTGCATGCTAGGTCGACCGGGGTTTTCACTGGCCTAAGTACAGTGCTTCCTCTCACAAAAAAAAAGTCATCTCAATACTGCTAAAATGCCCGAACGGGCCTATCATGTTCAAAATATAGGCCTGATTATGTGCAAGCTATTGATCAACTACCATCTACCTGTGGCTACACTAATGAACATTGTCCAACGCACGCACATGAGTTGCATGAAGCATCAAGCTAGTTAAAGTTATTTTTTTTATAAAATATTTTTAAAATTTAAAAAAATTGTTTTAAAATCTAAAAAATGTCAAAATTTTGCAAATAAATCATAAAAATTTATAACTCTCCTTCATTTATCAACTTCTAAATATCCTTCTCGGCAAGCGAAAAACTCACACAAAGAGTTGCAGTCCCTATGACAAAGCTCCAACCTTCATTTAAAAAGAGATTGACTGTCTACATTTGGAAGAATTTACTTTAAGGTGTCTAAATGAAACAGTTTATCTCCATTTAGATTAATTTGATATGAGGTAAGAATGCCTTTTTCCCCCATTTTAAAGCTCCAATTTTCTTCCTAAGGAGAGTTAATTATTCTCAAAATTCAATATAGCCCATTTGATTATAATGACTGAGGTATTAATCTGTTCTATCATAGCTATACATATATGACAATAAAGGGAGTTCCCCAAAACAACCAAAAATTTGTTTGGTGCTTCAATTGCTTTTCTTATGATCAATTCTCTTACTTTTATGCCCTTTCTTATCATCTTTTAATAGCTACATAGATTTTTTTCTCCCAAAAAATTTTAGATGCAAAATTTTACAAAGTCCACATGCAAATTTCTAAAAAAAAATTGTATTAAAAAATTCATTTTAGAAAACAGTAAGAAATTTGTCTAAAACTAAACCTGAATCTATCATTTTATTGATTTCAGACTTCTAGAATTTCTTATGACTTATTCAATTGTTAAAATTGACTGAATTTTTTTCTTTTAATGCTCTGCCTGATCTATAAATTCATCAACAAAAAGCTTAAATTTTAATAAAATAGATTTCTCTAAAAAAATTTAATAAGTTGTTATTGATCAGCAATTCATGCACCATATAAATGTTGTGGAAAAAATTCATTATTACATTAGATAAGGGAATATTTTGGCATTCCGAATGCTGATAGAAAAATAATTCACTAATCTATATCTTTTCATAATCTATTTATCACATTCTTGTGTCCTCTTTTATTTCCATTTTTACTCCAACCTGATGTGGATTTGCATGTGTATTTCATGCACGATAAAAGTTAAAGCTTATATCTTAACTAAACATTGCATAGAACTTCTGATGATTAAGGATAGGTGAACATGGCTCATCTTGATCTGTTAGTTGGGAGCTTCAGCTACCAACCAAGAGGTGCTGGTTTAGAACCTTGCGTATGTGATGTGTATGTGAGTTTACCTTAATTGACCTAAAAGTCTTAAAAAAAGTACAGGTAAAGATCATTTATTGATAATAGAGAAACAATGGAATTAATCAAATTTATTGACAATTTGAAGCATCAATGTTATTATTAATGTTATGCATTAGATGTTGCATTGATATCGTTGGAATATTTCAAATAAATTATAGCTAGTGCAGAAGTTGCATCCTTAAAAATCACATAAGGCTCCAAGAGGAGCTTAAGTTGAGGAATGAATTTGCAAGTTGTAAATGACTTACGAAATCTAAGACTGTATCCATGAGTTTCACAATAAGATATTTGAAGTAGAGATGAAGGACCTAAAGCATTTATGTTTTAAAGAAGATTTTGTTTGAAAGTCTTTTAAAGAGTATTCATTTAGGAATTTTTTATTAAATGTAGATTGCACCACCATTATGTTTTTATTTTGGGCCTATTGCTACTAAAATCTAGATTCATTTTGAGGATATTTTTAAGTTTAACTATTTTAAGGGTAATATTTCTATTAAGGAAATCCTCCATTTGTGGTTCACTGATGTGAAAGGTCATATTGTCAATCTTATTCCCTCTCTTATTCTCTGGTATCTCTAGATTAGTAGGAATAACTCTCTTTTTAACAATATCACTATGAATCATGACAAATTATTATAATTATTAAAGATGAAATTTGTAGGGTGTTTAATGTTAATCTTCTAAGCTCTAATAATTTTAACGGTTATTTCCATTAGCTAAGGAGTTTGGTATTGTCCTTCATGAAAAGGTTAGCGATGAAGGGTGTAGATTGATTTATTAGATTAAGCCTCCTCAAAACTTCTTCAAGTTAAATAGTGATGGGTAGGTTAAATAGGAGGTGTGTGGCTATGGTGGTATCATTAGATATTCTAATGGTAATTTTGTTGTTGCTTTTGCTAGTTCTCTTCCTACTTGCACTTTTATTTACTCTGAACTTTCTGCTATCTTGTTTGGTTTGAAATTATGTCTTTCCCTTGGTCTAGTTAGTATTTGGATTGAAGTTGATGCATTACACATGATGTTTTATCTAAAAGATAGTGATGAGAAGATTTGTACTCCTTATTTGTTCTATCTTATTAGGGAAATTAAACAACTTCTAATTTTCTTTAATGTCAAGTTGACTTGTATTCATAGAGAATGAAGTGCTAGTGTCGACTAGTTAGCTAATCATGGTTATATCCTCCAATTCTTTACTGACTTTTCTTATAATTATCTCCCCTCCTTTGTTAAAGGCGTCATCAGATTAAATAAACTTGGTTTTCCATATGTTAGAAATTAATGTTTTCTTCACTTGAGTCATTTTTTGGCCTTCTTGTTGTACTGAAACTATGTCATTCTTGGATGGTTGTCTCAAGGTGGTGAATACTAATAATGTTGTCTATCTTAATTTTCCCATGCACTATGACAGTGGACTGAGTTTTGAGGAGAATATGTTGATTGCTATGTTTTTTAGCCCTAATTTCAAGTGCTACTTCTCCTTTATTTCTTATATTATGGATGGGAATGAGTTTTGTAATCTATTGCCTACCCAGATAAACTTGGTTTTCATTTTATTGGATATTAATGTTTTCTTTTGTTGGGTTAATTTTCGGCCTTCTTATTATTCTGATACTATGCTCCATTTCGATGGCTGTCTAAATGTGGTGAATACTAATAATGTTGTCTATTTTATTGTTCCTATGCATTATGACAATGGCCCAAGTTTTGAGGAGAATTTATTTTTTGCTATGATTTTTAGCTCTAATATCAAGTGCTACTTCTCCTATGTTTACTTCATTATGGACGGGAATGAGTTTTCTTATATGTTTCCTCCCCATAGTGCAATTTTTATGAGCTGCCAAATTCATAAATTTTATCTTAATATGGCTTGTAATATTTGAAGATGGTTGTTTTCTTTTCATCATTGGTTTGGCATTCAGTATAACATTATTCTGGACTTACAATTCGTTATTAACTATTTGGATTGACCTTTTTTGAGCAATGATTGGAGAATTATTTATGTTGTTTAGTACTCTATGTGCTGGTCTACTCCCTCGATCAATTTGAATTGTCCCTTTATCAGCTTTCTTTTTTGTCATGTCTAGTGGGTTAGGTCGTTTGTGTTCTATCTGTGGCTTATCTGCCCTATCTCTGTGCTGGTTATTTTTAAGCTTGTAGATTTTAAGGCTTTCTTTCAGTTTATCAATTACTTTTATTGGGCTATTTGGCTGAAAGTGTGTGGTTTTCTACTATTTCTTCCTTCATCCAAGTGTATTTCCTTCTATTCCAATGACACTTTCTCGTACAGGATCTTTGTGAGCTTGGTTAAGTTTGGGAGTGGATTGGAGTGGCACTTGAGTGTTGTGTATGAAAGTATCACTGATACTACACACTTGAGCTTGTATGGCAATCCTTTTTAGTTTAGTATTTTAGGCTCTGAGGTTTCTAATTGGTTGTTCGATTCATCTTCTGATTATTGTTTTTTTTATGTTTGAGGTTTTGTATTAAGTATTGGGTTTCTTGTGCTTTATATTTATGCTATTAGAATGAACTGATGGTTATCAAATATATTATTTTTCATATTATTGGTCATGTTTTACCTGATAACTGCAGTTGGTATATTTTGTCTTGGTCAATTCTCAATTATGCTGATTATCCTGTTGTTGGTCGAACCTTACCTAGTAAATGCAATTGGTATTTTAATTGTTGTTATGTTATTTATATGGTTTTGTGTTCTAGTGATGAGGGGGCTATTTCTTATTATGTTGTTTGGAGTATTATTTCCTTGCATAATGATTATTATATGATGTGGGATCAAAATTTTCTTTTGGCTATTTCAGTTTTGGGATAATAGAATGATAAATTAAACTATTTATTTCTTACCTATTATCTGTTTCATGAATTTTTTGTTTCAGTTGATTTGTAGATTTTTCTTACAGGTTAAATTTGATTTATCTTTTGCTGTGCATACTTGTTTTTTGAGCTACTAGATTGAGCTAAACAAATGTGTGGAGATTTCTCATCCTTCTTTGCAAGGATCTTTTTTGGGTGGCAACTCCAAGCTTAATGATACTATTTCTTTTTGGGTGGCAACACTGAGCTTAATGATAAAACTTTCTCTTTTTCCTTTTGGCTTTTGGCTTCTGGCTATTATAGAATGCTATTAGGTCCTATTGTACTCGTGCATAGTGTGGAAATCCGGCTTGTAGGTTCTTTTTTGACTTTTTTTGTAGCTCTTTGGAGCGATAGGGAGCTGGAATTCTCCTTAAGGGCCTTGTACTTATTTTTGTTATTAATGTCTAGGCCCATCAGTCGTTTTTAACAAAAAAAATCTCTTATCCAATATGTTGACCTTATTTTTCTCCAAACCTAGGTCAAATAGTTGACCTGATCTAATTTGACCAGGCTAGACCCCAAGACGCTTTCCAATGGGTTCAGGGAGTCAAGCCAAGTCTACTGGGCCCAGACCCGTGTTCTGGGTCAACTTGGTTGACCAGGACAACCCAGGTTGACTCATTTGACCCTTTTGAGCTCAAATCAAATTCAAACCTATTTTTAGCTCAACTCCCCCATCCCTTGGACCTATTTGACCAAATTGACTAAGTCAACTCATAGATTGGTCAACCCAAGCCTTGGTTGGTCAAACCTAACCTATTTTGGTAAAAGTCCCTCCATTAAAAGGATTTAAATATTTCCTGATTGAGATCCCGACCTAATCAGCCTAAATCCCTCCTAATCCTCTCTAGATTTGATCCTAGCCGTTCCCCCATTGACATTAGGCTATAAATCGAAGAATTTAGGGTGTGTTTAGGATCTTTTTGCTCTTGCTCTTTCTCCAAGAATCCTTAACTAGAGAACTTTGGTGTGAGAGCTCTCTGAATCTTCCCCCACCTTCCCCAAGTCAAACCCGACGGTGATACCTCACCGACGGCGAGATCTCCGGCGAATCGAGGCATGAAACGTTCCAAGGAAGATTCCCATCAATTTAGAGATTTTCATACCGTGGTTTCTTCTACAAATAGGAGCGTGGACATTCTACAAATACAACAAGCCTAGGATCTCCCGAATCCACTTTGAGGATTAGGTAAAATACAAACCCTAGTCGAGGACACTTAGGGTTAAATAACTTTTTATACACCGTATTTTAGAACACAATTTTGTCCACCAATTGATGCTCTTCATGTTCTTTATTTATGTTTAAAATTTTATTTTGTTTTGTTAAGTCATTCGAGAGAACAAACGAAAAAACACATTAAGGCTTTGGATCACGTTAGGGGAAGATCGTGACCGTTGATCTCGTGATCAACGGTCATGATCTCATTGTTCTGCCATTTTGATCGACCACGAAGCGCAGTTCTGTGGATCCATCGTTCAACCAGTTAGATCACGACTGTCCCTCTCATTCCATGGAGGATAAGACGGTCCAAATTTGGATCTGACGTGGTTTAAGAGAAAGCAATGATTTCCACGTCGGAGCAATCATTGCCAATGATTGCGCGGTGGCGTAATCATTGGCAATGATTGTCAAACCACGTTCGTGGTTCTGGGACCCTATTAGTGCCCGTCGCGTGTCCCACTAACGTCGCCACCATATTTAATTAGGTTTTCTTTTTTTAATTATTTTAAAAAAAACCTTTTTTAAATCAAATTTCTTTAAATATTAATTTAAAACTATTTTTAAATCATAAAAAAAAACATATTATATATCTATTTTTCTTAGATAATTATTTCCTTTAATTTAAAAATAATATTAATTAAAATATTGATTATATTTTCAATTATTTTACTTAATAAATGTTAATTACTTTAAATTAATAATTAAGTGCTTATATATTTAATTATTAATAAAAGAAAATATATATTTTAGATAATTATATAATTATTATTTTTTAAAACATTTTAAAATATTAGAGGTTCTTTAACTAATTATTTAATTTTAAAAATTATGATTAATAATTATTATTTTAAGTATATTATAATTACTAAATAATTAAATACTTATATATTTTGAATGATAATCAACTAAATTAAAAATTTACTTTTAACAATTATATAACTGTTATTTTAAAGTTATTTTAAAATTTCAAAGGCTATAAGTCTTAATTTGTTTTAATTTGATAATTATTTTTAATTACTTATTATTCTAAATTTTTTTAAAATATCTTTTAGTGTATTAAACTTTAATAATTTTCTATAAATTCATTTTAAATCTGATTCTAGTGTATAATACCTCATTCTTTTTAGAAAAATACATACTTTCATTCAAAACTACTTTCAGATACATTAACTTATCTTTCCTCTTATTTCATATATTATTTAATTAGTTAGTTATTTAAATATTATTTAAAGAATTAATTTAGTAATTATTTTGAAATTACAAATTAATTTTCAAATCGTTTTGAGATCTCGTTCGGGTGACCGATGAATCTCCCTTATATTTGTCTATTATGAATTAAACTAATTTTAATTACATTATTTTTCAAATTTAATATTTTTATGAGTATTTTAAATATTTTAAAATTACCTATATATGTTAAATCCATAATTCCATGAGATCCACTAATCAAGATTTTAAACATATGTTATGTTCATGGATAGCATTCAAAGAGGGAAGCATTAGTGGGTGGTTGAGTCTCAATCATTCACTAATCTCTTTGATAAGCGTGCTTAATTATTATTTTTACCATCTTTTGCATGTGTATGATGCACGAGCACCTAGCTTAAGCCCTCCTAAATCTAAGGACATGGCATGTTTACTATTTTTATGTACTCCTTGCATGTTTCCTTAAGGGTTAGTCTCAAATACTTGATTTAAACCCATATAACGTAGCGACAACCTAAGGACAATAATTCAAGACTATTGTAACGAACTTACAAAAATTCTAGGAGCTAGTATAAACTCCTGATTATTATGAAAACTCTCAACATCCAAACTTAGTGACATCCTAAACCACCCAGAAGTTTCTAGGAATATTTGGAACCCTTTAAGACCTTTAATTAACAAACTCTAATTCACCCTTTAATAAGGTCCCAATAACTTATAAAAATTATAATAAATCCATTTTAAATCAAAAAATTGGCCATAATAACTTGAACTCTCTAGAATTTGACCCTTAATCTTAGATAATTAGGGCTCCTTAGTTGGACTTTAATATGGACCTTAATTTAACTTTAATTAAAATTTACCATTTTACCCTTATTAGATAATTAAAATTATTAAAAATTCTAAATTTTTCCCAAACACTTGGGAACATCTTCTTAGGTTATTTTTGACCTTTAGGGGTGATTCCAATCAGTTTGGAGCTAACTTGGATCAAAACTATAAAATCACCCCTAATTAAACTTTTTTTAATTTATTCCTTAATTGCTCCAATTTTCTAAAATTCATATATTTGCCTAGGAAACTCTAAATCTAGCAAACTCAAAGCCTAATTACTCATCTTAGGGTCTAATATTTAATTAAAATGTTATGAACCCCAAACCTTGCTTAATTCTTATAGTGATCTTTTGGATCCCCTTAGCTTAGTGTATAGGTGGACCCCGAGCCTACTAAAATTCACTAATATAATTTAAACTCTAATTATTATTACCCTAATCATTAAAATAAATTAACAAATTAAATTAACTAAAATGGATCCTAATTTACTAATGTTTAAACTTTAAATAAAGTTTCATTTTTAGACCTTCAACAAACTTGAACTTTATATAACTAGAACTAACTACCCAGCTTATGATCCATCCTAGCCACACAGGCCCTTACACACACGTAGAATTGTTTGCTATGGCACCACTTCTAGACTTAGGCTAGGCCGGTGTTTACTTTTCTATCATGTATCAGGCTTTCTGAGATTTTACTGCATGTTGTGAGCGAAATTGATGTTGTATTTGCTTACTTTTATTGTACTCTAGGAATTGATTTGATTATGCATTAGATTTAACCATAGGTTAAGATCAATATTTTGATACTAAAGATATTTTTTATAGGTGACTATGCACATGCTGCGCTAGATAAAAGGGGGGCAATATTCATGATTTAAATACTAATGATGTCTTATGAAGGCACTTCAGAAATTACTCACCCCCATAGTAAATGAGGGCTAAATGAAAATCTTAAATAATAATTGTTATAGGTGTCCCAGAGACTACTTAGCCCTCAAAAATAATTAAAAGCATGGCTAAGTGTGACTAGTATGAGTATTTTTATTTTTAAATAAACTGCTTGAGATAATATATTAACTGCTTGGGATATTTTTTATTATGATAACATTGCAAGAGAGTCTAGAATTTACTACTTTCTATTAATATAATTACTTGTAATATTGGTTTGAGTTGTGAAAGTACCTTTGAGTTTTGAAAGTGTCTTTGAGTTGAGATTTTCTTATCCAACTCGAATTCCAAAAGAAGAATGCATCCTCAAGAGGGAGAGTCTTCTTCTATTTGGAAGATTAAGTTCAGATGGCTTTTAGATATTTAAAGAGAAAAGGCAATACCCCTTTAAGGAAAAATTATCTCTTCATTTGGATATTCAAGCCACGATGAATCCAAGGAGTCTAAGGAGGAGAGATCCAAAAAGGCCAAGGAGAAGAAGTCCAAGAAGGCTGAAGAGCTTAAGACCCAATATCCTACTCAAAGTCATTTGCGTTATTCTTAGGTTTAAAAATCCAGGTTGTTAGCAATGGTGTCCGGCCACTTTATTTTCTATAGACTCTGGTTTATAATTAAGGGCAGTTTGCTTATGGTCATTTATTAATTTATTTAATTATTTTGATGTGTTTTATTTATAAATGATTGCTTCTATAATTGCTTGTTTTTTTATTTTATTGGAGATATGCATGCCGCTTTTGTTTTAGCTTGGATTATGTTAAGCTCTTTAAAACTAAAAAACTTTTTTACTCATAACTAATGCTTAAAATTTTAAGAATTAAATAACATAGAAACCTAATTACCTAGGAAACTATCAGAATCGTCTGGGGTCACATACATATTAAATGTATTCTTCTCTCTCCTTCTAATAAGACACCTCCCTACTTGTGGGTAGAGTACGGATAATCTGGCCTATGAGGATGCAGTCTCGGACCTGGGAAGGCCCAGTCTTTTCTAAAAATTATTTTCTATAAGCCTATTTTTTTTTAATCTAAAGCATACATGATTTAGACTTTCAACTAGCATGCATTACATTAGATACTAACTAAATTAAAATTTTAATTACATTAGCTCTAGGAGTATTCACCTTACATAAGTACAAGACCGCTTAGGAGCTCTTTAGATGTCAGCCTTAATCTCAGAAAACTAAACTATCCATCTATCTTTTATAACTGATCGAACAGCATTATTTTAAATTGATTTGGTGGTTAGCTGGCTCCCCAATCCAAGCCAGCGTAAGTCTAGGTTTTGTACTGTATTAGTTAGGACACGGGTATTAGTGTTGTGCGTAGAACACTAAACCCAATTTAGATTTATGATTTAAGGCTACTATATTCGATCTCATAGTATGCCTCATCGGTGGGTTTTTTTTAAGGACTATAAATCATGCTTATTCATGTCACATGGATGACGTCACTTTTATCTTTCTCTTTTATATGCTTAGGGTGCTTGACTTTCTTTTCTCCAGTTTCACCTTAGTGCCTTAGTTCCCCCCAAATGCTGGTATGAACTGTGCATGTTGACTAAGCCAAATCAAACCTTTCTTCCATTTAACTAGGAACTTCCTAGTCTCTGCCCATATGCCAATCTCATTCAAAAGGATAATATATGGTCCTTAATCAATAGTCTTCTTAGGCTTCAGCCTAAGATGTAATTAACCACGAGGGCTTGCACCCATGAAAAACTAAATCCCACATCAAATAAATTTTACTTAAGCTTATATACCAGGTAGAGGAAATCTCGTGACTGTGATCAGGCCATATATATTATTACCCATCGAGGTGTGCAGGCAAGAGTCGCTATCCTCCATGGTTAATCGTATGTATGGTCTAATCTTCTCTTCTATTGGCCCATTTGTTAGGAGCGTGGAGGCTTGCGATCATCTCTATCCCTCAGGGTGGTGCGATTATATACCCCTCTGTACTGCAGTCGAATGGTATCCTTTCAGAGGTCCACACAATCATCTAAAGATTTGACTTCAAAAATAAAAGATGGCCAAGAAAGCGAGCCAACTAATATATCCAACATTCATAGTTGAGAGATAGGTGTTGATATTATATAAATGTATTCTTTTCATGTGTGACATAAGAAACTTCTTATTTCTAGCCTTTCAATCTTTTTTATGTTAATATTATGACGAGTGGCAAACTTACGTATGTCTTGATTTTAACCAAGTTCTTTATATGTGCAAAGGAGGGTCATGAAATGCCCATTTTAAAATTTTATCTACATTAGATTGTCCGTATGATGTATTGACACAAACCATAAAATTTGGTAGGAGTTGCTAAGAGAAATCTAACACATTCTAACCTGACCAAAATAAATCCTATGGTGTTGAGCTTTGATAGACGAATCCTAAGATCTAGTTTTGTAACATTTCAGGTTCTCTTCCAACATTCATTATAAATAAACTACATCTACATACAAAAAATAAGCTCATCCACAAGATTTCTTTCATTTTATCAAAATATATTTACATTGTAGTACATGGCTACATCTTGAAGCTACATAATATAAGTGACAAATAAACTAGCCATTCTATACAAAAATTAAGAGAAAAATATCTATAAACTCATATAAGATCCTAAACTAGTAATTAACAATCTCTTTTTCCTTCTTAGATCCTAAAACCATAACCAAAATCACAATGAATTATAATAGCTCAGCAAGCCACACAATCTGATCTAAATTTGCAAATTTTTATATTAAACCTTTTGGTGACTATTTAAAAGCAGTTAAATGCAATCTAATATATCATTATATGAAGAAATGTAATACGAGCATAACTGTTATCCAAGTATTAAAAAATAATATTGAGAAGATAAATAAATTATAATTCATATCATAGAGCAGTTCATATCACATTCTTTGGACCCAAACAGAATCTCAAAGGATTTTGGCCCATTTTGACTCTCTTTTGTGCTATAGAACTAGAACATGCCTGTAAGCACCAGAACACGGCTTATTTCCATCAAAAAAATGCCTTATAAGCACTAGAAAACTTCCTTTCACAAGAAAAAATTTCAAAGGATTCTAGCTCCTTATGATTCCAAGCATATGTTATTTAATCACATGTGCTCATTTTTTATCATATTATAGTAGTTAAACCAAAATTGAGCAAGTGTTAGAATTGGATAGTTTTCTCTAATGATATGCAAAAAAAATCCTACTCAAAAGATGCACATTTTCAAAAAAAATTAAATTTCAATGAATTATGTAAAATAATGTTTTGAAAGTTTATCATATTACAATACTATTTTTTAGAGTCTATATAATTTTTTATTCAATAAAAAACTCATAAATTCCAAAACACCCATTTCAAAGTTTATAAAAAATACTCAAAATATTCGTAACCTCAATCTCTATAACATATAAAATGTTACGTTGTAAAAGTTTTACCAGTGCGAAGATAGGTGTAATGTGATGTGTCTTGATCTTAACTTTTTGATTGGACCGACCGCTAAAAATAACCTGAAGTAGCTAAAAAATTGTCTTCTTCATCCTCCAATCTTGTTCTTGTGGCTTTTTCCAATTGGGCCAGAATAGGTCAATCCAAATGCTAAATCTGTAGGTCTCACAACTCTCCCCTCTCCAGAAAAATATCATCCTCGATATTTTAAAACTTAGATCTCAAATACAAAAATAAACGATAATACAGTTTTTACATATTAGACTTTTTTCAAGTAGCTTTTCTTTTAGCCTTTTTCTTTCACTGAACTTTAAGCATAAGAATCTATTTACTCATTAGCTTTCTGAAATCATTGGCTAGAATCATTTTTGGTTTTTCCATTTAACTCAGATTTATAAGTACCTCGTTGTACTTGACAAATATTCTACTTCCAAAATTAGATATTCATTTTCTCAGAAGTGACACATGAAAAACATTACGAATTTCTTATATATGATATAATAACTATAATATTTAGGCGATTTTCTTAATCCTTTCAATAACTTCAAATGGTCCAACATGCCTTGGACTCAACTTCTTATCCTTATCAAATATGTTAATACCTTTCATTAGCTTGATCTTCACATATATAAAATCTTCTACCTGAAATTTCACAACTCAATGCTTAGCATAAAAATTTGTCATTGGCTTTCCTGTATAACCTTCAATCTATCTTTAATCAAACAAATATTTCTAATAGCGTCATTAACTAAGGCTGACCCAATCAGATGTCTCTCACCCACTTCTATCAAAGTTGTAGAAGTCTTGCACTTTCTACCATACAAAGCTTTATATTGTGCCATGCTTATACTTGACTAAAAATTATTATTGTAATCAAACTCGATCTAAGGAATATGGTCATCCCAACTGCCATCAAAATCTAGAATACATAGTCTTAGAAAATCCTCTATTACCTGTATAGTCCTCACAAACTATCAGTTTGTCTATGGAAGAAAGGTCATACCAAAATGCAGTTTAGTTCCCAAACTTTGTTAAATACCTCTCCACAGTCTAGAGATAAACCTGTCATCATTATTAGAGATTATAACCTTTGGTATTCATACAATCTAATGATCTCATGAATATATACTTGATCCAATCTGCCTAAAAAATTATACTATCACATTATAATGAAATTCATATATTTCATCATTCGATCAATAATAACCAAGATAGTAGCATGCCACTGCCTCAATGTAGGAAAACCTATAGTGAAAATCAGCATTAACTCTTCTCATTTCCACTTTAGAATAGGTAATAATTATAGAAGATCACCCGATCACTGATGCACTACCTTTACTAACTAACAAACCTCACACTTTGAAATAAACTTCGCTATGTCCTTCTTCAATCCAGGCTACCAAAACATACCCTTTAAATCTCTATACATCTTGCCAATTCTTAGATGAATAATATAGCCTGAATAGTGAGCCTTTACAGAATCTCTTACCTCAAATATCCAAAAATAGAAATCCATAGTCTATCTTTGCAAAATATAATATCATAATTAGAAATTCGTAGTTCAGATTTCTTACCAAATATGATATGATCAATCAACTTCAGATATTCTGCATCTGACTTATAGGCTTCATGAATCTTTTCTGGCAAAGAAGGTTGAATAATAATCTGAGCCAATATATCATAATCCCAATAAGTAGAAGAAATCACCTTCAATTATAATCTCTCCGTATCTTGAATCAAAGACTTATCAGAAGTAAGATGAAGAAATTAAACTTCAAAAGAATGGCTGCTCAGAGCATCTGCCACTACATTAGCTTTACCAAGATAAAACTAAATAGTTAGATCATTATCTTTAACCAACTCATGCCATCTCCTTTGTCTGATGTTTAGATCCTTCTAAGAAAATATGTATTTCATACTATGTAGGTCAGCAAAGATCTTGCATCTGACTCCAATATAGGTTATGTCATCAAATCTTCAAATCAAATAAAATAATAGCTAACTTCAGATCATGTGTCTAGTAGTTTGTCTCATATAGCTTTAACTATTTAGAAGCATAGGTTATCACTCTAACATACTACATCAGAAAACATTCAAAACCTCTTAGTGAAGCATCATTGAATGCATAAAATCCTTAAATACAAAAAAAAGAGCCAAAATTAGAGCTTAAGTCAAACAATTTTTCAATCTCTAAAAATTAGCCTGACACTCAGGTGACAAAAAAAAACTACTAAGTTCTCATTCAATCTCGTCAAAAGTGAAGAAATCTTAAAAATCTTATTCATAAACATCCTTTAATATCAAGACATACCCTGGGAAACTGTGTACCTTAAACACAGTAGTAGGCCTCAACCACTCAGTAACTATTTAAACATGTTCGGAATCTAGTGAGATACCATCACTATTCACCACATGCCCCAAAAAAAGTAACTCTTCAGCTAGAACTTGCATCTAAAGAATTTTGCATATAGCTAATGATGCCTCTAGGCCTCCAACATAATCCTTAAATACATAGCATCATCTTCCTCAAAGGTAGAATATACCAAAATATCATTTATGAAAATAATAACAAACTAATATAGAAAATCTTTAAACACTGCTCATTAGATCCATAAAGACAGTTGTTGCATTCGTCACCTAAATGGCATGACTAAGTAAACATAGTGTCCATATCTCTTACTGAAAGTTATCTTCATCATATTAGACTCTCTCACCTTCAATTGGTAGTATTAAGGTCACAAATCAATCTTTAAAAATATAAAAGATCTTATAAGCTAATCAAATAAATCATCAATCTGTGGTAGCAGATACTTGTTCTTGATCGTGACATTGTTCAACCCCTTATAATCAAAACACGTGCATTTTACCATCCTTCTTCTACATAAATAAAATAGGTACTCCCCAAGGAGACACACTAAGATGAAAAAATTCTCTATCAACCAAATCTTGAAACTGAACATTCAACTCATGAAGCTCCTTAGGTGTCAACCTATGCGAAGACTTAGATATTGGGGTAGTACCTAGAAATATATCACTATAATACTCTATACCTATATCTTTATCCAAAGGTAAACTAACTAACTCCTTAGGAAATACATCAAAAAATCTCATATTACTGGGACATCAAAAAGAAAAGTTGAATATATACTCCTTTCCCATACTAATGCAAGAAATATCATGCAACTCTTCTTCCACCATCTATCGCTTCCACAATAGAAATTATACATGAAAAAATAAATCTAGCTCCCTAAAATACAAAACTTTTACTGCCCAAAAATAAAGTAACTCACTTCTTTCAATAATAAATCTGATCGAGCCTCATACAGACTCAACTAGTCCATACCTAAAATAGCATCATATAAGAAAATAGGTAAAAAATCAAACTAAATTTGTAATTATTATAAAAAATCTCAATAACATAAAAATAAAATCTATTGGTTGTCATACCATTTCTAGCCGGTAAGGTAACAGAAATAGAAACTGGCAAAATAACTGAAGGCAAGTGTAGCAAATCAAAGAAATGCTCCAAAATAAATGAATGACTATCTTTAGAATCGAATAAAATATGATATGGATGCTCAAAAATGTAAACCATAACTGTCACAATATCCTGCAAAGTCAAACCTTATATATATGGCTGAATTGGAACTAGATTAATAGTAGTACTAGACTCTGTCTTACCATCTTTTAGATGGTATACCAATCATAGATTTATATCCACCAGCTCTGCTAGAATGTCCCTTATAAAAGTATGGAGAAGAACTGCCCCTAGTCTCCCTAATGGTTAGACAAAACTCTTAAATTAGGGCTTATAACATCAGCCAAATCCTACCTATGGAGACTCTACTACCTAGTGCCCTATATGACCATACATGAAGAACTATCTAGTCATCTTATAATACTGACCAAAATTATGTTTTCCATAATTTTGACACACATGTGTTCCACTAATAGAATTAGAACTGGCTATGCTTCCACTACAAAAGATTGTTGTATATACTTACTATCGACCTCTCTTGAAATCATCGGGTGCAAAGCTACTTTTTTTTCTAAAAAATCCACTACCATAAGTCTCAGCATTAAACCTCTTCCTACCAGTAGTCCACTGCTGCTGAGTAGCCATTAAATCAATCTCTATCAGATGATCTATCTCCATATACTAAAAAAAATATAAAAATTATAAAATAGTATTAGTGGTTCACAAACTGTCTCGAAGTCCCCTCAAAATAATGTAGCACTTCTTTGTGTGCATGTTAACTAGTTGTAGAGCATATTTGGTCAAAGAAAAGAACTCTACTTTGTAGTGCATAACTATCCTACTCCCCTAAATCAATCTAAAAAAAATCTCTTATATATATTATTGTGTAGATGGTTACAAAGCACTCTAAACATATCTGAGAACTCCTCCTATCTAATTAGAGAATTTAATTTCCCAAAAAATTTCTCATCCTACTAGCCCATCCAGCAACACTCAACCTCATCTTCACAGAAGGACTGCTAATGATAACTTTCTCTCAGGCAAATATAGTATACTGTCAAATATTTTCTCCAACCTCCTCAATCAGTCCTCTACTACTCTGGCTCAATAACTATGAGGCTTTAATCACAAAAACATTTATAGATATTTATCTACCTCATAAGATATCACAATAAGAACACTTCTCTATGCCTCACTCATTGTTTGGGCTATCAAACTAGCAAACTACAAAACTATATCAAAATACAATATCAAAGTAACACTATATAAAATGCTGCCTGACTGCCATTCTACTTCTCTATCAAATATGGGTCTGGGGGATCCATAATCACAGAATATATAATAGAATATACATGTACATAAAATAAATAATAATAAACCCTAGATAGACTTAAAAATATCCCATTTGACTTACAAATTAATTTTTATATCATTGTTTTACAATCTATTTCAAAATTATTGCTCTGATACCATAAAAGCTTATCATAACCCAACTAGACAAAGATAGATCCTATCGTGTTGAGCTATGATAGGCAAATCCCAACATCAAGTTTTGAAATATTTTAGATTCTCTTCTGACACATTTTAAATAAACTATAGAATATAGAGCTATTAAATATCCACATACTAAAAATAAACTCATTCATAAGATTTATTTCATTTTATCAAAATGCAACTATACTATAGTACATGGCTATAAGTAGAAGCTATATAACATAATTAAAGAATAAACTAGACATGAATGTATAAAAACTAAAAGTAAAATACTTATAAACTCATATGTGATCCTAAACTACTAATCAATAATCTCATCTCCCTTCCCATATCCTAAAAACTAGAAGAAAACATTATAATGAGCTACAATAACTCTACAGGCCATATAATCCAATCTAAATTTTAAAAATCTTTTACTAAATATTTTGATAAATATTTAAAAGTAGTTAAATACAATCTAATAGATCACTATAATGAGAAATATAATACAAGCATAGTATTATCCTATTATAAAAAAAATAATATTGAGCATATGAATAAATTATAATTCATATCATAAAGTCATTCATATCACATTCCTCAAACCCTTACATAATCGCAAAGTATTTTGACCCATTATGACTCCTTTTCATGCTTATAGCATCAGAACATGCCCGTAAGCACCAAAATATGGCTTATAACTATCAAAATATGCCTTATAAGTACTAGAATATTCTCAGACATAGATAAAACTTAAAGGATTCTAGCCCCATTTGACTCCTATCAGATATTATTTAATCACATATACAAATTTTTCATCAACCATATTACAGTGGTTAAAGCATAATTGAGAATGTGTCAGAATTACACAATTCTCTCTAATGGTAGGCAATAGAAAATCCTACTAGGAAAAAGTGCATATTTTTAGAAAATAATCAAATTACCATACATTGTATAAAATAATATTTTAAAGCTTTTATCATATTATAACACTATTTTTTAGAATCTAAATGATTTTATATTTAATAAAAATCCCACAAATTTTAAAGCCCTTGTAATAAAATTTAAAGAAAAACTCAAAATATTTTTAATAACAATCTCTATAATATATAGAAAGTTGCAATGTAAAAGTTTTACCATTATAAAATTATCAGCATTTTTTGCTAATAGAAACAGAAATTTGATCAAAAAATTAGATAAATATTCAATTTTTTTAAAATTGAGATAGGCATAATATGACCTATATTGATGTCCAGTTAGATAAAAACTTTAGGTTTTCTCATGGTAATATCGATGTCTTATTTTGCATAATGAAGATAATTTTTCTCATAAAGATCCTACCCCCATTTTGTGGATGTAGGTAACATATTCAAGGATAAATCAAGCATATCTTCTTCTCTGAACCTTGATCAAGGAAAATTACCCACTGATGCCCAATAGGATTATTCTGATATGGAGTGTCATGGTGAACAGTCTGATTCTATTTGGTAGGAGGGGAAATTCATTCATATATGGAAGTTAACCTTCCTTCAACTTTGGAATACAAAACTAATTTTATGCATGAAACTTTGAGTGATTTTAAAGTTTTTACTTATAAAATATACACAAAAAGAAAAAGGTCTTTGGACTTACTCCTCATTCTATGCTCACTAGAGTTAGAGCTGCTTCCTTATATATTAGATCGTGATTACTTGTATAATTTGGAATATTAGGGGTGTTTGGAATCTTAACTCTCACTTTCATATTAATAATATGGGTAGGTTTCATAATATCTCTTTTCTTGCTCTATTAGAATAAATGATTGATGTGTCCAAACTTCCTTTTTGTCAAAGGCAACTTGGTTTTGATTGTTCTTTTGTTATTGCCAATGGAAAATTTTGTCTTTTTGGAAAAGTAATATTAACCTCACTATCATTGGTGATTTTGGGCAAGTGGTGCATTGCTTAATATTTATCTGTCTTAAACTTTTCTATGAGAGGATATATTATCTATATTAATACTACTAGAGCTGGAAGGTTTCCTCTATAGCTGCATTTAGTGGATTTGGATCATACTTATGTTGGTCCTTTTTTTGTTGAAGGGAATTTTAATATTATTTTTAATGTGGATGAGAGATTTGGTGGATCTTCTTCAGATCTAAGTGTTTTGGATGACTTTAAAATATGATCTTAAATTGTCTTTTGTCAGACATTGGCTTTTATGGTCCCAAATTCACTTGGGATAGTTACAGATTGTGGAAGAGGCTTAATAGGATCTTATTTAATAATGATTGGTTGTTTTTTATATCCAAATACTAAAGTGAAACATCATAATATAATATCTTTTGATCATTCTCCACTTCGTATGAGTATTTGTCAAAGAAGCATCCCTTCTTTCACACTTGTTAGATTCCAAAATATGTGGTTACTCTCATCTACTTTCTTTGAGGTTTTTCAAGCTAATTGGGTGGGTCCTATCTCTTTCTATGATGGTTCTAATGATACAATATCCTTTTCTCTTAAACTTAAGAGACTTAAAAAATATTTGAGTTGTTGGAATAAGAATATTTTTTAAAACTTTGTAAAATAAGAAAATAAGGTGATCCATTTGGAGGATTTTCTTATCAACCATCCTTGTGAATCTAATAAGAACAATCTCATTCAGGCCAAAAACATTCTTATTGATCTATAACTCAAAGAGGAGGAATTTTGGAATTAAAGGGAAAAATCTAAACATCATTTTGAAGGAGATAGGAATACTAAATATTTTCATGCTTTAGCTTCTTTTAAAAAATCTAAATCTTTAATCAAAAAATAAAATTGAACTATGGTACTTTGACTAAATATGATATAAGATTTATAACTCTGTTGTTTATTATTTTAGTTCTTTACTTTGCTCTTCTAATATAGTGGATGATATTTCTAACCAGCATTTTATCCTTGATAATATTTTTTACTATTATAATCTTGCTTTTACATCTATCTCTAATTTGATATTTTTCGGCTTTATTGTTGAGGGCCTTTGGTGTTGGGATAGGCTTGCTGAACATATTCCAAATTACCTGATTGAATTAACTTGTAACATTCCCATTAATTTCCATATTCCTAATCAACCTATTGTCTTTGTAACATTCCCATTAATTTCCATATTCCTAATGGGAATTTTAATCTTAGGGATGTCTAGAACCAATTTAGGTTTAAAATGGATGTTTATATAAATTTTGATAAAATTTGGAACTCTTCTACCCCTTCTAATATTTCCATTTTCATTTGGAGGCTTCTTAAAGTTTTCATTCCTATGGATGAGAAATTAAAAGCCAAAGGCCTTTATATCACCTTTAAATGTCAATGTTGCTACCATCTAGAATCTATTAATCATTTCTTTTTAAATGGGTCTATTACCTTAAAGAATGATTTGAATGTTAGTATGAGAGCTAGCTATAATAATTGTTATGATATTCTTCAAGACTAGTTTTTCAAAAAACCTAAGGGCTATGTTATCACTATCATTCTTATGCTAGTTTCTTAGCTACTATGGCATTAAAGAAATGATTGCAAGCATAATGGTATTAAAATGAATGCTCAGATGTTTATTATTCTACTGAAAAATAAAATTTAGGTATTATTTCATGATAATTTATTGGAATATAATCTTACGAGTAATGCATCCAATAGTGGCCTTCCAAATACCATTTATTGGATTAAGCTAGTCTTGAAGCAATTCAAGTTAAATATGGATGGCTCAGTTTCCTATGTTGGTGCTAGTTATGAGGGGTATTATTCATGATTATCTTGGTAATTTGGTGATGGCCTTTTCCAAATACCTCCTTATTTTATTTATTTCATAAAATTATGATTATTTTGGATCAGTTTGTTTACAAAATCTCTCATATTTGGAGGGAATGAAATTGTGTTGTTGATTTATTTGCTAAGAAAGACCCTATTATTTCTGATTTAATTACTTTTCATAACTATAAAGAGCTTCTTGTCATGAAAGGGATGTTAAGGCTTTGTAGGATGGGCTTCCCCAATATTAGAAAGGTTGTCAAACTATCTTGTCTCCTTTTGTTTTCAGAATAATGGTTCTTGTGGCTAATGTGTTCTTCTAGCCTTTTTATGGATTTAGTGTTAGCTAGAGTTTGTTTGTTTTTAGTGTATGTTGTTGTGGGGCTTTGTATAGTGGTCTCTATGGATCCTAGGAGGCTATTTTGTTTTATGATTTATAGGCCTAGTATCTTTAGGTTCATTCTTGCCTTCTCTGGTTGGTGATCATAAGATTTTAGGGTTTTCTTGAGCTTTAAGTGGTGCTTGATTTTTGTTAGGTGCATTATGGAAGTGGTTTGGTTTTGTGGAGATTTTAGTTTGAGTTTTCTTTAGGTTTAACTGGAGATTGATTTTTTTTTTTTTTTTTGGTGCATTATGGAAGTGGTTTGGTTTTGTGGAGTTTTAAGTTTTGATTTTTTAGTGGTCAGGAGGTCCTATGTTTTAGTGGTTTTTTTTTATTGTTTTGGTGTTTTTTGTGTGTGTGAGGATCGAGGGGAATCCTAGTGTTCCTATGGATGTACCTTGTGTTCTTTGATTACATTTTTTAGGGGTGTGGTCTTTGTTGAGGTTTCATTGCAGGTTCAGGTTTTTTCTAAGATCTCTTTTTTTTTTTTTAGTTTTTTGGGTGAATTGTATTTTGTGGTCTAATTTTGGACCATACTAACCTTTTATGGATATAAACATCATTTTGTTTTTGTTTTGATTGTGTTTATGTTGCTTTGTCGATGTTTGTTGGCACTTTTTTCAAGTTTTGTTGATTGGCTATTGTTTCCTTACGACTTATCATCTATGTCTGATATCTGTGACTTTTGGTATAGCTAATGCTTATCAAGGGGGTCATGATTATGGATCTATTGTTGGAGGTTTTACTTATTTCTTATTCAATTGTTAGTTTTTCTCTTTTTCCATGTGTTTCCTCTTTTTTGCAGGTATTATTGATGATGCCTAAATGGGCTTCAAAGTTTATTTGAGCATGGGCTTTATTTTGTGGTGATGGCTCCTTGCCTCCATTTTCTCTTTCTTTTATTCTTATAGTTAGTAGCAATCATTGCCTCCTTAGATTTAGTTTAGTTTTGATTGTACCTCTTTGAGCATTAGAGAGCATTTAATTCCTTTAAAGACTTGTAATCTTTTTTTGATGAATTAACTCGTAAGCCCATAATTGTGTTTTAACCAAAATAAATAAATCTGTAGAGATCCTATGAATAATATTAACTAGGATTTCCTAATGGCTAAGATGAAATATGATTTTCTCACAAGTTAATTTATAACATATTGATGAAGTTTTGATGCACAATCAATAATAATGATAGCGATACAATGAAAAACATCATGCTTAGTTTAAGATGTCTAACTATAATATTAAAATCAAGGCTCTATTTGAGATATTTTTCTTACTATTTTGTTTTTCAAATTGCAACCATAGTTCCATTTTTTTCTATGGCTTTCTTTATGTTTTATCATTGCCTTCTATAAATTTATGTTATGAGTAACTGCTTTTTTAAACCAACTAATGTGCGGTACTTTTAAGAAAAAAGCTTTTCAATTTTTTTAAAAAGAATATATTTATAATATCTATAATAAATCTCAAAATTTTATTTTTCTGACAATAACATCACAAATACCGTTACAAGCACCCAAGGAAAAACTAGTTGAATTTTTTATTAAACTGAGGAACTGGCAAACTAGCTGATTTTGAAAGAACTTGCCAGCTCTTATTTCAGTAAATCAGAACCGTCCATGGAAGATCTAACTATTAAAACGAATTAATGAGAAATCTAATTAATTAAATGAATGTCCTAATTCTTTCATTATAGTTTCCTCTCCCATAATGCGAACTCATAAAGCTACCTCTCTCCTCTCTCCGTCCTCGACATTTCAAAGCATTGTTGTTCATAATCTTTATGAGCTGGTAAACAAAAATCTCTTCTTTTATATGCTCTCTTTGTTCAACCAAAAACAAGAGTTGCCGGAGTTGGGTTTGAGCTTTTGAAGGATGACAAATCCTTAAGATACTACAGGAAAACACGCTATTACCGTCAGGTTTTCCAGCAAAGACAAAGATGTCGGAAAAAGCGATGGTAGAATAGGTAAAATATATGTCTGTATATTTTTGGCATACATTCTAACATAATTTTTATCATATGAATACCGGTGTAGATTTAGCTGGCTTCTCGCCAGACAAAAATTCCATCGATTTTCACTGGACAAATTACCGATGAAAATTGCACCGGCTTACTTAAACTTGACGAATTTGTACCGACACATTTTCTATCAGTAATCTTACCGACGGATAATCCGTCAGAACATGCAACTGAAAGGGCGCTATTTCGACCCCTCTATCTTCTTTCTTCTCATTCTTGTCATTTCTTCTCATCGCTTAGCTTACCTGCATGCGATCGGACTCTCACCGACTCCACCAAACCTGAATGCGACCAGACTCTCGCCGACTCCATCGAACCCCAAAATTGATCAAACCCTCGCCGCCTCCACCGAACCCCAAACGTGACCGCACCCTCCCCGACTCCACTAAACTTGCACCATTCTTCGCTTAGCTTGGCTCGCATCCGAGAGCTACCCCGAATGCGACCATCCTTGCCAACTTTTATGATTTCAGGTGATCATTCATATCTTCATCAGTCGATACCTTAATGAGATGTTTCGTGCATGCATAACAAAGAACAAATGAACTATGATAGGAATATTGTTTGACTTTTTATCTTGATTTTATAAAAAATTTAAAATAAAATGTCTATTTCTAAATACTTTTATTTTTTTATCATAATTGTTAACTTTAACTTTAATTTCTTTCTATTTTGAGTGCAAAATTATTGTCTATTATTTAAGTAGTCTAAGGACTAAGCTTGATAGTCATCTTAGTGTTGCATTATGTTTATCATGATCATTCCCATGCTCTCCTTTGGTTGCACTTGCACTGGGTATACCTGTGCTTAACATCTTACATGGCATGTCCGTCATGCGCGTACTTGTACATCCCACTTATGAGTATTGAGTTTGCTACTTATGACTTCTGTTGGCTTTGAGCTTTAAATTTGCAACCATGATGATAGCATTCGACTACATAGTTTAAGCTCAATTATTTACATCGTGTTGACTATGTCGATGTGCCCTTCACTCGTGTAAATTTCTCGATGTGTTAATATGTCATTATTATGATTCTTATATGATGAACACCTAGACTTTCACAACATGCTTGTATGAGTTAATGGTTATTTGGCTACTTGATTGTATTTATACACTTAGGTTTACTAAGTAGCATATATGTGAGAAGTTTGGAGTAGCTCCAGTGGAACATAAAATTAGATAGAGTTACTTTAAATGGTTTGGTCACATAAACAACGGCCTTCTGATCACTCTAAGACTATTTATATTTTTCCTAAACGAAGGATGGTTTGGTCACATTATCTAATATATCCCTATTGTATGTTATATTATGGATATCAAAATTCAAAGAAAATGGATGTATAATAGATTGGTATAAGGATGAAAGACATTAACATAAGAGTTCATTAAAGGTGTGAATTTTTTAATTCAAACATCTTCTCAACTGCCCAGCTTTATCTCATATGGAAAGTTTTGTTGCCCATATTCTAAACATAAAAATCAGGTGCACCTAAGCCTAGATGATGTAACTGTTGATCTATATTGTCGAGGTTTAATGCCATAATATTAGTATTGGATTTCTCATGGTAAGCATGAACCACATTTTGATTCTCGATGAGGCCCGTCGATAAGTGCTAATATAGCCGAGGAAGAAAATATACGACCTAATCTTGAGGACTTAATTCATGCTGCAGCTAGAGCATAATTTGAATAATATATAGAAGAGCCACCTAATAAGGAGACAAAAAATTTGTATGATTTATTGCATGCTTCCAAATAACTAATATGGAAGGGGTGTACCACTCACTCAGAATTATCCATTATTGTTAAGATATTAAGCATCAAGGTAGAATATAATGTTCTCCGTGAATGTTTTAATCAATTCATTGGACTACTTAAGGAAACCAATCTAGTAGATAACATAATTCCTACATATTTATATCAGACTAAAAAGTTGGTTTTCAAACTTGGTTTGACATACACAAAGAAATATTGTTGTGACAATGGATTCATATTATTTTATAAATATGATAAATTAGATATTGCATGCCATTACTGTAATGCACCAAGATTTAGACCAAAATTTATCATGAAAGAAAGCTGAAGGAAGTACAAGCCACATAATCTGGTGAAGGTTCTTCTAGTGAAGAATATCCTAACTACCATACTTGGTCGCAAGCGGTGGGAGAAATACAGCACGGCAGAGTATACGGCTTAGGCTCACAAGCCTATGCATATGAGGGGCAGACATCTGGTGGCTCTAATTTCTCAGTAAATACCCAAGAGTCTTAACATACCTAATAGATAGCTACCCTTACAACTGAGCTAGAGCACGTAAGGAAAACACAAGCTGGCTGGCAGATGCAGCAGTAGATAGATATGCAGCAGCAGATGCAGATACATCAAACTCAAATATTAGAGAAAATGAGAAAGATAAGGGAGCATATGAGTGTGAGGAGTATAGCATCAGCATAGGAGGAGATTGAATCATAGTAGATGTTATTTATTTTAATGATGTGGACACTTATAATTATGTATTTTTTGACATGTTTACTTGTTGTTTGGACTTTTTGACTTTTTTGTTATTGTATATTTGTTGATGATATTCTTCTATTTTTGTTATTGTGCATATGTTTATATTAGATAATTTGATGATGTTCTTAATTAGATGTGGATGTTTGAATGTATATAGTATTGCATTTCTTTCTAAGCAAGTTGTTTTGTGGAAATTAGTTTCAAAAGAAAGAAGATTGTTATTTTTTTGTTTATGCTACAGGTTTTCAGCGGATTATCTGATGGAACCACTGCCAGTAATACAATAAGACGAAAACAAAATGACATTTTTTACGTATATTTTTGTCGGAAGTTTCGACAGATATTTTGACGATAAAGTCTATCGATACCAGTTCGGCGGCAGCTTTAGGCGGTGAATTATCCGCCGGTAATGCTGGCGTACAATTTTCGCCAGAATTGCTGGCAGAAACTATGCCGGAATATGCCACCAAACGGCGCTAGTTTCACATAATATTTTCACCGGAATTGCACCGGAAACACTGTCAGCAACATTTCTGGTTGAAAATTTTAATCGGTTTAGACTTTGTGACGCGTGAATTACCGTCAGATCATTTTTCACCGGAATTTTCCCAAAAAGCTCATATTTCAAGCGGATTTCGATTATTACTGACGGATTTAGTCTGCCGTTAACAAGGCATTTTCGTGTAGTAAGAGGAGTCATCTTCGCTCGCAGCTCTAGATCGAAGATAATAATTTGGTCTCTAATTTCAAGTTATTTTGGTAATTTTTTTTCCTTGTACCCCCTTTAAATCCTTGTTCCACCACTTAATTTATAGTCAACGCTCCTAACCAATAGATCAAGATGAGCTATGTTTTCTGGGGCAGCTTTCTTTCTGCTTTGCTTTTCAGATCACAATCATAATTTTTAATTAGCTACTATTTTTCATTTCTTTCAAGAAATTTTTGTGCTATAAAGTTATTTTTAACATCAATTTCCAAATAATTTAGTTTCTACACAACAGCTTTATAATCACCTTTCTAAAAAACTGCAGCTGTATCAAATGAACCCACCAGGTGCAGCACCAAACTGTGACAAATTTTTTTTTTTTATTAGCACTTTGCCGATCTCAAAATTTTCTTGTGACAGAATTTAAGGACTGGGTTTATGAATCACATTAACAACAACCGTCGAAAAAGATTGGGTCCTATAATGACAAGTAATTCTATGTATGTTACTTCAACAACAAAGTATTCTTCATTGAGACATTCGGCTGTTGGGTTGCTGGTGCATGCAATTCATTCGTCTTCTCATAGTTTTTAAATTGAAGTTAAGTTAAGCATCAAAAAAGTTATTCCAAACATATTTCTAATTTAAATTGAAGTTAAGTTAATTTTTATGTGGGAAATTTACTCAAAATTAATCATAAAATTAAAAGGTTTTAAGATATTAAACTTCTATATTTTAAGCTTGTTTAGAAAGTAGCAAGAAAGTTGTCATAAATGAAACTTTAATATAACACAATAGAGAAAATGATTCATATAGCTAACCCCATATCGATGATAAAAACTTGATATTTATTATCAGTGCTGCTAACTCTTATTAAGCAATTAAAAAGTTAACATAACCTACGAATTAACAGAAATTGAGTGTGTGAGTGCACATCAATTTAATTGATAAAGATCTTAATAGCTTTTATAAACAGAAATAAAAAAAATGGATCAGAATAAATATATTTAAATAATATTCAGATTAACATATTATAAATTTTAATGATTTCTCACCGTCACAAAATAAAAAAATCTTTTACATTACGATTAATGAATTTAAATTTTAATTCTCACAATTTCCAAGAAAATATTCCAGTAGATGCCGAGGACTGTCTGGTCTTTTCGTACATGTATGAGCACGGTGAAAATAGTTAGCCGGAATTCACGGGAATAAAAGTACTGAACATATAGTGTGGGTCCGCCCGGTCCGATTTCCTTGACTCAGTGTCAACGCGGTCGCCGACATGTGGATCCGAGGCAGAGGTGAGAATCATAATATCTTCAATAAGGCGGGGTCTTTATGATAAACTCACTTCCCAATCTATGGTGAGCGTGATATAGCTCGCCAATAAGTCTGGGAGGTCAATCACAACATGTCACGTCATCAGATACATAATAGTATCAAACATCGATAGCGAGCAAAAAAATTATGCGGAGCATTATGATTATTAATCTCCGGACGGCGTCTGGTGCCCGCATAGAATAATTTTTATTAAGAAAATTCATTTTTATTTTTTCTTGAATAAAATATTCCGATCTTGGTAACATTTTGTGAGCAATATTAAAAGATAAAAACTCTAAATTTTTCATTTAAGATGTAAGAAAAATTATGAAATTTATATACATAGCACTCAAAATTATTTAATCAATATTAAAATTTTTACTATTTACATAATTTAATATTTTGTTAATTGAGTTAAAAAAGCTCTTAATGCGAATAGGTTGTTGCAATGAGGTCTCATGCAAAGTCTTATATGGGGTCCTGGTTGGGTACCCATTAGGTACCCATGCTTTACTCGGACGGTCTTCGCTCACCCATTATGAATTTTGGGATGTCGTACCCACCTAATTTGAATGAAAACAAGGTGAAGTTGCTTTGAGCACCAACCCCCTCCTTCCCCTTTTTTTTTTAATTATTAGACTCATTATAAAAAGATTTGTTTCCCACGGCTTTGTTTGATTTTTGTATTATTTTCCTGCTTAAAATTTTCTAATAATCTCTTTCAAATTTTCTTTTGACATATCTTTTCGTATCTAATTTGAATGAAAACAAGATTAACAATTTGATCATAAGATACAAAACATGTACGAAATAGAAGAGCTAAAGGAGACATTTAAATCTAGAATGCTGGCTACTGCCTATTGGAATTTTAAATAAATGATCAAACTAAAACATCTATAGATCAACTAAACACTTGTATAGAAGTTGAATGGAAAATATGCAAAATTAGAAGAAAATAAAGCTTAAGTTTTCATGGATAAAATGAAATTTCCTATAAAAGAAAATGGAGACAATTTTATAATATTACTTATTTCAATGAAGGGTCTGCAAGCATAAGAGCTTCACTGGGTTCAGGTATTAGGGAAATAAGAAAAGTTTCTATTTCAAAATCAAAACATCGAATTCCTACCGACCGCTGATTGACAACCCGTCGCGTTTTCGAATGAGATTAGAAGAAGGGTGGCCGACTAGGAATTCGAATGAGATTCAAAGAATAAAGAAGGGAGTTCGGCATTCCGACTTCCGACTTCTGGTCGTAGAATTCAATCTGTGCATTGTAAAAAGCCTTCGACGAAGACCGAAGTTCGTCCTTGCGCGCATGAAAAGGCAAAGCGACGGGATTGGGATTGGGGATGAAAAAAAAACCTAATAATAATAATTTGACTTAATATGTAATTAATGAGTCATAAATATACTTAATTATATATTAATAACACAGTTAGTGGGGACCATGACCCTAGGGCCCCCATACTGTATCCGCCCCTGATAATTACCTTTATGATACTATATAGTTAATGGACAAGTATCCGTCTATTTAGATTTTAGGGATCATAAAAAAATGTCGTAAATTAAAAATATAAACCAAAAAACTATTTTATTTAAATAAGAGTTTTGAGAAAAATAAACGGATACTAAAACATAGTTTATATCAAAATATGCTACATAATTTTTTCTCTATTTTTTATCACCACCAAATGGACTATTAAGATTTTGTTTAGGACATTTCTTTTATTGCTTTACTTTTTGGACCATATTTGTTATTTACACTTCATTTTAGATAACTTTATACCACAGTTTTTTTCCTATTTTCAAGAGATTTTTTAATAAAAAAAATAGCTTTATAAGATAGAAATTTTGTTTTATGAAGTGTTTTTCTATATTAGCTTTCAAAAAAAATTATTGTTTTACGGCAACCTTTGCAAAAAGATTCAGCCTTCCCAAATGGATCCTAAGCCTTCGTTTGAGACAATTTTTTTTACGCTTTCTAAAGTAGTTATCTAATACAAAAAATTCTTGTAAACAACAAAAAAGAGAAAATTTTAAGCCTAAGCATGATTATAAATTGTATTAAAAGATTAAGCATGTTTAAAAAAATTTAAAAATAGGCAAAATTGCCTGTTTAGTTGGCGATTTATGCTGACTAGGATTAGTTGAGTCAGATAGTCGTTATGCTGAGTAGAGAAAGAATGAGAAATTCTGTATATTGATAAGTTGCCCTGATAATGGGCAACTTATAAATCGCTCATTAGACAGGTTTCTTTTTCCTATTATTAAAAAAAAATTATTTTGAGCAGTGTTTAAAAGGTTTAAAAAAATCTACAAGTGGTGTAAGAATAACATGTAATTCCTTTTTTTTTTACTATAAGAATTGATATTAGATTTAACTATTCAAATATATTAGATTTAACACTCATTAACTAATTATTATTTTTTAAAAATTAGATTTTATAATAAAAAAATATCTTGAATATTAAAAGAATGGCTCCACAAATGTATTTTGACTTTGCCAATTTTCTAGAGTCATAATAACTCCAAATCGCAATTCACCTTTTCCATGGTACTTTGATCGAAGTATTTTGCTTACACGAGTTTTTTCGTAATGTTTGGACACCGGTGAAAATCATTAAGAAATTTGTATCTGTCGGTATAAGTGAGAATTTCGGGACCTTCATGTGTCTAATTTGCAAACAGATTACACATATATTTTTGAAATATTATGAGTTATTTTATAGATATTTTTTTGTAATTTTCTGAGTCATAAAATGATTTATTTGAATTTTATACTAATAAAATTATTTAAATTAATTATAAAATATTATATTATTATTTAATTGAAAATATCTCAAAGCATTATAAGATTTTTCTTTACATCCTTTTCCCATCACGGCTTTCGGCAAACAGAGAATGTTTTAGAGCTTTTGAGAGAATATGAGAAGAGAGAGAAAGGAAAGTCTTAGGTTTGAAGGCCACGGTGCGATTTTCATCCATTGACATAGACGAGTTATTTGCTCGTCTCGCTGTAAGAAATCTATATCCTATTTCTGATTTTAAAGATTTTACGTTTTGATATTTTTTTTCGCTCAAATTTGTGTTTCTGTTACCGAAAAACATAAATAACTTTGTATTGGCAAAACTTTTTGTATATTATGAAGATCGTGATTATGAGCATTTTTAGTATTTATTTGAGATTTTTCACTAGGTGATTTTGAAAATAAAGTAATTTTGTCTACCCAAAATTTATTTTGACATCTAAAAATAATAGTGTAGTAGAATAAAAATCTTAAAATGTCATTTTATATAATGCCTGATAATTTGATAATTTTCTAAAAATATGTATTTTTGCCTAATAGGATTCTTTGTTATCTAATGTTATGTTATTTTGGTATCTTCTTTATTAAGTTCAGTTATATTTATTTGTTACAATGCATTGAAAATGAATGTGGATATATGATTAAAATTATTATTTTAGTACTGTGATACTATTGTGTGTGTAAAAGACAAGTAAAGACTAGTTGATTCATTAGTTGGAGACTGATAGACTTGTACATGATGGCGGGCCAATTGGCTTTCCTTTAAATATTGTGGTTTAGTATTATCTTCTACTGATTCATGTGATACTGATTAAAAGTTATAAAGAGATGATTACTTTATCGACGAACAAAGAGTGATGACTCTGATTATTGAGCCAACGGTTTGCTAATACTGATACAATACTGAAAATGCTGTAATAGTCAAGGCTTCTACTTATTTAGTGTGACTACTAAAATGCATATTTTTGAAACATTGTTATTATTATTGTACAAATTTATTGTTACTGTACGGATTTACTGCTATTATATTATTGTTGCTGCCACCAGATTGTTACTATTACTAATGTAGACATTGGTACTAATTGATACTATTGATTCACTGTACTTATATTATGCATGTGATATACTGAGCATGTGATATAGAATAACTTGATAACATGTATACATTCTGATATGATTTTACTATATTGATTTGATTTCAACAATGTCATTAACGATGTTTTGATTTGATATTTTATACAATTTTATACTAACTGATATTATGGATACGATGATTTTTTTAGAGATTTGACACTCGTACTAGTTTACTATTTTATGGGATTTTATACTGTTTACAGATTCTACTAATGTTGCTTGTGGTTTTTACTATGTTTGCATTGATTCAATGATCATATGGATGTAACTGCTATGATTTAACTGTTGACATGCATATTGCTCATTTATCATGCTTTGGGTTCAATTGTAGGTTTTGGTGACCTACTGGGCTTTTTAAGCTCATTATATGTGCTTAAACATTTTCAGGTCAAGGCAGGGGAGCAGGAGTGTGAGGCTAGTCAGGATTCTTCAGGTTTTATTTCTTTTTTTTTTAATTATTCTTTTTTGTACTCAAGACATAATAAATATGTGATGATTGTGTAGATTCTGAGTTGTGTATATAACTTTTAGGAATGAATATAGATGTGTACATTGATGTTTTAAATTATAGAATATATTGTACTGTTTATTACTAATATATGACATTAGATAGTTCTAGTTGTTGAATATTTAAAGGAAAAATAAATAATTCTTTTAATTTAGATTCTGTAACATCACAAGCATGAAGGTTGCACCACGTCCACTCATTATTGAACTCGTAAGTTCCATTATAAAAGATGAACTAATAACAAAGTCTTAATATAAGTTTATTTTAATTTACATTAATTCTAAATCCTAAACCTTATAAATATTATAACTAATATTAACATGAGAATATCATAATGAAATACTACATTAATTCAATTATGACATAAACATATTTAAATGATTAGTATAATATGAAAAAATTTAATATCTAATAAATTACTTATAATTATCTCTCTACCAAATAATGACTCCAAACAAAAACTAAAATTTTAAATTACTTCTAATTATCTCTCTACTTAACATAAACTCAATTAGTTTGAAACTTACACTTATTAAAAATTTCATCTCAAAATTCATTCGAAGTAACATACATATGACTTCAAAATAATAAAAAAATATTACAACAAATAATAATTAAACAAATCAAAACAAATTTTTAAAAATTTACCTCTTTCCAAATGCATGTAGAATTAATCCAAATATTTACTTAAACATATACTAATTTCAAAATATAATGAGCATTGCTTAATAAACAAAAGATGAAAATTTTCAAAAAAATTTGTATCCAAGCTTCATCTTCTCTATCCCAAAAAAAACACAAAAAAACATATATTTATCACACAAATTGCCACTTTAAATATGTAAGTCAACCCTAAATCACATATCTATAAAATATTTATAACATTCACATCCTAAATGCATAAATCTCTACTAATCGCAAACAAATTTTAAAATTAATTCAACAAATAAAGAGATTTACATAAAAAAATTAGAGAAACAATCACCAAAACATAAATCTTTACT
Source organism: Dendrobium huoshanense (assembly GCA_016618105.1). Lineage (NCBI taxonomy): Eukaryota > Viridiplantae > Streptophyta > Magnoliopsida > Asparagales > Orchidaceae > Dendrobium > Dendrobium huoshanense. The sequence continues at coordinate 71,009,913 of CM028347.1, read as the reverse complement.
CACAAAATAAACACTAATCAACATGTATTTAACTTTATTCACATAAAAAACTTACAAGAAAACTTACCTTACGTACCTTTAGCCGGCGAATAACCCAAACGTTTGCAAAAAACAGCGACTAATAAGGAAAGGAAGAGGAAAGGATAGGGGTGTCAATATTTGACACGACCCGAAAATCCAACTCGAACCCGACTCGAAAATTTCAGGTTAGGGTCAACCCAAACCCGAAACTAGTCGGGTTCGGGTTCAACATATTTCGACCCGTTTTAAAAATCGGGTCGGGTTCGGGTTAACCCTTTGACCCGAAATTGACCCAAAAGTGACCCGAAAACCCGATTTTGACCCGGCAACCCGAGATTGACCCAATTTTGACCCGAAAAGAGGAGATTGACCAATTTTTGACCCGAAAATTAGTAATTTTTTGTTGAAAACGGGTCATTCGGGTAGGGTCGGGTTGACACGGACCCAAAGCGGGTCGGGTTCGAGTTGACCCGAATAGTGCCGGGTCAGTTTTGGGTTCGACCCGAACCCGACCCATGACCCGAAATTGACACCCCTAGGAATGGGCCGGGAAAAGAAAAGTTAGAATTTTATTTAAGAATAAGTCGTCCATTAAACGGGCGACTAATGTCAAGTCATCTAATTGACACATCATCTACCATGTTCTTGTTTGGATTAGACATAAGTCACCTTTCAAACGAGCGACTTTGTCTATTTTTAAATTCTTTCAAAAGCCTGCTTAATCATATAATTAACTCGCTAATTGTTCTTACTTTGAAAATTTGCCCCAAAAAATATTTGTCAAAAGCTATCCCAAATGTAGCCTAAGATCTATTTGAGATAGTTTTCTCCATGCTCTGCTTTTTAGGCAAAATTCATATTTTCACTTGCTACTATTTTCTTGTTATTTTATGAATAATTAAATTATTTTCCTTATAAATTTTATAAAAAATTAGAACAATCCCAAATAAGTCAAACGAATAAAAAGGTCTCTCATAAATGTTTTTATATCATATCCTATCTTTTAATACTTTTATTAATGATTAATCTCTTTCCATTTTATAACGCCTTTAGCCCTATAACATTTGTGTTAGCTATTTGGCCACCCAGATCATGACGGCTTAATTGGACGGATCTGATCGCATCAGAGGTGACGGTAGTACCCAACACTATCAGATTATTCTATTTAAAATGCTCACATGTAAATTTAAACATACTTAATCTTTAAATTTAACAAAAATTTAACTTATATATAAATTTTTATTTAATATAAATTATTATTATTATTATTATTATTATTATATATATATATATATATATATATATATATATATATATATATAGTTTATACCTATAAATTATATATTAAAGTAATATTATAAATTTATATTTAAAAATTATTATGATTAGATAATTTTATTATTAATAAATAAATAATCAAAAAATTTTTAAAGCATATAAATAATAAATAAATTATATAATTTATTTAAGATTATTAATTAAAAATAAATTTTATTTACATCATAAAAAAAAATTAAAATATATAGTTGATACGTCACCAAAAATAGTCTTGATCAAGCACGAATCTCGAGGCAAAATCAAGTTGAAAACTTCAAAAATTAGATCGGAGACCATCTGTATTCCGATTTCAGTAAACTTATAGTCAAACTGAGCGTCTCGGAAACACGAACCCAACGACACCAAATTCAACTCAATCCGAGCCCAAATGGATCCAAATCAAGGACCCAAAGCACTGTTGGAAGATTCAAATCATAATTTGAGTTACCAAACGGTCTCTGATTTTAACGAGCTTGTACTCAAATCGAACGGCTCGACGAGACGAATTTAACGAGCCTAAGATCATTGAATTCTGACATCACTAAGGCCTTCAAATGTCCAACGAATGGTGCACGATCATAGGATTCAATATCGGTCATCCATTCAACCACTCCCTATTTGCCCTTGATCTCACACCTATTTACAAGCTATGCCACTCCAGAAAATCTATAAATAGACCCCTCACTCCTCATGAAAGGGGAGGGAGGCCAAGAGAAAAGAAGGAAGATAAGGAAGAAAGCTCTAGCCACCTAACTCCTCCTCGACCACCGCCGGAGTGCTGCTGCACCACCGCTGCAATTCTGCCACACCATCGACGGACCACCAAGGGACGTCGAAGTGCCATCCTAAGCTGAAGTATCCCCTGACACCGGAGTTCCGTCGTACCACCACCTAACAGTGGAGTGACGTTGAACTTCTGTAAAACTCTCAGTTGATATCTGTAATCTGGTCGTCTTCAAGGACGAGTCAGACCATTGTACTTTCCTCAAATTTTAGTGGAATCATCTTCAACTGGGCTAGGCCTCGTGGTTTTTTCCCTTTCCGGGTTTTCCACGTAAAAAATATTGTGTTCTCTGTGTGTGAGCTAGATATCCGTGCAACGCTAAGACGTAAAATTATAACTCTATCGCCGCGTATATTTTAGCCCGCAACAATAGTATATGTTATAAATTTATGAAGTAAGTACTTCAACTTATTTATTCTTACATCACTTGAGAAATTCTTCTTGGTAATGTACATATCAGGTAATTTTGAAATTTATTAATCTGCTACAAATTACAAATTATTAAGTTGCTGCATATTACATAAAAATTAACTTTGTCATATTTGATTTAAATTTGCTTTTTTTTTTTTGTCAAGAAAAAGTTTCAAGTTATTAAATTTATTAAAAAAACCGTAATTTCTGTACAAGTTTTTTTAGAAATATCAAATATAAATTTCTCAATAATAATAATAAAATTTATTTAAAATTCCTCTATATTAAGTATATAGGAATACACAAAAATTAATTTATGTTAACCACCTTTTTAAACAACAGTTTAAAATTTGTAAATAAACATGAGAAATGGGACCAAAAAAAAAAACAAAACTTGCGTGAAAATGTTGACCTTTAAGGGAAAACGCAAAATAAATTTGCATTTAAAAAATATATATGTTGCGTGTTAGAATATACGCGGCGGTAGAGTTTGTAAATTCACGTCCGAGCATTGTACGAGTATTCAGCACACAAACAGAAAAGAGAAATGAACACCAATGTTTTTACGTGAAAAACCCGAAAGAGGAAAAAACCACGGGGTCTTGCCCAGTTGTAAAGTTTCACTAGTATTTGTTTGAAGTACAAAGATTGATCCGTCTTACAAATCAAGACGATCAGTTCACAATCAACTTCTCACAAGTTACAAAGTTCTGCAAATTCCCGGCGTTTCCCGAAAATCCGGCAGAGTTCCGGCGTCTTCAGGCGGCGGGAAGTGCTCCGGCGGTGGTCGAGGAGGAGCTTCTTCCTTCTCTCCCTTCTTCTCTTCTTCTTCTATCTCTTCACTTGATTCCTCTTTGTGAAGAATGAGAGCTCTATTTATAGTATTTATGGAGTGTCATGGCTTGTAAATAGGTGAGATCATGGGCTAATAGGGAGTGGTTTGAATGGACGGCCGATATTGAATCCTTCAATTGTGCTCTGTTCGTTGGACATTTGGAGGTCTTAATGATGTTGGAATTTGGTGATCTTGGGTTCGTTGGATTCGTCTCGTCGAGCCACTCGATTCGAGTATAAGCTCGTTAAAATCGGAGACCGTTTGGTAACTAAAACTGCGGTTTGAACCTTCCAACAGCGCTTCGGGTCCTTGATTTGGACCCATTTGGACTCGGATTTGGTTGAATTTGGTGTCGTTGGGTTCGTATTTCCGAGACGCTCAATTTGACTATAAGCTCGCTGAAATCGGAGTTCAGATGCTCCTGAATTTAATCTTTGAAATTTCCAAATAGCTTTTTGCCTCGAGATTCATGTCCGATCAAGATAAATTTGTGATGATGTATCAATATATAAACTTGATTTACATTTTTCTTGTTAAAATGCAAATTGTAATTGCATTTAAACAGGAAAACGCAATAGCTTTTTACGTATATGATCATATATATATTAAATTCATCATAACTAATCACAATATTAATATTTAGCCGAGAAATTTTTAGACAAAGCAACTTGTATGCGAATATTGTTCCAGGTACATAGAGTTTTTTTATCTTCCTTCTTTTTCATCAAAAAGTGGAAAAAAATAAAAAATAAAAAACATTATTTTCGAGCGCCACCTAGCCTTCTATTGTGATTAAGCGAGCCTACAGTGCTATATTGTCATGATTCTATAAAAATGTCCAGCATAACATGAAATAATATATTTAAATAATGAGTTCAGATGAAATGTTGCATAGTTGATAAGTGCATAGTGTGGTGAGAAACCATTTTGTTTAGACTGAATTGCATCGTTAATTTCTATAATATGTAAACTTGATCATATTTCTAGAAGATAGGTTAAAAGTAACCATATTGACCATTCAAAATTTGTTTCTTAAGACACAAATAAGTATAAACTTGATTTGCATAAAATCTTTCATTTAAATAATTAATATATCATATGATATTTGAACGTATTCCAAAAATATAGGTTAGCATTTTTTTTTTTTTTTTTGAAAAAAATATAGGTTAGCATATTCATAATTAATTAAGTATAAAATTCTTATATTTAAAAAATGAGTTAAATTTGATTAATCTTTTTATCAATTTATAATTTTATTTAGGTATCACACAACAAATCAGGTTTTGGCTGCTTACCACGCGAATTTGCTAAAATTTATATTTTTTAGTTCTCTATCCTCTGTTTCTTTCGCAATATAACAAATAGATGTCTTCATTAAAGTTGTAAAACCCCTCCAAATTTCATTTTTTTGGTGCCGTTCGTCTGTACGAACTAACCTTAGCACGGACGAACTGTTGAAAATCTGTATGGTTAGTCTGTACGAACTGTCTGTACGAACTGAGTAAAATGCAGGTTCGTCTGTACGAACCGTAAGTTTGACTGGATGAACAGAATAATTTTTTTGCTAGAGAGCATCGTCTAGGGACGAACTCAAACATTGTCTGTATGAACTGTGTCAAGAGAGCTTCGTCCAGGGACAAATGGAGAACATCGTCTGGACGATCGTAAATATCTTTTCTCTATTTAAATGCCATTTGAGATATTTTTTGAAGAGAGAGAAAAGAGGAGAGAGAGAGAGAGAGAGAAAAGGAAAGAGAAAGGAAAAGCTTGGTTTTGGAGGCCGCGGAGCGATTTTCGTCCGTCGACGCAGTTGGAAGAATTATTTGTCTAGCAGTAAGGAATCTGAATCTTATTTCTAATTTCAAAGATTTCGTGTTTTGGTATTTTTCTGCTCAGTTTTGTATTTCCGTTACCGAAAATACGTGCATAACTTTGTATTGACGAAACTTTCACCGCGTAACTTTTTGTATGTTATAGAGAATATGATTTTGCACATTTTGAATATTTTCTAGAGATTTTTCACTGGGTATTCTGAACAATGTGTGATTTTTATCGAATAGAAAATTATCTGGTTGTTGAAAAAATATTGCATCAGTACAAGTAAAGCTTTGAATATATGTTTTATCTGATTTCTAGTAATTTGGTTGTTTTATGAAACTGTGTATTTTGACTATGTTTGGAATTTCTGTCGACTATACAATATCTTAAGAATTCTCTTCATTTGAGCTAATCGTGATTGTTGATTTTAATGCATTAATGAGATGTATATGAATGTGGATATATGATTGAATCTACTACTATTATATTACTGAAAGATAAGTAAAGATTGGTTGAACCATTGGTTGGAGATTGATTGACCTGTACAGGATAGTGGACCGATAGACTTTCCTTTAAAAAGGATTTGGTGTTATCCTATATTGATCACGTGATATAACGATTGGGAGTCATAAGGAGATTATGCCAACGGGCGAAGAGTGAAGACTTTATTATTGAGCCAACGGATACAACGATACATTGATATTACAAGACTTGAAAACACCTTAATAGCTAGTGAATGTACTTGTTAAGTAAGACTACGGTACTAGAACACATGTATAAATTATTGTTCTTATTATTTCTTTATAGATTTATTGATTTATTGATATTAATGAATTTATTGATATTGAACTGATTTATTGATACTGAATGGAATTACTGACGGATTTACATGTTTACTATTACTATATGGTTTTATTAATATTGCATACTGTACATGTCACTGGATACAGATACTGATATGGATATTGATATTGCATTGATGCATTGATACTGTAGATACCGATATTATAGATTCATCAATATTATAGATTTATTGATACACCGAATATTGATCTGCTACATGTTATACACTGAATATGTGATATAGAATATGCTTTTACTGTATTGATTTGATTTCAACTATTTTTCACGATGTATTGATTTGATTGTTTTATATGATTTTACACCAATTGATATTATTGATCAGAGTTGATTTCTTTATTCAATGATTTGATTGATTCTATTGATATGATTGATTGATGTTATTAATACGATATTGATTTGACATATATTATTGATACAATGATTTTTCTTTATTGATTTGACCGATGTTTTAAGATATGATGGAAATGGCATATGTACTGATTTATTGAGCATTATGGATTTTTCTACTGTTTACCAATTCTCCTATTGATGATTGTGGATTTTATTGATTATACATTGATTAATGATTTCCGTATCCGCATCGATTCAATGATCATGTGCAAGTGACTGATATTGATTTGACTGATTGACATGCATATTGCTTCCGTACCTTGCTTTAATTTCAGTTGTAGGTATATGGTGACCTGCTGGGCTTTTTTAAGCTCATTATATGTGTTTGATAATTTCATGTCAGAGTAAGAGAGCGGGAGTGTGAGGTTGATATGGGTTCTTCAGGTTCTGTCCATTTTTATTTTAGTAATTCTTTTATACTCAGGACATGATGGATATATGTGATTAATGTGTAGATCCTGAGTAATGTAATTGACTTTTGAGAATGAAAAGAAATGTTTATTTGATGTTTTAAATTATTGAATATGTTAGACTATTATTTAATGATTGATGACTATTGATAACTCTGGTAGTTGATAGTTTAAATGATCAACTGAATAATTCTTCCAAGTTAGATCTTGGGGCGTGACAAAAGTAAGGTTAACTAGAACTGAATCAAAAGCCTAATGTGAATACCAACAAGGCATTATGGTCCCAATGTTCGCCTAGACCTTTGAAATAATCAAATTCAATTATATTCAAAGATTATAAAGTAAGACTGATAATGCTTTGTTGTGCTACCCCTTAAGAGTATAATCCTTAAGTATGGACTCCTCTTCTAGCAAAGTAAAAAAAAAAAAATCCATGCTCTTAGAAAGATCTAAAAAGGAAAGATATCTCAATCATCCATAAATTATAGGAGGTTTAACATAATATGTCACAGGTATATCCATCCCGATTTTCTACATGATAAATGAAGAGAATGTCAAACTTAGCAGGAGATGTTGGTTATGATGGTGACATTGAATGGTACCATAACTAAAATCAAGACAATCATAACAAAATTATAAGATGGTGGTTAAACCATCTTAAATGAGCTAAGGGAAAGCAACACAGACACTTCGAAAAAATTCTCAACCCAGTTCCAATGGCGCTCTATTTTCTAAATATGAAGTAGAAGAGCTAAAGACACTGTTATCTAAACTCAAAGACTGTTTTGTCTAGAAATACTTTGACATGTCAAGGTCATATCGTAAGGTGGTAGGTAGTTCAATGGCTTGCCATTATTCCCGAGGAAGTCTTGCAAGAATTTGTTGATACAATTTTGTCTCAATTTTGAAAAGGTTATTACTAATATTAAAAGGATGATTGAAGGATGTTTCAAACATGAGAAAAAAAAATACATATTAGATTGTCAAGTGCCAACCATCCATATGAAATAAGAAAAATAGCACTTGCACATCTACATTAACTTTTGAGACCTAGATAATGCAAGACCTAACTATGACTTATCTCAACCAATAAGATAATTAATTATCAATTGATGTCCTCCTAATAATTTTTTAGAGTGAAATAAAAAAAAAACAATCTTAAGATTAGCTATTTCAAATATGGCTTTAGAGTTTCATCCCAAATATTTCTTAATTTCAAATTGATTTATGAAGGTATTAAAATTGATCTCTAATTAATTTTAATTAAGAAAATATTGTTAATTTTGACTCCTGAAGAATAAGATCAAAAATATGAACTGAATTTCCATTCAATTCCTTTCAAATTTTTAAAAATAATTAGATTATTTTATTTCCCTAAACTTTTTTGGGAAATATTTTCCTAAATTTTAGAATTAAATCAGGTGATTCAGCCAATTCGACAAATTTTTATTGCCTCCTCCCACCTGACACATCTCTACGTTCGGTATGCCGTGATAACGCGACACCTGGCATTCTACTTTACCCGAGACCCGACCCGACGAAGATTTAGTATATTGGGTATATGACACTTGCGAAATTTAAAACTGACGGCCCGACCAACGGACTTGAATATTATCGCGCGGACCCGAAAAAATGTATACTTTTCAAACAAACCTTACCGTCTTTCACTTCAGTCATCATTTGCTCGGTACTACTTCATCTTCTCCAACCGGCGATTCTTCTTCTTCTTCTTCTGTCAAGTTCCAATCTCTACATATTTGCTTATACAATGCCTCAGGTTAGTTTATTATTTGATTAGAAATGACTGCTCTTCTTCTTTTGTAATATTTAGGGTTAGGGTTTACCGAGCGGTACCGAGCATTATTTGCCATGAAAGATCAGTATGCGCTAAGCAAACTGCTCGGTACTGCTGGGTACCACGCAATACCGAGCATTAGTAACACTCGGTATTACTCGGTACTGGTCGGTACTGAGCTGTACCGAGCATTATTAATAGTCGGTATTGCTCGGTATTTGCCTATAATGGTCGGTATCAGTCATTAATCGTCGGTACTGCTCGGTACCACGCAATACCGAGCATTAGTAACACTCGGTATTGTTCGGTACTGGTCGGTGCCGAGCTGTACCGAGCATTACTAATAGTCGGTATTACTCGGTATTTGCTTATAATGGTCGATATCAGTCATTAATGGTACGTATAATCTTAGCTAACTGCTTGGTGCGACTCGGTACCGAGCTGTACCGAGCATTACTAACACTTGGTATTGCTCGGTATTTGCCATTAATGATACGTATAGGCTTATCTAACAGCTCAGTATTGCTCTGTACTGCTCGATACCGAGTAGTACCGAGCAATATTAGGACTCGGTATTGATCGGTATTAGTTATTAACATTACTAACGATTGATGTTACGCAGGGATATACTCCAAAGATTCATTTCAGATGCCGGACTTCGACTTTTAGAGAAGTTTGTAATGTACTTGTTAAGAGATTTGGAGATCCTTTGGTTGATAGATTGCGTCAGTTGCAAATCAACCAGTTCCTCAGGCTTCCTCTTATGCCTCAAAATGTTTCACTTATACATATGCTATTATCGAAATGGGATATAAAGACCGAAAGTTTCATTATTAAAGGCCAAAGTCTAAAATTCACATCTGATGAAGTTGCATTACTGATAGGCATGCCGAATAGGGGTATTATTTTTGACATTGGCAGTGCCAGATCCAGTGACAAAACTTCAAATGACATTCGCCACGACATTGAGAGGATGGACAATAGCACTCCAATGGATGATCTCGTGAAATGCTTTGTCCTTTACCTCCTATCCAACATATTTTATCCAACGGCTAACTTTCGGATACCATTATATATTTTGGAACTTGTCAACACTCTTGATATGTTTAATCAGTACAACTGGCCTGAATCAATTAGGGGTTTCCTAGTTGAAGAATTCAACGTTGTTGCTACAAAAAAAGTCAAGGGACTTGCTTTGGGTTATGTAAATGCTTTTGTAAGGATATTAATTGTGAGTATTGTTTGTTTGTTCAAGAAATGTTTGATTAATGTATAAAATCTATAACAAAATTAAATTGTCTTTATTTATACAGATTTGATTTCTTGAACATACAACAATTCATGTTGTATAGGATGATCTATCCCGGCCTCGTTTTATTCGCTGGGATGATAACTTTATTTACACTGAAAAAGAAGTAAATAATATATTTGCTAACCTTCAAGATGATGAGATATCTTCACTACATATTTTAATTCAATTGTCTCGTAAAATTATTTTTGTTAATGGTTAAATTGGATGTAATGTTATATTTTTTGCAGATTATTAAAGAATTGTAAGGAATAACTGATGATGAGAAGGTTTTATTGCTTCGTCTTTCTCCACCAGCCAGTCCAATACGGTGGCAAGCACTAGTAGGGTAGCTTTCCCAGCAACAGCCGAGTCATGTCCACCCACTCCTGGTTCTCTAGTACGGTTGCCAAATCCAATGATGGAGCCAAGTCCACCCAAACATGACTCAGCTCCACCAACTCCAGTGAGTCCAGTACAGTTATCAAGCCTAACTCATCCTGATTCATCTGCACATCCTGAATCAAGACATGTAGATGATGAAACTAACTTGAGAATATTAAATAAAGCAATATACGAGCTATTCAACAAGGACAAATTTATGAAGAAGAATGTAGCAGATGTGGAAGCAACCAATCACATACTTGAACAGCGCATACATTTCTGGAGGACTCTGTGTTTGATTTGGAAAAGAAAAATTTTGATTTTAAAGAACAAATTAAAAAGAAAGACCGGTTTTTGATGTAGTTCTTTCAAGAATAATTTCCTTCTTATTTTAAAACTTACAAGAAAGAAATGAGTGCTGGTTCTTCTTTATCTCCGACTGTATCTGAACAGGACACGACCTTGAGTGAGTATGAGGTTCATCCGTCCTTACTGATAGGGATTGCAAAAGAGTTCAAAGGAGAAATGATCAAAAAAGAAAACTTGTATCCAAACCTTTCACTATGGGTTTTAGGAAGAAGAAAAAAAAAAGGCATCCAAAGAGGATTTAGGTGATGCAATTTCAAGTGATCCTCCAGCTAAAGCACCGGAAATTACTCCAGTGCATATACCTACTCCTGCACCACAACCTCTAACGGAACCTACACTAACTAGTCCAAGTGTAATTGCAGCAGCACCTGATACAGCTACTTTAGCCGCAGCCTCTTCTAAAACTGGTATATAACTAGAACAAGCTAATCTTACTAGTGTTGAACCGTCTGAATCTGGACATGACACGACCTTGAGTGAGTATGAGGTTGATCCGTCCTTACTGACAGGGATTGCAAAAAGAGTTCAAAGGAGAAATAATCGAAAAAAAAAACTTGTATCCACACCTTTCACTACGGGTGTTAGGAAGAAGAAAATAAAAATTAATTGGCATCCAAACAAGATTTAGGTGATGCAATTTCAAGTGATCCTCCAGCTAAAGCATCAAAAAGTTCATACACCTACTCCTGCACCACAACCTCCAACGGAACTTACACCAACTAGTCCAAGTGTAATTGCAGCAGCACCTGATACAGCTCCTTTAGCTGCAGCCTCTCCTAAAACTGGTATAGAACCAGAATAAGCTAATCTTACTGCTGTTGAACCGTCTGTTGTTAAAGCAATGATTCTTTATGAAGTTGATGAAAATAAAAAAATTCCACTGAGTCCTGCAGCTGAAATGTTAGATTACCCTGGCAGAGCCTTAATTAGTGAAGATAAACGGCTAATAATCGATAATGGCCTTAAACAATTAAGTATAAGTGAGTACTCTATTTTATACCAATTTGAGTCGTTACTATATCAATACCGAGTAGTACCAACCTTTACTGTTTGGTACAACTCGATATTATAACATTTGTACTCGGTATTATAACATTACTATTCGGTAGTAGCACATTTTCAGTCGGTACTACCTCAATACCGAATAGTACCAAGGATTATTGTTCGGTACTACTACATTTTGAGTCGGTACTACATTTTGAATTTTTTTTAATTATACAGGAGCGATTCTATCTTCGAGCTTGAAAATATATCAATTTATAGAAACCAATTGGATGAATTATTAATGTCGGAAGAGCTTGATAATAACCACATAGACGCGTTTTGTCATTTATTAACACAGAAGAAAGCAGCATGTCCTGGTCTTAATCAACCTTTTCTATTTGTTTCAAGCTTCCATTGGGTTAGTAGTAAACATTCTTGTATTTATTCGATTTAACCATGTTCGAATTAATCACACTACTTCTTTTTTCTTCTTAATCAGCTTTACTACAAACAATACAATGACTCGAACACAAGAACGTTCGTATCTCATATGAACAAAACCCTTATTAGGAGTGTAAATTTGATCTTCGTTCCAATAATAAACGATAAACATTGGACGCTTCTACTTTGCAATTTGTTAAAAAAATGGTGGGAGTTTTATGATTCATTATCGAAGAAGACACATAAAGCGATACTCCCAGAAGTTGTAAGTAACAATTAATTTTTTTGTTATCATTTGTAGTCTTAACATTATTCTATGTTAATTTGATTTTGATTATCCAGATTTTTCATTTCTACAAAGACACGAATGACGCCTTTGACAATGATATAACGACATGGCCAATCAAAGGATTTAGAAACGTGCCGACACAAGATAACAGCGTCGATTGCGGAATGTATCTTTGTAAATATATGGAAGTTCTAATACAACAAGAACCAATTAAATGGTATCGATATTTGAACTGACAATCTAGTATGCCATTGTATAGGGCTGAATTTGCTTATGACTTGCTATGTACTAAAATTCAATAGATTATGAAAGAAATGTTTAACATTGATTATATTGTGAAATTTTTATTTAAACTAAATGGTGCCCAATACTAAAAAGGGAGAATAACCGAGCAATGGGCTTCTCGGTATAGCTCGGTAATGATCGGTATGGCTTGGTAATGCTCGGTATATATGTCTCGGTATAGCTTTGTATTGCTCGATATAGATCGGTATAGCTCGATATATCTCGGTATAGGTCGATATAGCTCGGTATGATCGAAATTTTCCAGGTACAAACACAATACCGATCGGTATTGCTCGGTATTACGCGAAATATGCTCGGTACAAACCCAATAACAATCGGTATTGCTCGGTATCAGCCCAAATATCTCCAAAATCACATATCTATTCAGAAATTCATATTAATAATATAAATTAAATGCCAAATTTACTGATTACTTGAAAGACGATTGACTACCTGAATCTGGATTTGTAAAGTGTAAGCTTGTGGGAGGAATCGTGGAGGTTTGTTTAAATTTTTTAGGCTTCCTTTTCTCCCAGTGATCCTTCAATCTTGCATTTGAAACGCCCTTGGGCCGACATTACTTTGGATCTTTAATAGTTTCATTACCGGCTCCAGAAATTGGTATGTTTTTTCTACCAAGCTTGATGGAATGAACTTTTGCAGCCAAAGTACTCAAATCATCTATGACACAATTCTCAGCCTTTTTATTACATTGTGCTTCTGTGCTAATTTTATATGCAAAATGGCATACATAATTTCTGAAAATCAAGTTGCTATCACCCGTAATAAGTTGGCAAGCATTAGTACCAAGACTTGGGATCTTACCTCCAGAATATAAATCTTTTCGAGCATTGGCTGACCATCTTGGGAGTAAATATTTAATGGGAATATTAATAATGTCTAACTGTCTCATTACTCTCATGCAATGTGCACATAATATTCCCATCATTTCAAACTTAGCACAGGTGCATTCAATGGTACCTTCAATTGAATTAAATTTCACAATCCAAATGTGTGAATCAGTGGAGCTGTCAATGTTCCAAACAGAAAACCTTGATAAATCTGATGAAGTATTTTTCACGCATAATCCACCAAGTCCATATAAGAACTCTTCTTCAAAAAATGCATACAACTTTCTTGAATAAAATTTTGTAGCTTGCTTCAATATTGGGCTACTTTTCATATAAGGAACTATGTCAGTTTGACTACATCTGAATTCTTCATCTTGTTCATTTCGACGCCAATTCCTCATCACCTTCTCCAAACCGAGGAAGCTCTCTGTGATACTACTTGTTGGCTTGGAATAATCATGGCATACATGATTGGTTGACTCACTCCGTTGGGTTGATAAAATGCCAAGATTAAAACAATCTTTTTTGAATGCAGTTGACCACTTCTCCCTGATTTTGTAGAGATCATTCAACCATTGATTGTTTTGCAGGTTTCCTTCTGATATCATTTCAGTCCATTTACTCTCAAATTCCTCCACTGAATCACATTGTTTGAAACAGTAAAAAAATAAGCATTTAACTATGTTGTTGCTGTTAAAGCACCATACCTTTGAAGGTGCCTTTTTGTACAGATGCCATTGGCACAATCGATGTCGTGTATTAGGCAATGCAATCTCTATTGCCCTAGCCATGGCTTAGTTCTAATCAGTAAAAATGGTAATGGAATGTTTGTTATCCATGATTATTATAAATGTTTGAAAAAGCCAGGTAAAAGAAGCTATAGTCTCATTAGATAAAAATGCAACTCATAATAGAACATTTTACCAGTGATTGTTCACTCCGACAATTGGGGCACAAGTTAAGTTATACTTATTTAAACGATAACTAGTATCGAATATAATCACATCCCCAAAATAGTCATAATCGGTTCTACCGAGACCATCAACCCAAAAGAAATTCAACAAACATCCATCTTCATCTGTTTCAACATCCTATGCAAACATGTGGTCATCAATTGCCCGTTCTTTAAACAATTTGATCAGTGAATTAGTGTCTCCACTCTCAAACTTTGCTCTTCTTTCTTTTTGGATATGGTTGTACGCATCCCGCTTCGTGAATCCAAGATTAGCCACACCTCCAACATCATCAGATAGGTACGTAAATGCATCGACAATTCTTATACCGGCTTCTGACATAGATTTCAAAACAGTTGCATTATCATCACTAATTGACCTAGCCGACCTAAGCAAATGTTGATCATCCAGCCTAGCCAGTTCGTGATTGTGACTCTCTACAGATTTATTTACTGACCAAAGCCCATCTTGACTCACCGAAAATCTAACTATGGCTGGACATCCTATTCTTGTACATGATCTTCGATATTTTAACTTAGTACTACTTTTATTCTCCTTATTGAAACCTGCTTTAGAACACACAAAATCCTTTGATTTGATTAACCTTGTATTTGACTAGAAATGGTGATGTTCTTTCCGAACACTAAATCCAGTTGAATGCGCATACTGGAAATATTTTTCATATGCTTCTTTCTCAGAATTGTAAACACCCTAATAAATATTCATACATCCATATTAGCTTTATATCTAAATATCAATCCAGACATTAAAAACATTTTGATACCGAGGTATCGAGCGGTTTATGCAGTACATCTCGGTATATACCAATCGGTACCGACTACTATATGAATAATCGGCACTACGACGTATTAATATTTATTAGCTCGGTACTAGTGGTAACTGGGATTATACCGAACTATTATAATTAGTACCGACCGTATACCTATATATACTAATGAATAACGACCTTATACCGAGCTAAGAAGGACTTCAACTGTGTATTGCTCGGTATTGCTCGGTACAACTGTGTACCGATCTTTTACCTATCTATTATAATCAATACTAACGTATACCGATTTATAATATAGAATACCGACCTAATACCGAGCTAAAAAAAACTTCATACTGAGTAATGATCAATACTACTACAACCAACGTTTGATACCCATTAATGAAACAGTAAAAAGTAGAAAAAAACAAACATTATACATAATAACTTACTACTACTAAATCAGAAAAAGCTTCATCATAGCTTAAAGTATGAGTTTCCTCGCAGAATACGAAGTCTTCGAAAGCAAAACCTTCATTCGATCCTTCCATCTCCTAAAATACTTAACGATTTCTTTACGTCAGGTATATGAAAATTATAGGAACCGTAAAGACTGCAGATCATTTTATGTTTAATACAGATAAGATTTTAATACCATAGGTAAAAGCCGCGTACTTTTTTATTTTTTCCGCCCATTTCATATACATTACGACGGGCCAACCCGAAGAATTTTATGAAACGTGGTAAAGCATATGAGCTAACGTCGGATCAAAATGGGTAAAGTAAAATGCCAGGTGTCGCGTTAGCACGGCATACCGAACGTAGAGATGGGTCAGATGGAAGGAGGCAATAAAAATTCCAATCCGACCGAGCGCAAACCAATACAGGTAGGATGCTCTCCAAACACTCGATGGATGATTAATCCTTCGATCTTCCTAATCGAAGTTCCTACAAACTCTTCTCTGCCCATATGGTTGCAGATATGCTACCGGCAGGTCGCATCGCGGCGAGGGTTTTCGTTTCTTGCCTACTTCTTCTCTGCTTGGAGCCGCTCCTCGCGGTGGGGAGACCATGCGAGTTTAGTGCTACCTACCGCAACAATCTTTACAACTACAGCTTGGCGGCGCCCAGCCAGAAGTACCCCCATGGCGTCATGAGCGAAGACGGGTAATGGTCTTCTCATCAATCCGATTTTTAAATTTTTTTTCTTCTGTTTCGTAAGATTTTGCTGTGGCATTCGTGATTTGATTCGCAAAATCACGAGCGGTCCCTCTTTTGGAGCAACCGTTTCGTTTTCGGGAGATTGCTAGAAAAATTCCTGTTCAGTTTTTCACACTGCTAGGTTAGAATGGATTAAAAAAATAAGGAAGTTAGAGGGAGTTGAGTTGAAATTTAAATTTTTTATTACGAAATCTAAAAATCATACAAGGGATTCTTTGCGTATCTTTAAGACGAGTTATTGCAAAAAATTGAACAAGAATTTCAATCCTCTAAAGCTTGTATATTTACAAAAACATTAAAAAAATTAATATAAATTAATTTGAACTTAAAAAAAAGTTAATAATAAATTAAGAAATTATCAAATTATTAAACAACATCTGCAAATCAAGTGAAATGAATAAACTAAAGATATAAATAAAGTAAGCCATCAGTCAAATTACATAATACTGCAGGAACTTCAAGCGGAGGGCGTTCACCGAAAGGGTTTTTACCTTTTAGTGCATAAGGCATTCCATTTTAAAAGGATAATGCAAGGATAGCCTCATAAAACCTTTTTCCTTTGTGATAATTTGCAAAATTTGGCTTGCTCATAGCTTTAGAAACAAGCATACTCCTCAAATTTCTCCTTTTGCTTGAGTGCTTGAAAGAAGAAAAGAAGAAGTGGAAAATCAAATTATGCCAATCCTTAAAAGCTCTCTTCATCTTCTAAACTTCCTTGATATGTTCAGTACAAGTTCATGATTGTAGTTGAACACATAGACTTCTATAGCCGTCTTCTAAGTTCCTTTCATAGTTGGGATCTCTTCAACATCCTCCAACATAAAATCCAATAATGATTTGTGCAATGCCATCTCTTTTCCATAGTAATTTACCTATCAAAGCATTGAAAACAGCATTATTTTGTATGATAATTGACTTCAACTAAATAAGAATTGACTAAGAACAAGTTTAAAGCTTGATTATCTGCTATTTGATAGATAGAATATATTTTTTGTGATAGCTTGTGCCAATTTTTCTTCCTCAATCTTCTTAACAACATGAGCATCAAGCATCTCATACAATGATGACATCTTTTATGTGCTCTAATGCATCAACTAATTTCTTAAAAAAACAGCTCCAGGTAGTGAATTTATCAAAAATTGATTATGATTCAAATTTTTTTATTATTCTATATGTTTGACATAAGATTGCATCCTTTTTCTATCCATGCCTCGTCATATTTTTCTACTTATTCCTTTGTAGCATCATCCTCTTTTGGAGAACAATGACCCTCAACTAATGACATGAAGGTGGCCTGGGCTCATAATGCCATATATTTTCATTCATCTCTTTGAAGCTATCCAGCTTAACAACATTAAAAGAGATGCTGGCTTGACTGAACCATCTTGCTATAGATTGGATGGTTCTGCCTTTAGCATCCTTGTAAATCCTATCTTTTTTGCCACCTCTCTCATCTTGCATATTCCAATTATTTTACATGTATTTGGATGCCTTAGAACTTGGTGCTATGTATTTAAGATACTATTGATCTCTTATTTTTATTGGAATGCAAGAGCTTCAATCATCTTTTCATACTTTTGGTTATCATTAATGCTATCTTCATTGCATGTGAAGCCTACTTTTATGCATTTGCTTTTGCTTTTGCTTGATAACCAAAATTCTGTTTTACTTTATTGGGGACCTTTTTACACACGTTAAAATTCTTCTTCTTCTCCTCTCCTTGTCCAATCAAGTGCTACTTAGCTTGTTAAACACTACAATTTATAATTTTTTCACAATAAATGAAATTGGGTCTAGTCATGTTATTTGTTTGGATGGGCTGTGCATGCTCTTATGTAGGATGTTTTCTTCTTGTAGACTCAAACATCTCTTATACCTATTAGTATAAATGCATAATTGTTTGGATTGAGCACCCTAATATTATTTTAAATGGTTAAATAAAACACAACGTATAATATTCTAACTCATGCTACAACATGAATACTTTGTAATTAAATTAATAAATAAAAAAAACTACACTTGAAAAGTTATCAGACAATTTTGGAAAGTAAAAACATAAATAAAGTTGAAATTGAAAGTGATGAAAGGGCAAAAAATTGAAGGGTTCTATGAGATGTGATTGAGATCGGAATTAAAAAAAGAATTGAGACCACCAGACAAGGCTTAGGAAGGAGAGGTTCACTTGAGCAATGAATACTTTGCTTTTGAGGAGATGGAGCCTTAAGATGACGGGATGTCTAGAACTCTAGGATGGGGATTCTGGTGATCAGGATTGTTTGTGGTAGTCTATCTAGTTAACCTTAAAGCTCAAGAAAGTGTAATGCATGGTAAAATGTTTAAGGCAGCTAGAAATGTTAGAGTAGACTTTAATTTGTATATTTGCTGAAAACTTTGATTGAAATTCGAAAGTGAAAGGGAAACAAATTTGGAGGGTTCTATGAGATGTAATTGAGATTGGAATTAAAAAAAGCATTGAGACCACCAACACGAGGCTTAGGGAGGATAGGTTCACCTGAGCAATGAGTACTTTATTTTTGTGGAAGATGGGGCCTTAGGATGACAGGATGCTTGGAACTTTAGGGTGGGGATTCTGGTGATCAGGATTGTTTGTTGTAGTCTATCTAGTTTCCTTTAAAGCTCAAAAAAATGTATTGTATGATAAAATGTTTAAAGCAGCTAGAAATTCAGGAGTAGACTTTAATATGTATATTTCCTAAAACTTTGATAGATATACTCTTTTGCTAATGCATTGTCCCCCATTTGTTACATGATAAGCACATAGCTTAAGTAATAGATTGAAGCTTAGATGAACAAGTTTCCTTCTTAAACTTTAATTCTGTCTCAAACCTTTTTTGGTTAATTTGTTCTGAATTCCTTATTGAAAAACTCGTTGATCCCACTATTCTGCCTTTGCACAACCTATATGACTGTGTCAATGCTACTAGCCCGACCAACCTGCTAGAATTTTGGATTAATTAAACTCCTACCATCCCTAAATATTTATACTGGTCTTTGGCAATCGGCACAATCCCTCATAACTTGATGAACTTGCTTCACTCTTTATGGTTTTTGGCTATCTCAACAAACTTTAGCTCTAGGGCATGCATGATCTTTATCTTTAGAAGAAATGTGTGATTTCTAAATTCCTAGAATAGAAGGAGAAGCCTTCAACTTAATACAGTGATGTTGTTTCCTCAAATTTAAATAATTTTTTTACGTATTAATCACATTAAAACTGATAAGTTGAGTTTAGAAGAAATGGACATGTCAAGATGTGTTATAGAAGTGATAATTATGAAATGCATGGTTTTGCTTCTGTTGATGATAAGATTGCAGAAATCACTTGGCAATGTTTTGGCATGCAGCTTGGAGAATTGACTGAGAATTGATCATGAGAATATTTTAATTGGCTTTGAAAGGGAAATCTTGGCCTATAGCTAGCATGGTGTGAAGTTAATCAAGAAGATATACTTAATCTTGAACATCATAAAAGAAGGAATGGATGGTGCAGAAAGGATCAATGAGGCCAAAAAAAATAGTTGGGCCATGGTGTTATAAAAATGATGAGGACCATAATGATATGAAAGAAAATGTATTTAGAGTAATAGCATATGAGGCTTTGTAGGCCTCTTCTTATTTCTCAACCTTTTTATTTCTATCATAATTCTCTGTAATTGCCTGACCTACACATTCTTCTTAGACGCACCTCATGAATTGTTGTTTTCTGGAGGCTTACTAATTTTCAACTGATATTTTTGCTTTCTTTTTTCCAATATTTTTTGTCCATCTGCCCTTTATGTATTGAGGTAGAAAGGTAAAAAAGCAGTTCAAGCTTCCTCTCTTCTTCTCAACCCTTGCTAGCACACTCAAACGAACAAACACCAAGAACAACTTAATAAATTTATTTTTTTTCTTCCAAATTTGCCCTCTAAACTTAGTGTTACTCTACTAGATTCACAGATTCAGGTGAGATGTGGTTTGTGATAGATGGAATAGTATGTTATAGTCATGTAAAATCAGTTTGTTCTTGACTTTGGCTGATTGAATCAGATTATGTATTTTGTGACGCTGCAAGGAGGTTGGGCAAAGCTCAAATGGTTGGAAACTTTTAAGAAAGATATGGTAAGAATCAAGGTATACAAATGCGAAATCTGGATTTGAGACATTTTGCCTTAATGAGGGGAAGTGTAAGCCTTGAGGCGGATCGTGGCGTAAGCCACAAAATGGGAAAATTAAAGTAATAAAAATAAGCCCAAAAAATGATAAAATATTAAATAAATTATGAACAAAGGCACTTAGAGGTAAATGTTGCTAAAACACAATATTCAAAATAATTACTCGTTTAAAATTTAAAAATATATTCGATGATAATTGGCGCTGCAACTAGCCCTTTTAATACTCAATATTGTTTTCATTAGCTAACGCTTTCGGGGCTTACATTGGCTTGAGTTTTAGAGCAAACATGTTTAATAATTATTCCTCAAGCCGGACAGAGCCTGATGAGCCTGCTTATAATTTTTTCTTATCTATATAAGCTTCACTTTGTATATGTGTGTAGGGGTGTAAGTGAGCCGAGTCGGCTCGAGCTCGACTCGTTTATGAGCTCGCGAGTCAAGCTTATTGAGCCACGAGCTCGAGAGCTTGCGAGCCGGCTCAAAATTATTAAATTTAAATTTTAAAATTGACGAGGCTCGACTCGAGAGCTTGCGTGCCGGCTCGAAATTATTAAATTTAATTTTTTTTAATAAAAGTTAATAATAATCCTGCTACAATTTTAAAATCCCTCATAATTCTCAAAGTCCCGCTAGCTATTTTCCAAAAAAAAAAAATCCCTCTGGTTCTCAAATGGCGAGCCATCTCTCTCTCTCTCTCTCCGCTGACATGCTTTTGTAATAAATGCTAATGGGCTAACGCTAAAAAAATATGCTCACATTTCAATACCCTCTCTCTCTCTCTCCTCTGACAACCACTAATAACTGCTAACATCCTAAAAACTGCTCACATCTCAAAACCCTCTCTCTATCTTTCTCCTGTTGTATAAAGACAAAAACCCCAAATTAGTTTTTGGAGGACTGCCCGCATTAGAAGACGAGCTGACCGCGCCGGACGGGCGACTGATGAGCGGCTCGAACTCGTTTTCTGTAGAATGAGTCGAGCTCGAGCTCGATTTTTGAGCTTGAATCGAGTTCGAGCTCGAGCTCGGTATATGACAATTGAGCTCGTCTCAAACACACCCTGTCTCGAGCTTGACTCGACTCGTTTGCACCCCTATACTTGTGCATGTTGAGTTGGATCTTATGAGAATTTTTATAAATTTCATTTTCCACCTTTCCAATAGTGATTTATTTTATTTTATTGTAAACTTTTCGATAACAATGAAGTTATGTTTCATAGGTTCTACAAGATTGCAGTAAATGAGACAATGCTGTGGTATCAGGTTAGTTTCTCGGGGCCTTTTAATTTTCTTTGTCATTTTCATTTTTCACACATTTCAACTATTTTTGGTTGGAGGATCCTCATTTGTACTTCTTATTATTTAAATTGTTAGCATTAAGAAAGCCATCAAGTCTTCTATCTTGTTTTGAATGGTCTCCCTTGTCTTATTTTTGGATTGATTTTCTTAACGATATTGCTTCAAATTAAACTACTTAAGTTTATGCTATTCAGGTCATTGATATTCAGCTCATCAATTTGTATGTGAACAGCTTTGCGATCAGATGATATTCAACCATGATCAGCCAAGATGTCTGAATTGTCAGGTAGTTTCTCGTTGGGTTGTTTCCTCTATCTTCTCTTGTATATTTCTTTCTATATTTCGTGTCTATATTGCTTACTGATGCAGGACTACTTGGATGACATGATTATGGGTTCATTTTGGCATTGCACAATTTGTTGAATTAGAATTTTAGAATAAAATTCACTAGCAATTCTCAACGAATATTCAAAACAAATTGGGAGATAATTAGTCAAGGCGAAATCACATGCTCTGAGTTTTAAAGCTTTCAAAATAAATAAGACAATCAAACAATACAAAGTAGTAGATTTCAACGTAATCCCTAATCTAACAACGAGAATTAGGATGCAGTGAAGGCACGCTCAAACCTACGATTACTAAGTTTAGCAAGAGCACTTAGAGGAGCCTTTCATGATTAATCTAACCAATTGAGAACTTAGATTTAGAAGGATTTGAGTGCAAGTGACAAGGAGAACCTTTGCTAATGAGACGTGGCGATCCTCCAATTGATGCCTTCGAGATGCTCGTCAATAGATCCCATCATTCATTGGTGCTTGGAAATAAAATCTCTGTGGTACAAAGGTACAACTCTCAAGTAGCGGCGAAGAGTGAACTCCAAGTTTCCTTCCAAAATCTGAATTTGCCCCTTTCAAAAATCTGAAATAATTCTGGATTTATCTCAGAAATCTGAGAGGAATTCTCAGTTTTGGTGTAGAGGGAAGAAGAACTTGAAGTAGTGAAGGATAAGGAATTAGTCCACTAGGGAACCAAAGGTGGAGAGGGGATTTGAGAGAGAGAGATGGCAAGGGAGAGGGGCGGTGGGCTGATGGAGGCGTGGAGTTTGAATTCCCTAAATTGATTAATTGATTTAGGAAATAAATGCAAGCATGAGGTGATTGAGGAATTCGGCCAAGGGGGAGATTGGGGATTTTGAAATATTTCCTAAGAGAGGTGTTGGATTTAGGAAATACTTTGAAAGGGAATTAATGGAGGAGAGGTAAGGGGGCCGGCGGCATACAAGGGTGGTGGATTGATTGAAGAGAGCAATTAAGGCTTCCTAATTTAGGATTTAGAATTAGGAAATAGTTAATTTAAATCCTCTTGAATTTAAAATTCAAAATAGATTTAAATCACATACTTC
This sequence comes from Dendrobium huoshanense, assembly GCA_016618105.1. NCBI lineage: Eukaryota > Viridiplantae > Streptophyta > Magnoliopsida > Asparagales > Orchidaceae > Dendrobium > Dendrobium huoshanense. The sequence continues at coordinate 70,986,559 of CM028347.1, read as the reverse complement.
CCTAAAATAGAAGAAGTAATTTAGGAAACAATTTGAATTCAAATTTGGGTGAATTTGAATTTCAAATTACCCCCAATTAATCCCGACCCCAATTAGGAAATACAGTAAAAGAGGTAAGGTGGATGGGATGCCGGCGGCTAGTGCATTGGGGCCGGCGGCATTGAGGGTTCGGGTAGGGTTATGTGGCCGTGGGTTGTGAGGGGATGAAATGGCTCGGGTGGGGTGGAGAATTCAGCGGCAGGTGGAGTAGGGTGAGGGGTTCGCCAAAGGGAAGATGAGAAGATAAAAGAAAACCACGAACCCGGCCGTCTCCAAGGTTGGTGGGTGATCCAGTCTCCCTCTCCTAGGGATCTGTCCAAAGTTCTCCAAGAACTCTCAAACACTCTCACAACACAAGAGTAGAAGAAATTTTCATAACAATCATTCATTAACCATAATAGAATAAAGTGGGGCTTTAAATAGCCTCCTACAACATGACTCGAAACAAAAGACACAAACGCCCTTTGGGCTTACATACGACAACTCCCATAAGAGGGGTACTACGGGAAAGAAAACACATAAGCAACTAAATGAAATAAAAGAAATACAACGGCTCACAATGCCACATAAGCAAATAACAAGCTATATGAAAATAAAAATACATCAATGACTCAAAAATATAAAGACTCGATCGTGGCCGTAGATCGGCGGCCGCGTCTCTGATAAACTCTCCATGATGATCTGATGTCCCCATCACTTACACTCCAAAGTGGCACCCTTCAGACATCTGCAGTGTTATATCTGCATACTATTGATAATCCTTGAAGAGAAAAAAAACTAATTGTTAAAGTTTTCTCTCTTGCTCTGAATATACATGCGAACTTAACCATTTTGATGGTGTTAACACCTTCAAATTCCACATAATATACCATTAATTTCAAGTAAAATTCATAGGACACAAGTCCTTAATAGCCACTTGTTTGGTGATTTTTATTGTATATTGTAAGGTATGTATTATTGCTTATTCAGCAGTCCACCAATTCTGTTTATTCTTGTTTTTTACTTTATCTATAATGGAATCTGAGCCTTCTCCATTTTTATATGATATGAGAAAAAAAACCAAATAGGAATTCTTCTAAAATTGAATTTGCACTTATTTTGCATCTTTATTTTTCAATCATTGGGCTTATATATTCTCATAAACTCTGTGTTTCTCATAGTTCTTCCTTGATTGTTCTCTTGGAAAATGTTTGCTTCCACTAGAGATGTGCTTTTCTTAATATGAAGATGTATGGAAAGAAGACGAACTTTTAAAGAAATTGTTCTGATATCTTATCATAAGAAATGTATTTTGGTAGGTTTTCTTTCAAAGAAATTGTTCTGATCACCTTTCTCTGTTTTTATTGTTAGCTTTGATATTTAGACATGGGATCAGGAAATTCATGAACTGTTGTTTGCAGCCAAGGTGGTATTAGAACTGTTTACCTCACATCGTTTTTGATTGGTTCTGCAGCTATATACTAGATTCATCGTGATAAATTGAAGGACACCTAAATCTAATATCATTAAATTTAGTAAATTGAATCTCTTTCTTATGGCTTTAGTCTTTGTTTAGATATTATAATGATAAATTTAGCTAGCAAAAAAGTAAACTAATAAATGAAACTAAAAACCTAATCTAATTAAAAAAAAATTTCTTCTGAATTTTATCAACTTTTTTTTAGTTTGGTTTTGTAAGTAGTGCCCTCCTAAATATCTTTGGATGTGTCTTGATATTAATCAATTGAATTGCTTGGTATGTGGTGCCATGGATGAAATCATTTTATTTGACTCAACCTTTTTTCTTATCCTTGTTGCAATAGGATTGTGGTGGCCCTTCCCGTTGTGGGATGCAGTGCAGTGCACTTACTGCAAACGACATAGGAGGTACTTCACTTCCGTTTCCTCTTGCATTTTCTGGCTGCTTCCTCCTTATGGCGTTTCTCATCTGAAATAACCTTTTATTTTATACTAAGTTGCTTAAACATTCTTGCTAAACCATTTTTTATCTCCTCCTTGCATTGAATAAAATGCATTTCTTCATAACCTTTCTCTAAAATGAGTTGCATCTGATTCCACTTATTTTGAAGTCAGAAACGAATGAGAAGGTGATTGGTAAAATAATGAGTGAACATGGGCATCTTTTCCTTTCCTGTTTGCAAGAACCATGTAAAAGTTACTACGTTTTTCCGCATCAGCCTCCTCACCAAACGGTGAAGCTCTCATCAACTTTGCATGGAAGATTTCTGGCAATTCCTTAGAATAAGTAATAAGGATGAGGAACTTATTTACTGAACTTGCAGACGACCTATTGTTTTGAGTTGATTTCTATGGATTATGAGAAGTTTCTTAATTTGGGTGCTTTGTAGATTATAAAGAGGACCCTTGAGACTTAGTGAACATTAAATATTGAAATACAATCGGTTTTTCTCTCTTTGTTTATGTGATTGTTGGATGTGTCTTTTTCGAGTGCTTCAAGGTGTGGATTGCTACTTCCTGAGAGAGACTTCTTGTACTAACATGAGGTCTAGTTCTTCCTTTTGGGGGTGATTTCTATCATTGCCCTTATTTTTTAAATTGTTAAATCACTATTTTTGTGTTCGATTGAAATTTTGACAAGGGAGATGGGCATCGGGCTTTCTTTTTGAAGTGTAAACATGACTTGTTGCTGAAATTTAATGTTCGTTACTATTTCTTTTGGAATTTTATTTTTTGTGCGATTGTTGAATTATACCTTAGAATGAACAAAGCATTCTTGCTGTCTCTGTATTGATTTCAATTTTTTTGTTCAAATAATGAGTTGTTAATGTATGGATTATTGCTTTTTTATCTTGCATCTCTTCCAATGTTGCATAAGAAACTCTACATCCTTAACCATCCTATGTCACCTGTTTTTGAGAGTTACAAACTTTAAAAAGAAAAAAAGAGCTGACATTGATATTTGAGGGTTGATATTAGGATTAACTGTGAAGTATAGGAACATCATTTGATTGTGGGATGGTAATTCTAGAAAAGGTTGTGAATAATGAGGATGAAAGCCGGTGGATGGCTACAAGAAATCTAAGAACCAATCAATACAAATTATGCCCCGAATGAAATTCACCATAAAATGAAAATCTTGCGTATCACATTTGACAAAATTTCAATCACACATGCACACCAATTAATAAACAATTAAGATGAAAGGACAAATGATAAAGTTTCTATTATGAAAATCAAAGCCTTATGCCTGTATAACGAAAATCATTCCCTGGAAGCTATCATCATGGCCTGCTAGTGTTAAAAAAGATCCGTATCTAACAATGCATCTTCATATTGAGAGAAAATAGGACCTTTTTTTACTTGGAATTTATTCAAGTTTGTGTGCCTCATAGGTTTTTTTTATTACCCAAAAGACTCAAAATTAGTAACTTCCCAAAAATCCATAAAAAATTAACCTAATACTACCATTGTATAAATTGCGCAATATGAGGCTTACCTTGAGGCCTGACTCAATGCAATTTCAGTGAAAAACATCTCGAGGCTTATGCCTCGAGTATTTTTTTGAGGCTTGCGCCTCAGCTTGGTTGAGGCCCGCCTCGCCTCGCTGGCATGAGTTTTACGCCTCATCTATTTATATAAATTTTTTATTTAAAACTTACATAAATTCTAAAGTAAAGCAACAAACAAATCACACGTTCATACACCCCCGAGTCGCAACAATTTCCTCTCAACTGCCTTAACCTCCATCCCGCTAGCTTCACTGTAGCTACCACTGTCGAAGACGCCATCAAGGATCTCTAGAAAGTCACACACAACACCACCTCCTCTCTAAAAATTTTAGAGTATTAATTTCATCTTTATATTGAGGAAAAATATTTAGGAATGAGAAAGATGACTGCAATAAATGAAGAAGAAGCATATTGAGAGGCATTGAACTCCACAGGATGAGACTGGAGAGAGATCAATTTGTTTTAATGACGACTCAAATAAAAACTATCTCAGTGATGACAGTACAGATGATTTTCTTGTTAGAAATTAAATATGGATGAGTAGGAAACTAAGAAAGAAAAAATTTGGAGTTGAACTTAATATTATGTGACATTTTTATGTAGTTTTTATATTTAATCTTTTTTTCTCATGTAACATTTGTATTATAATTATATTTTGTGTAATTTATCATTTGTCACTTTACGTCTTATGTAATTTTTTGTTTCATATGAATATCAATTTGCTACTTCATAATTAAATAAAAAGATAATATGTCATCTTTAACATATTATATGAATATTATATAAAAAAGCACTTTTAACTTTTATTTGCACTTTACGCATTTTTTTATTTATTTTTAGGCTTACGTCTCGCCTCACGAACAAAAAAAGTCTCAATACCCAATTGTGCAATATTAAACATTGAATACTACATGTTTCAGTTCACACATTTGAATTCCCACAAGTGCAGATTTCCAACCTTAAATCTCAATAGATCTTCAATTTTAAAATATTCTTTTAATCAATTCTAACAAGTTTTATTCTTTTTACGACTACAAAATGCCATAAAAAGAAACGAAATCAATTAGTTGAACATAAACTATTATACCCACAAAGAAAAATTGTAGAAAAAAAGAAGTCGTTGAAGAAGAAAGCCAAAAATTGGCTTGTCAAATCTATAAGCTGGTGTCAGAAGGAAATTGAAAAATTGCCACATATGCTATAATACTCGAGTGAAATAGTGCTACAGTCCAATACTCGGGAAAAGGAAATAGGGAAACCATAGAGTATTAGGGTCCACAGGAATGAAGGGAAGATTGGAGCATGAATTGCAGTTGATGCCAACCTAGTCGAAACCACTAATAGAAGTAAACCAAAGATTAATGAGTAACTAATACATTGACATAAAATTTCTCAGACATCAAATATTGCATCCAATATTGAAGTGGTTGTACATCGATATAAAATTCTCCATAAGAATTTAAAATAGTTTATTTTGCCTCATCTAACTTTTCAACAACAACAATAACAACATCAAGCCTTTATCCCACTGAGGGATCGACTACATGAATCCTTTTTCTTCAAATTCTTATTTAAATCTAATAAAAAAAAGGTCATTTTTAATACTTTCTAACCAAGCCTTTTTAGGTCTACCTCTACATTTTTTAACATAGGCTAGATCTAATGCATCAACTCTCCTAATAGTGTCATCTGAAGGTCGATTCTATATGCAACCAAACCATTTAAGACGACTTTCTCTAATTTTACTATCACTAGAGCTACTCCAACTTTTTCATGCATATACTAGTTTCACATTATGTCTCTAAGTGTAAATCCACTCATCCAGCAACACTTAATTTTATGATTCTCTTTTAATGGCCAACATTCTGTGCCATAAAGTTTTGTAGGTCTCACCACTATCTTAAAAAATTTTCTCTTGAGTTTGAGAGATACTTTTCTATCACACAACAGTCTTGATGCATTCCTCCAGTTCAACCATCCAACTTGAATTCTGCTAATAATATCCCATCTATTTCACCATCGTTTTGAATAATAGACTCGAGATATCTAAAACATGTACTTTTTTATTGGCTTGATCACCCATTATCACAATCCCACAATTAGATCTATTATTACGAAAATTACACTCCATATATTTGATTTTAGATTTACTTAAACAAAAACTTTTAGACTTTAATGTTGACTTCCATAATTCAAGTTTTTCATCAACTCTGTCTCTAGTCTTATCAATAAGAAGAATATCATCAGCAAAAGCATACACCAAGCAAATGTCTAGTATGAACATCCATGACTAAAGCAAAAAGATATGGGCTTAAAGCTAATTCCTGATGTAATTCAATTGAAATAGGAAAATATTTGGTCAAACAACCTTGTGTTTGAACACAAGTGATAGCTCCTATGTATATATCCTTAATGACTTGAATATAAGCTTTGTTAATTCCTTTCTTTTCTAGAACTTTCTAGAGTATTTCTCTTGGAACTTTATCATATGTTTTCTTCAAATCAATAAATATCATAGGAAGATTCTCCTTACTCTCACTATACTTTTCCATCAAACCCCTCAACAAATGTATAGTTTCCATAGACCTACTTAGCATATATCCAAGTTGATTTTGAGAAACACTAGTATCACGTCGTAACTTATGGTCAGTTACTCTCTCCTATAATTTTAATGTATGATACATTAACTTAATTCCTTTGTAATTCACACACTCTTTTACATCACCTTTATTCTTAAAAATTGGAGCCAACCATTATTTAACTTTTCACTATGGGGGAGTTTGGTTTGAAGTAAAATGAGTGTAAAGTAGTCCAAATACAGGGGTTTTGATAATATTGATGTTTGATTGAAGTAAAATAAATGTAGTACAAAATTTTGATAAATTTGAGATTCACTATCTAGTTCATTTTTGATGTATTTGGAATTCCTCAATTTTTTGCGAGTTTGAAATATATCATAAATTCATAGCCATTGCCACTGCACGCCGCTAGCAACCACCATTACCTGCCACCAACACTGCCACTGTAGTCATCGCCACCACTGGCCACTGCCAACTACCGCAACCGCTGCCATCGACACCAACGATCGCCACTACCGGCAACCGCCACCAACATTGCCAGCCACCACTATCGATGCCAGTATCTACCATCGTTGTCGCTGACCACCAGCTACCCGCTGCCGCCACTTCCATTGCCACCATCTACTTCGTCAACTGCTCATCGGTGTTGGCCACCACTGACCCCCGGCTGTCACTGTCTGTCACCACTGTCGCCGGCTACCACACCACCAACCACAACCCTTTTTGGACTTTACGTTTCATTCATTTTATTTAAAAAAAAAAAAAAAAAAAACCTCATGCATTCATTTTACACTTATCTAAATAATTCTAAAATATTCTTTTTACACTACATTCCTTTTACATCATTCCATTCCTTTTCCAGCCAACTAAACAACCCCTAAAAAAATAATTGAATGCCCATCTTTATTTGGAACTCCTTCAATTCCTATACTAGTTGCATCATGCAAAATCTGAAAATGTTTATTAAAATCATGTAGTTTAAGAACATGTGCATTAATAAGTCTCTCGTTAATGTCATTGATAGCATGCTGAACAGATTTTGTCAATTTGAATTCTTCCTTGTGACAATTTGTAATTGTTTCCATGTCGTTTGATAAATCCTTAATGAATCATTGGCAGAGAACAGCCAAACAATGAGAACTCTGAATATTGTGAGTGTTAGTAGGTGTTAGTCTTTAATCGCTGTAACCTTGTGGAGAACTGTTCATTAGTTGATATTTCAAATATCAAAATATGACAGATGATGTGGCAAAATAAAGTTTCTTGAGATTTAGATGGTCTTTCAAATTGCTACTTTTCAAAGACTTCCTTTCTTAAGATATGCTAAGTACTTATTTCTAGTTTTGTTGTAAATCATAATATCATCAAAGTGCATAACCTTAAAGTTTTTCTATAAGAGATTGGGGAACATGATTCATGATTTTCATGAAAGTACATGGTATATTTGTTAGTTCAATAAGCATTACTAACCATTCATAACCATCCTTCATCTTAAAAAAAGTCTTTCATTCACTACCCTGACTCATTCTCACATGATGGTCACTACTCCCCAGTTCAATCTTTGAGAAAATAAAAAGTCCAGTCATAATATTTAACGTATCATCTGGCCTTAGTATGTTGATTGTTGAATCAATATTTGATGATGATCTTATAAATGATTCTGTCATTTACACATATTTTCCAGTTATTTTCCTTAGGTGCAAGTAATGGAGGAGTAACATGTGGACTCTTTACTCTTCCTATTAAATCATTTTCTAAGTAGTTCATCTACTTGTCTTTTAAGTTTAACATGCATAGTAAGATTTATTTTGTAATATAGTAAATTAGGTATTATTGATCCAGAAATCAAGGTAATAACGTGTAGTATATTCCTAAGTTGAGGTATCAAGCAGTTCATCAAGATACATTTTCTTAAATGTAGATAATTATTGGTTAACATCCTCAAGACCAAATATTCTCTTAGTCACATCTTTAATTAGTTCAACGCTATTGAGGCATATATTACTCCTACAACCCTGACTCCTTTTCAAAAGAATGTTTGTTCAAGATGTGTAAATATTTGTTTAGTCCATTAGAATTGCTCGATTCTTTTGATGCAGAAAGACTTTTAGATTTTGCAAGTTTCAAAACTACCCTTTTCCTATTAGTCTTAAATGTATAATTATTGAACTTACAAATTGTATTACATTCAAATCATATAGTCATAATCTACCTAAATTAACAAGTGTAGCATCTATAACATCATATATTATCACTATAGGTAACAAGCTGAATGGGTGGCAAACATTTTTGACGCATTGAAATTCTAGTTTTATTAGCTCAAGTTATCATTTAAGATGGCGGTGTGATCCATACCTCAAATTCATATAATCATAATCTTCCTAAAATAGCATTTACTTATTCTTTAATGAAATAATAGTGGACTTTCCAAAGTGTTTAATATTCATATCATACAATCATAATCCACCCAAAATAACATTTGTGTCATCCAATGATGAAAGCATCACGCCATATATTATCACTATAGCTAGCAATCTAAATGGGAAGAAAACACCTTTGAGTTATTGAAATTATAGTTTTATTTTCATAAGCTACTTTTTAAGATTGTTGGTGTGGTCCAGCTCTCAAATTCATGCATTTAATGGCAGAATTAGGAACAATTTTCATAAGTTTCACCATCGATAATGAGTTTATGTAATTTTTCATCAGGCTTAAAGTATGATTTTAAGATAAAGGCTCTCTTTCAAGTGGGTCCAACTTTAGGTGGGGAGATTATGTGTCACATGATTATTAAATAGATTTCAATAATAACATCTTTAGGAATCACTAATTTCTTTATCGATCATGTAGCCGACCCCACATAGTGGGACAAAGGCTTGATGTTGTTGTACTAGTTTCTTTATCGAATTTATGTATATCTTCTCCTTCATAATTTTGACTATCTTCCTCTTGAATATTAATATGTAGATTGTTGTGAGGACATTAACTCACAAAATGACTTGTTTGATGACATTTAAAAACAAGCTTTAGTTGAGATTTTTGAGCCATATGAATTAGTTATTGATTCTCTCTTTATGTTGTTTTCTTTAGAAGAAAAAAATTGAGTTTTTGTACTTAGGCAAAAAAAGGTATTTCCTACATATGAAAAAATTCTTTTGGATGTAAATTTTTGTTGTTCAAAATTAAGGCAAGTTGTAAAGTATGCTCAAGTGAATTAGCTCTTAAGCCATATCCAAACATATACAACAACAACAACAACAACAACAACAATAACATGCCTTTATTCTCCTATGTGGGGTCGACTACATGAATCCTTTTTTTCCATTATCCTGTTAAGAGTCAAATTTTCATCTAAATCTAATAAAGAAATGTCATTTATGATATTTTCTAACCAAGTATTTTAGTTCTATCTCTACATTTCTTAAAATAAGTCAAATCTAATTCATCTACTTTCATTACCGGGTCATCAGAAGGCCGCCGTTTTTTGTGAACAAACCATCTAAAGCAACTCTCTCTAATCTTATCTTCTACTGAAGCTACTCCAACCTTTTCTCGTTTATGCTCATTTCGTATCCCGCCTCTAACAGTAAAGCCACTCATCCACTTGGGTGTCCTTATCTCTGCAACACTTAACTTAACATTATGCACTCTTTTAATGGCCAACATTTTGCATCATAAAGCATTGCATGTCTCACTACCATCTTATAGAATTTTCCCTTAAGTTTGAGATGGACTTTTCTATCACACAACAAGCCCGATGCATTTCTCCATTTAACCATCCAACTTGAATTCTACTAATACTATCCCCATCTATTTCTCCATCACTCTGAACAATAGACCCAAGATATCTAAAACATGTACCCTTATTAATGACTTGATCACCCAAAGTCACAATCACCCCACTAGATCTATTATTACTAAATTACATTCCATATATTCAGTTTTAGATCTACTCAAACGAAAGCCTTTAGACTCTAAGGTTGACCTCCATAGTTCAAGTTTGCCTTCAAATCCCTTTCTAGTCTTATCAACAAGAACAATATCATCAAGAAAAATCATATACTAGGGTATAACCTCTTGTAAATGTCTAGTGAGAACATCCATGACTAAAGCAAAAAGATATGGGCTTAAGGTTGATCCTTAATGTAATACAACTAAAATAGGAGCATACTTGATCAAACCACCTTGTGTTTGAACACAAGTAACAGCTCCTCCATGCATATCTTTAATGACTTGAATATAAGTATTATTAAACCCTTTCTTTTGTAGAACTCTCCATAGCACTTTTCTTGGAACTTTATCATATGCTTTCTCTAAATCAATAAAAATCATATTTAGATCCTTCTTATTCTCTCTATACTTCTCCATCAAACCTCTCAATAAATGTATAGCTTCCATAGTAGACCTACCTAGCATGAATCCAAATTGATTTTGAGAAACATTAGTGTCATGCCGCAGCCTATGCTCCATAACTCTCTCCCATAGTTTTAAAGTATGACACATTAACTTAATTCCTCTATAATTCGCACAATCTTATGCATCAACTTTATTCTTAAAAATAGGAATCAACACACTCTTTTTCCACTCATTTGGCATCTTTTGTCTTCAAAATAATATTAAAAAGTTTAGTAAGCCAAGAAGTTCCTTTATTTCCTAAGAATTTTCACACATCTATTGGAATATCATCAGATCCAACATCTTTTCCACACTTCATTTTCTTTAAAGCCTTTTTAACAGGGCATAATGGAGAAAAAAGATTCATGTAGCCGACCCCACATAGGGGGATAAAGGCGCTATGTTATTGTTGCTGATAAAAAAAATTTATTTTCATTTAGGGTGCTAAGGTCACTAAAGTCAATTGCATTATCATAATCTTCATTGAAAAGTTTATCAAAATATCTCATTCACCTCTGTTGAATATTCTCTTATAATAAAAACACTTTTTGATATTCATCCTTAAAACACTTCTTTTGAACTAGATCCTTTCTACTCCTATCTTTGTTTAACTAACTTATACATATATCTTTCACCCTCCTTAGCATATAATATATTATATAAATCATTAAAAGCTAAAATCTTTGCATTATAAATTGCTTTCTTAGACTCCTTATGGGTCTCGTTATATATTTTCCAATTATTAGAATTTTTACAATTAAACCGATTTTTATAACAAATCTTCTTATTTTTTATCTTTTGTAGTACATTTTAATTCCACCATAAACTATTTTTACTATCATGAGTTTTTTCCTTTGATACTCCAAGCACATGTTTTGCAACATTTTTAATATCACAAGTTACTTTCTCCTCATATTATTAGCTTTCTCATGCATAGACAAAATCTTAAGATCTAGATTCTTACTCTCAAAAATATTTTTTAAATGCCCAATCTAATCTTAGAACAATGATTTACTTTATTTTTTATTTTTTGCCCCTACATCTTAAATTCCAAAACTAATAAATAATGTTGGGTACATAAACTTTCACTCGGAATAGCTTTACAAACTTTGCAATCTAAACAATCTATTTTTTTATCTATCTAAACATCTAAAGTGTTATTTTTTTATCCTCGCTTATTTCTGAATACAAAAACAATTGTTCAAACTTTTGTATATATTTTGTTACAGTTTTTTCAATACTGCTAAGATTATGATTGTTATTTTCTTTTATCTATAATTTGATTTGACACAAAATAATAGTAGGTTATTGTACTGATCGTTTCCTATATCTTTCAATTGCTATCTAGTGCATTTTAGTTTGTTCGATTTGTTTTAGTTTCACAAATCTTTTGCTCACCAGCATCATTTACCAATTAAAGAAGTTATCTATAGACATTACTTAGAAAAAGCTTTAGAATCTATTCTCCTATCAAATCTAGATGTATCGATTTTAACTTCCATATTTATGTTTTCATTAATGTCATGAAGTATTACCTATATTTTTAATAATTTTCATTAGTATACATCCACTTACATTTGTCCTCTATATTTATATAATGGTGAGTTTCTCATCTCCTAGCAGGATTCTGAATAGATTCTTTATTAAGGATAGATTCATTATCCAATTCTTTTTGGTGAAATTATATTGTTTCTGATGTGTTAAGTTTGTCTTTAACCTCATTTATTTCTATCTTCATTTGATTTTGGTTTGCTAGCAATCCTCTCAGTAGTTTTGTTAAGTAATTAAAATATCTTCCCTTTAGTGATTTGTCAGCAAAACTTAATGTTGACCTGCACTTCTAGTCATTGTGATATGTCCTTAGCTTTGATATCAATTTGACATAGGATGTCTTAGGGTCTAGGTTCAATGATGCCAACATAAGATGGAATACACAAAAACATGTAAGATAGCACAATTTACATATTCCCAAGTATTAACTAATTTAAGTAAAGATTAATCTCTTCTTATGTAAAACTAGAAAATGTATTTCATTCATTCCACATGATGATGTAAAAGTCATAAAAATTTGAAATTTCACAGCAAAAATAAGAACCGATATAAAATTCTGCAATGAATGAAATTTACATCAAGTAAATATTTATATATTGAATTTGATAAAATCTTAATCATACACTTATAATAATTACTAAACAATTGAGTAGAACCAATAAAGGATAGAAGTCACCAATAGGAAAACTTAGAGCTCACATTTGTACAAGAAGAATCATCCCTCAAGTTGCCATCAAGTTATGCCAGCGCTCGAGAGTAACTTGCATCCATCAGCACTCCTATACTCAGAAGAAACATGACTTTTTTATTCAGAGTTCATTGAAAATTACATTCCTTAGGGCTTCTATTTATAGCCTAAAAATCCCCAGAATTAATAGCCTCTCAAAATCCATGAAGATCTAGCCTTGTACACATTGAATTCTAGCAAGTGCAGTAAGTATTCAACCTTAATTTCAACAAAACATTAAAATTTTAACTTCAACATTCCCATTCCAGCAATTCTAGGAAGTCTCGGTCTTCTTGCTGCAATAGCAAAGGAAGGAAATCAATCAACTGAGCATAGAAGGAAATATGCTGCAAAAGAGGAAGGAAGCTGCTAAATAGGAAAGCTGCAAAAGAGGTGAGTCACAAAAGAAATTGCAGCATAGTACTCAGGTTGACCATAGCTTCATTGCAGCAGCAAGGAAGGGAAGGAAACAGTAAACTAAAGTGTGCTAAAGCCATAGGAAGGAAGAGAAGATTGGAACCTGAATTGTTGTTGATGCCAATTGAATTGAACCACTTGCAGAAGTAAATCAGGCCCAGGTAATAAAAAAACTAGCGAGTACATCCCTTTTCATATGTACTTTCATCAGAGGGATATTTTTAACAAAATAAACTAGAAAACCAATTACAATACATCTCAAAATGCTTATCTCAATGTTCACTTTTTGTGTTTCCGGTGTATATACATTTTTACATTTCCATCAACTTTGCACGTTTACTATGACTTTTATCTTCATAGTCGAGTACTATATGTGAATCCTCTGATTAGTATTACCTCAATTGATTTCTATGATATACAAATGCTATGTCTTCCAAGCTTAAGACTTCTTTGAAGGATATCTAAACAGTATTTGTACACTAAAAAGTAGAATTTACTCCATTCACGCACAAAATCTAGATAGAAACTTATGCAAATTTTAAGTGTTTTTGGGACATAGTGATGAGCATGTAAACCAGCACACTAATTTTATATCAAGCCTATTTATTTCCTTATTACTGGTCTGGTTTATGTTTACGATGTTTTTATCTTAGTGGTTAAATCTTAAAGGTTTGGTTTTCTGATGCTAATTAAGTATAATAACTACATTGTGCTCCTAAATTTTTCTTGCTTTCAAGATCTTCAAATTTATTGTCTTTTAGAAAATAATTATCATTGATTTCTTGTCAAAACAAATGAAAAAGATATTTGTTTGGTCAAATCGGTGTACTAATGTGTGCTTGTGACATGTGCAGGCTATCATGTGTGCACTACAATAGGGCAAGCATCAAATCTCGATATTTCTTTGATCGGTATTGTTTGAATCCTAATGTACTAAATTAGTACTACTAATCTCATATTACTTGGTATTCTTTTTTATCGCTACACTTTTGCTTAATTTGATCATTGTTTATGCTATTTCCATTGATACGATGCCTCTTTTAGTTTTCTAATCAATTTCAACTCTCCATCCTCCTCACCATTTTGTTCATCAAGCTAAACAGTCAGCCTGGCCAAATGTTTGGACAATTACCTTTTATTCATGTTACCCGCGCAGATGCGACCTGCTCACATAGAACTCGAAGGATGTTTAGATAGATATGATGCGTTTAAATGCCAAAAAACTTCTCATTGGCTATCCTGAACTTCAGGCTAATCATTTTTTTTGCTTCTCTTTTAGTTAAAGTTTATTTTGATGGTGTTTGGCTATTTGTACTACTCAATCATCATCAATTTATGGACAATGATGATAGTTAAAAAACTCTCTTCTTCACATATATCTAGATAATAATGATTTATTTCTTCTTTTTTAGTTTTCATCTCATATATATGGCTTTTACTTGATTTTTTTTAATATTGAATGCTTTGTTTTCTTCATTTTGTTCTAATTAAACTAGTTATGACTATGAGAGAGATGCATAACAAGATATTAAACATTTCTTTTTTGTATTTTGTTTTTACTATATTGCATAATTATAACATCTTTTATTTAAAAAAAAAGCATCTTTTATTTTGAATTAGAAGTATTATAACCAAAAAATAATGAGCAAATGTAGTTTCAAAGAAACTGGCAACATAAAAAAGAAATAAAATGCATTGGATCAAAATAATTAAAGCACTAAGCAATTACTATTCATTTACAAGGAGAAAGGAGTCCCCACATTTAGATATCACGTGTTGCATTAAATCTAGTAAATCTTGATGATTGAAGAAAACTTTTTTTGAATTGTGCCCCTTTGAAAAAATGTTAGCCATTAAAAGAGAAGCATAAAATTAAGTGTTGCAGAGATGATTTCAGGTGGATGAGTTGTTTTACTTTTAGTGATAATGTGAAATGCATATGCTCGTGAAAAGGTTGTACTAGCTCCAATGGCAGGTAAAATTAGAGTCACCTTAGATGGTTTGATTACATAAACATCAACTAGGGGTGTAAGTGAGTCAAGCTGATTCGGGCTCGGCTCGATAAATGGCTCGTGAGACGAGCTTGATGAGCTAACAAGTTAAGCTTGAGCTAGACCTGACTCAACTCATTAGCTCGTGAGCTAGCTCATTTTAAAAAATATTAATATAAAATATACTTAAAATATATTAGGATTTAGAATTTTAAGTACAAAGTTGGTAAAATATTTAAAAATTATATCTCACTTTCTTATATTAAGCGATTCTTTATTATTTTTCTTATAATTTTTAATTCTTTTTTATCATTTAATTTTAATAATTGCTTAAATCATGATGATTCTCTCTCTTTCATAATAAATGAGTAGGCTCGTGAGCCTTCTCAAACTCGTCAAATAAAGCTCAATGTCGAGCTCGAACTCTATTAATTAATCAAACTCAAGCTCAAGCCAAGGGTGACTTGAGCTTGGCTCAACTCATTTACACCTCTAACGTTGGCCTTCTAATGACTTGATTTGGATAGTAGATGTATTAGATTTGGCCTATAATAAGAAAGGTAGATATAGACCTAAAAAGACTTGGTTACAAAGTATTAGAAATTATATTTTTTTATTAGATTTAAATAAGAATTTGACTTTTAATATGACAAAATGGAGAAAAAGGATTTATGTAGCCCATCCCACGTTGTGAAATAAAGGTTTGATGTTGTTGTTGATGTTACCTCTTTGAGAAAACACAAATTGAAAACCTATATCCACTAAATAAGTTAAACTTTCGATTGAATCTTGAGTATAAATTGAGTTGGATGTTGACCTTGATATATGCCTGACGTATCACAATCAAATGTATCATCAAAGACGATTGACACATGTTTTGTCATGCAATATTGGTTTGAAATGCACCATACAAATCATAAAGCAGTTAGAATATTGTTCATTTTATGAAATAGACCGCGTCAATTTATTTGCAATGTAAAAAATATCTTAAAGTTACAACATATTGCATGGGTCACCACTTGAGAATAATTCAAAAAGATTACCCGCTCGTGAGATAATGGAACATGTTATAGATGAAAATATACAAGCACAATCAATTCTTACATAATGTTTTTATTATTTAATTGCATAAATATAAATGTATAAGTGTAGAAAAGTAGAAGTATGCAAAAATCACTTTTATTGCATACTTTTTGTACATAGATTTGAGGTATTTATAAACTTCTTCAAAGATATTACATACACAACAACATCAAGTCTTTATCCCACTACTTGGGGTTAGCTACATGAATCATTTTTCTCTATTGTGTCATGTTAAAAGTCAAATTCTCAACGAATCTGACCTAAGGGTACTATTTAGAATTCTACAATATTTGAACAGAGCTCCGAGCGAAAAAATTCTATTCAAGAAGGGAGGATTGACTTTTGAATCATACACAAATGTAGATTATACAAGTTCGGCAATTGATAGGAGGCTAACTTCAAGAAATTGCATATTCTTAGGTGACAACCTTGTTTTGGTGTAATAAAAAATAAAATATGATAGCAAAATCCAGTGTAGAAATCGAATATAGATCCATGGAGCTAAGAATCTATGAATTACTATGTCTAAAAGTTATTTTGGAATATTTAAAAGTTGAATGGAAATTTCCTATGGGGCTTTATTGTGATAATAGGCTAGCCATCAAAATTGCATGTAATCATGCATAACCTGACAGTATAAAGCATATAAGAATTGATAGACAGTTTATAAAGGAAGAGCTTGATAGTTGTTTAATCTATACTCTATTCGTTACCATAGGTAAACAATGTGTTGACATTCTCAACAGAGGATTATTGGAGGCAGTTTTTTTTCTGAAATTATTAGATAAGGTTGGAAAGGGTGGCATCCATTCATTCGCTTGGAGGAGTGTGAAACACTTACATAATTTCCACTAGTTGGGGAACTTCCACTCTTTTTCTTTTCTCTTCCGCTAACATCTTATTAATCTATGGGATTCACAATGTCTACTTATCAATCTATGACTTTGTTATTATTCTTTCTTCTCTTCAATAGTTGGAGAATTGTAATTATTGTTTTGTGATTTTATATGTTTACCATTAGAAGTTCTCATATGATTGTATAAATCCTACATAAATATTGGAATAAAATACTCAACCAATTCTCTCTAATTCTTGTTAGTGTATATCAGATATTCAAATACATTCACAAACGAATTCTATACGTTATATAACTGTTTAATCAGAAACTGAAACTGTTGGAAGAGAAAGATATGGTAGTAATACATGATGCAATATTTCAGTGGCATCTCTAAATAGTTTTACAAAATTCTTTGTAACCTTCTCTGTATTCCTTATTTTTTGCTTCAACTGGCTGGGATTTCTATAAATCGGTTTGTTTTTGGTAGTTTAACTTGAAGTGTTAGCTTGCTTGATGCTTCTTATCATCTTGTGTAGCACGTGTCAAATACTGATTGCTCTAAATATTTCAAATTATTCTAATCTCCTCTAATTTTATATTTTAAAATTCGCATGTGATTTGTCCTTATGTGCTTTATTACTCTCTTTTTTATTAAAAAACCAGCGCTATTTTACCAATGATTTAATGAACAGAAAAAGATAATCCACAAAAAGGTGTCGTTGTCAAGATGATTTCCAGTGGTTCCAAGGAGAATTGCTCCCTTTCTGTCTCAGTTATTTGCGATTCAAATAAAGCTCAAGTGAGTGAGTTTATTTATTTTTTTCAGATGTTTTCTTGTTTTGTAATTAATATCTTAATTTTACAGAGCAAGTCCTCTTGAACTTGCTGATATGCTGTGTTTTTTTTTGTTAAACTTTGTAAATGCTAGGGCATGCTCGATAAACTCCCTCTTTTTCTTCCGCCTCATCAACATTATACACTCGCATATCCCACCCAATTTCCAGTTTTGTTAATCACAATATGAGAAAACATATCAGGATGAACTGGCAAAAGTTTGTTTTTGTGATTTATAATGATTGAACTGTTAAGTGCACTAATAAATCTTAATATCCACACATGAGGATTTTCTCATAATAATGTAATTTTCTGTCGAGCTTGTAATAGCTTATGTGATGCAGATAATTATACATCCAATTTCAACTTTTGTTGCTTAATATAAATTTGGTTGAAAGAAGTAGTGGATGTTAATAATTATGATCATTGCCATCACTATTAACCCATCATTCAGCTCTATGAATCCTTATTCTGCATTTTATTCTGTAAGGAATGATAATGGAAGTACAAGGGCATACCTAATAAAACTCTGCCAACTCCTACATGTTAATGTTGAAATATTTAGATATTTTATTTATTAGTTTATTTATTTTTCTATCTGCTTTCCAGGTATCAAATTCATTGACAATTACAGGGGACTGCGACTATGTGAGTATCCCTTGATGCTCTAAATCCGTTTTGATGCTCTCAACGAAAGTAAAGATGTAATATCCATTTTTAGTCATTCACTTTCTTTTTTCGAAAGCTAAACAAGAGCAGGTGGAAAGTTAGCTTGATGGTTGAAATTATGAAATTTTCTGGCCAGCAGAGCCCCTGGATAATAATTCATCTATTAAGAGTGTTAAAGAATCAAAATGAAGGTTGACCTATTCTTAGCTATCTATATTATAACATATGTTATTGAGACGTTGGAAAACTGTCATATTTAAAGGGAAAGGAGCAACCAGTGATGTTAAATTTGAGTTCATAACAACTTTTACATGGTTCAAGAACTTATATTGCACTTATTTTGAAACACACAGATGCAAACACAAATATTGACATGCATAATTGATTACAGCCATCCAATTTGAACTTATGCTTGACTTCAATGGAGTAATTGATTAAATAATCCATTGACTTATATAGCATTATTTTTATTTAAGAAATAGTTGAATTTATTTTATGCCTTGTTATTTTTACTGTAATTGTTTATGAGAGATTTTTTTATTACTTTATTTTTTTATAACCCTAGTGTCATTTCACTATAAATTAGGATCTAAGAATTTAGCTTGGGACAATTGAATGAGCATTGAATGAAAGGTAAAATTTTTGCATTTGATATCAAACCATAATTTGCATGTAAATCATCACTTTCTAATATTCCAATTAGTTGCATTCATCGTATTTTCATTCGAACTGGTTTCATTACATGCTTACTTCTAATTCACTATGACACTTGCTGCATTTAAGATTGAACAGAAGAATTTGGTATTATTTGTGTCACAAGTTGGACTGAGTGCTCGAATTATCAAGTCGGGAACTAAAGGTTAGATGTAGTTAAATTTCTTTCAAACAATAGTTACAACAATCCAATAAAATATCTTTCAAAATTTACAAAGAGCCACTAATTATCCATCATAATTTAAACCATATACAACTCAAATCTTTTCTAAAATTTCCAAAAATTGAATTGAAACCCATGATAGAGAATCATTACATACATATTCTCATTCACAACTTTTCTTCTTTATACAAAACCTTCTTTGTCGGCTAATTCTGGAGGAATCTTACCTGATATATTAATTTAATTGGTTGAGTTCAAACAACTAACTTCGTGGCTAGTTATAGTTTATAATATATCCATTTGAAATAAATAGATAATAATATGCATATGAGTCATCTGAAATAATCATTAAACTTTTTATTTATGAGAATTTAAATATGCGTATTTGATAAGATAAAGGAAGCATCATTTTGTAGAATATAACATTTATGGTTTTTTTTTTTTCACTTTAATCTTTTAATGCAACACTTAACTGAGGAGTACCGTTTAAAGTTTGCACTAGTTAAGGTACAATCATTTCATTTCTTTTCTAAACTCTTCCATTTTACATGCACCAATCATTTTGTCCTTAGTATTATAAGGGGTGAATTTATTTGTTTAACATGCACACACATTTCTTTTCAATATATTCCTTTCAGTTATGTTCTTTATATTTTAATGTTGACCCTCTTCCTGTAAGCCGGCGCAGCAAAACAAAAAAAAAGGAAAATGAAATATCAAATCCTCACCTGCTCTCTGAATACCCACGTCGTTCGCATGTCGCAGCCACGACTGAAGTCGCATCCTTGCACGTCGTCGACACGACTCGATCGCACCGATAAAGGGCCGAAGAAACGAAGCCTTGTCTTCTTCGCTCTCTGGCTCTCTCTCCCGACATCTCTCCCGCTCCAGCTCTCCTGCGAACGCTATCCCGATCTTCTCTCTCCCTCCGACCTCCTCCGTGGCTGGTTCGACTTCGCACCTCCGACTTTCTTCCCTCCAGTCGGACGGAAGTCACGGCAGTTTGATCGCAAGCCACGACTGGGAGCTCGTTTGCTGCGATCGTAGCTTTCTCCCTTCCTGCGCCTCTTTGGCCGAATCCTGTGAGAGAGAGAGAGGATCCGCATACCCGACTTCCTCTCCTAGCCGACGCCGAACCCTACCCGACTCCTCCTTGGCCAGCCGACTTTGCTCCTTCCGCCGACTTTCCCTACCTGTTAGATCGGAAGTTAAGACATTTTGATCGGAAGTAAGCAGGGGAGCTCGCTGCAGTGAAGGTAACCTTCTTCCCTTCGTGCGTTTGCTCGGCTGAATCCCGTAAATCCCAAAAAAAAAAAAAATGAAATGATTTTATTTATATTGATTTTAATTAGTTGTAATTAATATTAATTAATCAAGCTAATTATAATTTAATTATTTTTAATTATAGTTAATTAAAAATGATTTTCAATTAATTGTGATTAATTAAATTTAATCATAATTAATTAGGTTATTTTTAATTAATTATTATTAATTACGATTAATTATAAATAGTTAAATTTAATTATTATTAATTGTAATTAATTAAGGTTAATAACAAAAAATGCTTGCTCCTCTGCCTCGGTCTCCGTGCCCTCGACGACCGCCGCCGATCCACCGGTCTCGAAGGTATATTCCCTAAACTCAGATTTCCCTCTCGACGTTGGCGACGAACTATCAAACCCCCAAGGCGCCCACGTGGCGTTGTAGGAAGAGAAACTAGTGCGACGCCTACGACGAGGTGGAAATCGCCTCTATTCTTTTCTCGACGCTTGCAACGAACCGGCAAACCCCCGAGGCGCTCACGTAGCGTTTAGGGTGGAAAACCGGTGCGATGCTTGCGACGATTTAAGGATCCCTCTTTAAAGCTTGCAACGAGCCGGCAAACCCCCAAGGCGCTCAAGTAGCGTTTAGGGCGGGAAACCGGTGCGGCGCTTGCGGCGAAGGGGATAAAAAAATGTATTCTTTATTTTCATATAAGTACCTTCGAACGCCCACGTGGTGCAGAGGGGAGAAATCTGTTTTTTTCTGACTTGTGCTCCACACCCTTAAACGCTCACGTAGCGGGCGGGGATTTTCGATAAAATATGCGACCGCGGTGTCATTTTTGACACCTACCTGAAGCGCTCACGTAGCGTCGAGGGGAAGGTTGCCTCTTGGTTTTTTTCCCCTAAACGGGGGAGACGCCGGGAGGCTGCCAAAATTCAGACTGAAGGCACCGTGGACTTGAACAGAATTTTGGCCTATATGTGAACAAATTTGGACAGAAAAGAACAAGAGCCTGCATTCAAATGAACATGAACATTGAACTGTAGATTTGTGGACCTGACTCAGAACAAAGATCAAAATGATTTCTAAAATTCAAATCCAAATAAAATCAAGCCAGAACTGAAGATCAAATTTAAATGAAATGAAATCAAATTGGGACCAAAATCAAATAATTTGAACATTCAATTGAACTCAAAGGACTGCAGGGGACTTGAACAAAAATATAACATCAAACAAAGACTTTGATTTGGATTAGATCCGGATCCATACAGAAGACTTGAACTTGTACTCTGGACTTGGACATTAATGGCTTGAGCAACTCGAACTCAAGCAAGTACTTAAGTTGGACTACAAGAGACATAGAAGTGATATTGCACGTTGAGCTCTTGCGCTTGATTTGAACTGGATTTAGAAGGGTCCAGATTTCAATCCGGTTTGAACATCGTCGGGTCCCTCACATTTGACACCAATCAAACTACGACACCTCTTTCGGGTGTATTCAGTGTAGCACACAACGAATGCGAATGCCCGCTAATGTCCACAATCATCCGATCGAAGACAAATACACACGTCTGTTACATCTAGAAGGTAGTTGATTAGCGGACTAAGTGAAAATGTCTACGAATGTGAAATGACCACAATAAGGTGTAAATCTCCTTACAAAAAATGCCTGTTGATTGAGAAGGCAATATGAGAGATCAATAATGGAAGGACCGTCCCCTAAAGCAGATGCAATCGTCCAACCACCCGAGATTGGTGAAAGGGTGGATATGATGCAGAAGCAATGGGCCTTCTACAAACATTTTCAGGAGTTTGTAGTAGATGCAGCAGTCCCCTACAAATGGCTACAAACAACTTGTGGATAACAACAGTGGATATATCGTAGTCACGACGAACCACTGTGGGCACAAGTATGAATATCACCTATAGCAACGGTGATCAAGATCTTCAAGTATTTCGAGTACAGCGGCAACCCGATGTATGAAAAAGTCCATTACATTAAATATCTTGAAAAGAGATCTTCTCAAAGTGAAATAAAAATCAGTCGACTTCAAAGTCCAAAAGAATTTTTCCTCGGTGATTGAGAAAGGGGGGGGGGTCAACATCAAAATTTAACGCCACCGGATCTGCAACACTGATACAAGCAGACAGAAGGCGTCTACAATCTACAACGCAACGCCACCGGATCTGCAACACTGATACAAGCAGACAGAAGGCGTCTACGATCTACAACGCAACGCCACCGGATCTGCAACACTGATACAAGCAGACAGAAGGCGTCTACGATCTACAACTCAACGCCACCGGATCTGCAACACTGTTACAAGCAGACAGAAGGCGTCTACGATCTACAACTCAACGCCACCGGATCTGCAACACTGTTACAAGCAGACAGAAGGCGTCAATAAGATCTGAAATAAATACGCCTGCACGTGCACCTTAGTTTGTATACACATAGGTACACAAGGGGTAAATATAATCTCAACCCGCATGGGCCCCAGCGAGCATGTTATTGGTACACACGTGACGTCTAGGGATGCTGCGCGGGTTATTAAATTGAATCCGAATATGATGTTGAATCCGAAGATGATGCTGCGCGGGACAGCAAATCAATGTTCCTACTACCAAAAATATTCAAAGGCAATCACATGCATGGAAATTGAATCCGAAGATGATGTTGCTGAAGAGACATATGAAGCTGATGATTATGATAATCAACCAGTAGGAGCTGAGCCTGCACCAGAAGAACTGGAAGATGGTGGACAAGCTGCTACGATGGACGAGCTCAAAGAAGTCAACTTGGGAACTGAGGAGGACCCTCGCCCAACCTTCATTAGCTCTCTTCTACCAGAAGATCAAATAGAAAAAATAAAAGAACTCCTATGTGAATTCAGGGACTGCTTTGCCTGGACATATGCTGAGATGCCTGGCTTATCCCCTGAAGTGGCAGTTCATAGATTAGCAATCAAGCCTGATGCAGCACCCGTCAAGCAAGCTCCAAGGAGAATGAGATTGGAGATTGAAGAGCAGGTGATTGCAGAAACGAAAAAGCTCATAGAAGCAGGCTTCATCCGAGAAGAGAAGTATGCTGACTGGATTGCAAATATCGTCCCCGTAAAGAAGAAGAATGGTCAGATTCGTATCTGCATCGACTTCAGGGACCTCAATAAGGCATGCCCGAAAGATGACTTTCCGCTCCCGGTATCAGAGCTCCTAGTTGATAACACTTCCAACTACGATATGTTCTCCTTCATGGATGGATCGTCGGGCTACAATCAAATTAAAATGGCGCATGAAGACGAAAGACATACATCGTTCAGAACGCCTATTGGCATTTTCTGCTACACAGTCATGCCCTTCGGCCTGAAGAACGCTGGTGCCACCTATCAACGGGCGATGAATATTTGATGATTTGATTCATCAGAAGGTCGAATGCTATGTAGATGACTTGGTCATTAAAAGCATAGACCGAAAAGACCACCTTCATGACTTGAGGATCGTGTTCGAAAGAATCAGAAAATATGATCTGAAAATGAACCCTCTCAAGTGTGCATTTGGGGTATCCTCAGGAAAATTTCTGGGATATGTTGTTCGACATCGAGGAATCGAAGTCGACCCCAACAAGATCAAAGCAATCATGGAGATGCCACCTCCAAAGAACCTCCGTCAACTCCGTTCTTTACAAGGACAACTGGCTTTCATTCGGAGATTCATATCGAATCTGTCGGGTAGGTGCCAGCCATTTTCAAAGCTAATGAAGAAATATGTCCGTTTCAAATGGGACGAAGAGTGCCAAGAAGCGTTTGACAGCATCAAGAGATATCTGTTGAATCCGCCTATTCTCGCGGCGCCAATCCCGGGGAAGCCTCTTATACTGTACACGGCAGCACTAGAAGAGTCACTCGGAGCATTATTGGCCCAGCATAATGAAGAAGACAAGGAGAATGCACTCTAATACATCAGTCGGAGATTGATAGGAGCAGAAATCCGCTATTCTCCAATCGAGAAGCATTGCTTGGCCCTGATCTTCGCAGTTCAGAAGCTCCGCCATTATATGCTATTTCACAAAATCACCTTGATATCAAAGATCGATCCGCTGAAGTTCTTAATGACAAGACCAGCGTTGACAGGTCGTTTGGCAAGGTGGGCAGTGATACTGCTGCAGTTTGATATCACATATGTCCCTCAAAAGGCAGTGAAAGGGCAAGTGTTGGCAGATTTTCTCGCTGCACATCCTATCCCTGCAGATTCTCCGCTCAACGACGATCTACCTGACGAGCAGATCATGAATGTTGAAGAAAAGGAGATGCTACGAGTATGAGAAATGTACTTTGACGGAGCATCGTCAATCAAGCGTGCTCGGCCTTCAAATCTAGAGAAGGCTCAAGCCGGAATTGGAATCATTTTCGTAGCACCCGAGGGAGGCATAATGAGATTTTCATTCAGTTTGACTGAACCTCGGACCAATAATGAGGCTGAATATGAAGCCTTAATAGCAGGATTGGAGATTGCAATCGATGTCCGAATTCAAAATCTCCAAATCTTCGGTGATTCCCAACTCGTTGTAAATCAAGTGTTGGGAGTTTACAAAGTCACCAAGTTTGAGTTGGCCTGTTATCATCGGTGAGTTCTTGAGCTTATGAAGCAAATTCCAGTTGTCAAACTAACTCAAGTTCCCCGATGTCAAAATGTCAAAGCTGATTCTCTTGCTAAATTGGCTAAAGAAATGGCGAATATGGACGACGAATGACCTATAATAATTATGGTGCACAATCGGCGGATCCTAGAGCCAGCATTATTACAATTCCCGCAGGCAGAGGGAATACCAAATTCAAGCCAGCAGGATGCAACTCCGGTTGATCCTCAACCTCCCCAACCAGTTGATGTTGAAGATCAGTCTGAAGAACAACAAGTTCCTAAGAAAAGGCGCAAGGCCAGTCAAGCTTCAGAATCATGGTGGCATTGTCTAGATGTCGAGGAAGAAGATGACTGGAGACTGCCTTTCATTGATTACTTTAAAGAAAGTAAATTGCCAACAGACAAATCACTAGCTGCTCAAATCAAGAAGAGAGCGCTACGATATGCATTCGTCAACAACACATTGTATCGGCGTGCTTTCGATCAAATGTGGCTAAGGTGCCTAGGGACCAAAGAAGCTGATAAAGTTGTGGCAGAAGTTCACGAAGGACTTTGTGGAGCACACCAATCAGGTCCCAAGATGGCAATCAAAATTAAAAGAATGGGCTACTATTGGCCGACCATGGTCAGAGATTGTATCAATCATGCTAAGAGGTGCCATGAGTGCCAGATCCACGGTGATGTTATACATCAACCGCCAAATCCGCTGCACCCTACAATAGCATCCTGGCCATTTGAATGTTGGGGTACTGATGTTATCGGGCCGATAGATCCGCCCTCATCAGCAGGACACCGCTTCATCTTGGCAGCTACAGACTACTTTTCCAAGTGGGCAGAAGCAGCTCCATTCAAAGAAGTTACGTCTGAGCACGTGATCAACTTCTTCACCCACAATGTCGTCTACAGATTTGGTGTGCCACGCCGCATAATCTCAGACAATGGAACAGCTTTCAAAAGTACAAAAATCTACAAGTTCGTTGATCGGCATAAAATCGATTGGCGATATTCATCCATATACTATCCAAGAGCAAATGGCTTAGCTGAAGCCTTCAACAAAACACTGGTAAAATTGCTAAAGAAGATTCTCTCCAAGAACAAAAGAGAATGGCATACGAAAATGGCAGAAGCGCTATGGGCGTATCGTACAACTTACAAAACGCCGACCAAAGCCACTCCTTACTCTCTAGTATTTGGAGTTGAGGCCGTACTGCCACTAGAAGTTGAACTTCCATCTCTACGAGTTGCTGTCCAGAATGAGTTGACTCAAGAACAAAATGCTCGATTAAGAATGGAGGAGCTCGATGCACTCGATGAAATCAGGTTACAAGCTCAGCAGAACCTGGAGATCTATCGAGCAAGAATGGCAAAGTCCTTTGATCGAATGGTTCGTCCTCGATCATTTCAAGAAGGAGAATTGGTCCTGGTGCAGAGAAGGCCAATCATCCCGCACAGAAAAATTGGTGGCAAATTTGTTTCCAACTGGGAAGGACCTTTCGTCATCGAGAAGGTATTTCAAGGAGGAGCTTATCAACTCATCGATTTGAATGGTCAGAGGCCCATGCCACCGATCAATGGCCGATACCTGAAGAAATACTATGCATGAATTGCTCAAGCAGATGTCATGTTTAATACGCTATATTTTCATACATGTTTATTAGCGTATATATTCTATATTTTGAAATTCTCCTATGTTGTGAGAACATATTTCAAAATCCCCCTGTTAGACTTGGGGCATTTTAAATATTTGTTCGGGTCGACATCGCGCTGCATGCCGAGATCCCCAAACAAATATTTAAAATCTCAAGATTCCAATTCTATTCTACTCTAAAATGTCCCTACAAGACAGGGGGCATTTTAAATATTTATTCGGGTCGACATCGCGCTGCATGCTGAGATCCCCGAATAAATATTTAAAATTATCAATTCAAATGCTATTTTGTGCTAAAGAATACAAAGATTTCTTTTTCAAAGTTTATGCAGGTGATCTCTCAAAAAAAAAAAATCGAGACAACACCTTCTCCAACAAAACCAAGACTCAAAGGTTAAGAAAGAGACTTTTGTGGCTACACACTCCTACAAATTGAGCCGAAAAAGCTTGAAGTCTTTCAACAGCCTGAAGCTTAAGGTTCGAATGGGTGTAAAAGGTCGGATCCAACACGCCCAAATATGGCCGGATCGCTGGCAGCTCCATCTACTCAACAAGCCATAAGAAAGGCCGCAGTAGAGGAACTCCCATCTCAGCAACCAGAGGACGAAGAGCTGTCAAATTCCAGCTCTCCCGATCTGATAAACTCAAGTAACTCAGATTAAAGTCTTCTCAAGTGGTCAAGGATCAAGATACTACCTACGTTCGGTACTATCAATCAAATCCAGAACCTGCAAATCCTTCAACAAATCCGTAAAGCACAAAGTGAGGATCGAAGGAATTTTTCTTCAACAAGTCCATCAAAGCACAAAGCAAAGGACCGAAGAAAACTATCCCAAAGTTCATGAAAAGTCTATGACTGAACTAAGTGGATTCCGTCATCAACAAGTCCGTTATGCACAAAGCTCTGGACCGATGATTTTACGCCATCGACCTAATACAAACCTAAGGGTTTAGATCACCGGCATCTACTCCTTCATCAAGCCCGCCAAAGCTAGAAGCAAAGGGCAGAAGGAAAACAAATCTTCTGACAAGTCATCAAAGACAAATCAGACAACCCTTCACCAAGTCCGCAGCACAAAGCACAGGACAGAAGGGATCAAAATCTAAGGGCTCTAGCTAAAGTCGTAGAATAAGCACCCTGGATGGCATCTACAAATGTCCCTAAAGGCTGGGGGCATTTTAAATATTTATTTGGGTTGACATCGCGCTGCGTGCCGAGATGCCCAAATAAATATTTAAAATTTTAACAAGATATCAACCATCTATGGATACATCTAGAAGCGCAGTGGAGAAAGAAGATTAGTGTGACATCCAAACAAATTTTGGAGATCCACTAAAAAAAAAATTATTAGTGTGACATCCAAACAACTTTTGGAGATCCACTAAAAGAAAATCTTAGTGTGACATCCAAATGAAAGTTTGGAGATCCACTAAACGGAAATTCTAGTGTGACATCCAGAATAAATATCTAGAGATCCACAGGGTCAATCAGCATGCAACAAACGTGGTCCGCTCCAGGCGCCTACCACATTTGTTGGGGGGCATTTGTTGACCCTCTTCCCGTAAGCCGGCGCAGCAAAACAAAAAAAAAAGGAAAATGAAATATCAAATCCTCACCTGCTCTCTGAATACCCACGTCGTTCGCATGTCGCAGCCACGACTGAAGTCGCATCCTTGCACGTCGTCGACACGACTCGATCGCACCGATAAAGGGCCGAAGAAACGAAGCCTTGTCTTCTTCGCTCTCTGGCTCTCTCTCCCGACATTCTCCCGCTCCAGCTCTCCTGCGAACGCTATCCCGATCTTCTCTCTCCCTCCGACCTCCTCCGTGGCTGGTTCGACTTCGCACCTCCGACTTTCTTCCCTCCAGTCGGACGGAAGTCACGGCAGTTTGATCGCAAGCCACGACTGGGAGCTCGTTTGCTGCGATCGCAGCTTTCTCCCTTCCTGCGCCTCTTTGGCCGAATCCCGTGAGAGAGAGAGAGGATCCGCATACCCGACTTCCTCTCCTAGCCGACGCCGAACCCTACCCGACTCCTCCTTGGCCAGCCGACTTTGCTCCTTCCGCCGACTTTCCCTACCTGTTAGATCGGAAGTTAAGACATTTTGATCGGAAGTAAGCAGGGGAGCTCGCTGCAGTGAAGGTAACCTTCTTCCCTTCGTGCGTTTGCTCGGCTGAATCCCGTAAATCCCAAAAAAAAAAAATGAAATGATTTTATTTATATTGATTTTAATTAGTTGTAATTAATATTAATTAATCAAGCTAATTATAATTTAATTATAGTTAATTAAAAATGATTTTCAATTAATTGTGATTAATTAAATTTAATCATAATTAATTAGGTTATTTTTAATTAATTATTATTAATTACGATTAATTATAAATAGTTAAATTTAATTATTATTAATTGTAATTAATTAAGGTTAATAACAAAAAATGCTTGCTCCTCTGCCTCGGTCTCCGTGCCCTCGACGACCGCCGCCGATCCACCGGTCCCGAAGGTATATTCCCTAAACTCAGATTTCCCTCTCGACGTTGGCGACGAACTATCAAACCCCCAAGGCGCCCACGTGGCGTTGTAGGGAGGGAAACTAGTGCGACGCCTACGACGAGGTGGAAATCGCCTCGATTCTTTTCTCGACGCTTGCAACGAACCGGCAAACCCCCGAGGCGCTCACGTAGCGTTTAGGGTGGAAAACCGGTGCGATGCTTGCGACGATTTAAGGATCCCTCTTTAAAGCTTGCAACGAGCCGGCAAACCCCCGAGGCGCTCAAGTAGCGTTTAGGGCGGGAAACCGGTGCGGCGCTTGCGGCGAAGGGGATAAAAAAATGTATTCTTTATTTTCATATAAGTACCTTCGAACGCCCACGTGGTGCAGAGGGGAGAAATCTGTTTTTTTCAGACTTGTGCTCCACACCCTTAAACGCTCACGTAGCGGGCGGGGATTTTCGATAAAATATGCGACCGCGGTGTCATTTTTGACACCTACCTGAAGCGCTCACGTAGCGTCGAGGGGAAGGTTGCCTCTTGGTTTTTTTCCCCTAAACGGGGGAGACGCCGGGAGGCTGCCAAAATTCAGACTGAAGGCACCGTGGACTTGAACAGAATTTTGGCCTATATGTGAACAAATTTGGACAGAAAAGAACAAGAGCCTGCATTCAAATGAACATGAACATTGAACTGTAGATTTGTGGACCTGACTCAGAACAAAGATCAAAATGATTTCTAAAATTCAAATCCAAATAAAATCAAGCCAGAACTGAAGATCAAATTTAAATGAAATGAAATCAAATTGGGACCAAAATCAAATAATTTGAACATTCAATTGAACTCAAATGACTGCAGGGGACTTGAACAAAACTATAACATCAAACAAAGACTTTGATTTGGATTAGATCCGGATCCGTACAGAAGACTTGAACTTGTACTCTGGACTTGGACATTAATGGCTTGAGCAACTCGAACTCAAGCAAGTACTTAAGTTGGACTACAAGAGACATAGAAGTGATATTGCACGTTGAGCTCTTGCGCTTGATTTGAACTGGATTTAGAAGGGTCCAGATTTCAATCCGGTTTGAACATCGTCGGGTCCCTCACATTTGACACCAATCAAACTACGACACCTCTTTCGGGTGTATTCAGTGTAGCACACAACGAATGCGAATGCCCGCTAATGTCCACAATCATCCGATCGAAGACAAATACACACGTCTGTTACATCTAGAAGGTAGTTGATTAGCGGACTAAGTGAAAATGTCTACGAATGTGAAATGACCACAATAAGGTGTAAATCTCCTTACAAAAAATGCCTGTTGATTGAGAAGGCAATATGAGAGATCAATAATGGAAGGACCGTCCCCTAAAGCAGATGCAATCGTCCAACCACCCGAGATTGGTGAAAGGGTGGATATGATGCAGAAGCAATGGGCCTTCTACAAACATTTTCAGGAGTTTGTAGTAGATGCAGCAGTCCCCTACAAATGGCTACAAACAACTTGTGGATAACAACAGTGGATATATCGTAGTCACGACGAACCACTGTGGGCACAAGTATGAATATCACCTATAGCAACGGTGATCAAGATCTTCAAGTATTTCGAGTACAGCGGCAACCCGATGTATGAAAAAGTCCATTACATTAAATATCTTGAAAAGAGATATTCTCAAAGTGAAATAAAAATCAGTCGACTTCAAAGTCCAAAAGAATTTTTCCCCGGTGATTGAGAAAGGGGGGGGTCAACATCAAAATTTAACGCCACCGGATCTGCAACACTGATACAAGCAGACAGAAGGCGTCTACAATCTACAACGCAACGCCACCGGATCTGCAACACTGATACAAGCAGACAGAAGGCGTCTACGATCTACAACGCAACGCCACCGGATCTGCAACACTGATACAAGCAGACAGAAGGCGTCTACGATCTACAACTCAACGCCACCGGATCTGCAACACTGTTACAAGCAGACAGAAGGCGTCTACGATCTACAACTCAACGCCACCGGATCTGCAACACTGTTACAAGCAGACAGAAGGCGTCAATAAGATCTGAAATAAATACGCCTGCACGTGCACCTTAGTTTGTATACACATAGGTACACAAGGGGTAAATATAATCTCAACCCGCATGGGCCCCAGCGAGCATGTTATTGGTACACACGTGACGTCTAGGGATGCTGCGCGGGTTATTAAATTGAATCCGAATATGATGTTGAATCCGAAGATGATGCTGCGCGGGACAGCAAATCAATGTTCCTACTACCAAAAATATTCAAAGGCAATCACATGCATGGAAATTGAATCCGAAGATGATGTTGCTGAAGAGACATATGAAGCTGATGATTATGATAATCAACCAGTAGGAGCTGAGCCTGCACCAGAAGAACTGGAAGATGGTGGACAAGCTGCTACGATGGACGAGCTCAAAGAAGTCAACTTGGGAACTGAGGAGGACCCTCGCCCAACCTTCATTAGCTCTCTTCTACCAGAAGATCAAATAGAAAAAATAAAAGAACTCCTATGTGAATTCAGGGACTGCTTTGCCTGGACATATGCTGAGATACCTGGCTTATCCCCTGAAGTGGCAGTTCATAGATTAGCAATCAAGCCTGATGCAGCACCCGTCAAGCAAGCTCCAAGGAGAATGAGATTGGAGATTGAAGAGCAGGTGATTGCAGAAACGAAAAAGCTCATAGAAGCAGGCTTCATCCGAGAAGAGAAGTATGCTGACTGGATTGCAAATATCGTCCCCGTAAAGAAGAAGAATGGTCAGATTCGTATCTGCATCGACTTCAGGGACCTCAATAAGGCATGCCCGAAAGATGACTTTCCGCTCCCGGTATCAGAGCTCCTAGTTGATAACACTTCCAACTACGATATGTTCTCCTTCATGGATGGATCGTCGGGCTACAATCAAATTAAAATGGCGCATGAAGACGAAAGACATACATCGTTCAGAACGCCTATTGGCATTTTCTGCTACACAGTCATGCCCTTCGGCCTGAAGAACGCTGGTGCCACCTATCAACGGGCGATGAATATTTGATGATTTGATTCATCAGAAGGTCGAATGCTATGTAGATGACTTGGTCATTAAAAGCATAGACCGAAAAGACCACCTTCATGACTTGAGGATCGTGTTCGAAAGAATCAGAAAATATGATCTGAAAATGAACCCTCTCAAGTGTGCATTTGGGGTATCCTCAGGAAAATTTCTGGGATATGTTGTTCGACATCGAGGAATCGAAGTTGACCCCAACAAGATCAAAGCAATCATGGAGATGCCACCTCCAAAGAACCTCCGTCAACTCCGTTCTTTACAAGGACAACTGGCTTTCATTCGGAGATTCATATCGAATTTGTCGGGTAGGTGCCAGCCATTTTCAAAGCTAATGAAGAAATATGTCCGTTTCAAATGGGACGAAGAGTGCCAAGAAGCGTTTGACAGCATCAAGAGATATCTGTTGAATCCGCCTATTCTCGCGGCGCCAATCCCGGGGAAGCCTCTTATACTGTACACGGCAGCACTAGAAGAGTCACTCAGAGCATTATTGGCCCAGCATAATGAAGAAGACAAGGAGAATGCACTCTAATACATCAGTCGGAGATTGATAGGAGCAGAAATCCGCTATTCTCCAATCGAGAAGCATTGCTTGGCCCTGATCTTCGCAGTTCAGAAGCTCCGCCATTATATGCTATTTCACAAAATCACCTTGATATCAAAGATCGATCCGCTGAAGTTCTTAATGACAAGACCAGCGTTGACAGGTCGTTTGGCAAGGTGGGCAGTGATACTGCTGCAGTTTGATATCACATATGTCCCTCAAAAGGCAGTGAAAGGGCAAGTGTTGGCAGATTTTCTCGCTGCACATCCTATCCCTGCAGATTCTCCGCTCAACGACGATCTACCTGACGAGCAGATCATGAATGTTGAAGAAAAGGAGATGCTACGAGTATGAGAAATGTACTTTGACGGAGCATCGTCAATCAAGCGTGCTCGGCCTTCAAATCTAGAGAAGGCTCAAGCCGGAATTGGAATCATTTTCGTAGCACCCGAGGGAGGCATAATGAGATTTTCATTCAGTTTGACTGAACCTCGGACCAATAATGAGGCTGAATATGAAGCCTTAATAGCAGGATTGGAGATTGCAATCGATGTCCGAATTCAAAATCTCCAAATCTTCGGTGATTCCCAACTCGTTGTAAATCAAGTGTTGGGAGTTTACAAAGTCACCAAGTTTGAGTTGGCCTGTTATCATCGGTGAGTTCTTGAGCTTATGAAGCAAATTCCAGTTGTCAAACTAACTCAAGTTCCCCGATGTCAAAATGCCAAAGCTGATTCTCTTGCTAAATTGGCTAAAGAAATGGCGAATATGGACGACGAATGGCCTATAATAATTATGGTGCACAATCGGCGGATCCTAGAGCCAGCATTATTACAATTCCCGCAGGCAGAGGGAATACCAAATTCAAGCCAGCAGGATGCAACTCCGGTTGATCCTCAACCTCCCCAACCAGTTGATGTTGAAGATCAGTCTGAAGAACAACAAGTTCCTAAGAAAAGGCGCAAGGCCAGTCAAGCTTCAGAATCATGGTGGCATTGTCTAGATGTCGAGGAAGAAGATGACTGGAGACTGCCTTTCATTGATTACTTTAAAGAAAGTAAATTGCCAACAGACAAATCACTAGCTGCTCAAATCAAGAAGAGAGCGCTACGATATGCATTCGTCAACAACACATTGTATCGGCGTGCTTTCGATCAAATGTGGCTAAGGTGCCTAGGGACCAAAGAAGCTGATAAAGTTGTGGCAGAAGTTCACGAAGGACTTTGTGGAGCACACCAATCAGGTCCCAAGATGGCAATCAAAATTAAAAGAATGGGCTACTATTGGCCGACCATGGTCAGAGATTGTATCAATCATGCTAAGAGGTGCCATGAGTGCCAGATCCACGGTGATGTTATACATCAACCGCCAAATCCGCTGCACCCTACAATAGCATCCTGGCCATTTGAATGTTGGGGTACTGATGTTATCGGGCCGATAGATCCGCCCTCATCAGCAGGACACCGCTTCATCTTGGCAGCTACAGACTACTTTTCCAAGTGGGCAGAAGCAGCTCCATTCAAAGAAGTTACGTCTGAGCACGTGATCAACTTCTTCACCCACAATGTCGTCTACAGATTTGGTGTGCCACGCCGCATAATCTCAGACAATGGAACAGCTTTCAAAAGTACAAAAATCTACAAGTTCGTTGATCGGCATAAAATCGATTGGCGATATTCATCCATATACTATCCAAGAGCAAATGGCTTAGCTGAAGCCTTCAACAAAACACTGGTAAAATTGCTAAAGAAGATTCTCTCCAAGAACAAAAGAGAATGGCATACGAAAATGGCAGAAGCGCTATGGGCGTATCGTACAACTTACAAAACGCCGACCAAAGCCACTCCTTACTCTCTAGTATTTGGAGTTGAGGCCGTACTGCCACTAGAAGTTGAACTTCCATCTCTACGAGTTGCTGTCCAGAATGAGTTGACTCAAGAACAAAATGCTCGATTAAGAATGGAGGAGCTCGATGCACTCGATGAAATCAGGTTACAAGCTCAGCAGAACCTGGAGATCTATCGAGCAAGAATGACAAAGTCCTTTGATCGAATGGTTCGTCCTCGATCATTTCAAGAAGGAGAATTGGTCCTGGTGCAGAGAAGGCCAATCATCCCGCACAGAAAAATTGGTGGCAAATTTG
Organism: Dendrobium huoshanense; assembly: GCA_016618105.1. Lineage (NCBI taxonomy): Eukaryota > Viridiplantae > Streptophyta > Magnoliopsida > Asparagales > Orchidaceae > Dendrobium > Dendrobium huoshanense. The sequence continues at coordinate 70,951,287 of CM028347.1, read as the reverse complement.
TTTCCAACTGGGAAGGACCTTTCGTCATCGAGAAGGTATTTCAAGGAGGAGCTTATCAACTCATCGATTTGAATGGTCAGAGGCCCATGCCACCGATCAATGGCCGATACCTGAAGAAATACTATGCATGAATTGCTCAAGCAGATGTCATGTTTAATACGCTATATTTTCATACATGTTTATTAGCGTATATATTCTATATTTTGAAATTCTCCTATGTTGTGAGAACATATTTCAAAATCCCCCTGTTAGACTTGGGGCATTTTAAATATTTGTTCGGGTCGACATCGCGCTGCATGCCGAGATCCCCAAACAAATATTTAAAATCTCAAGATTCCAATTCTATTCTACTCTAAAATGTCCCTACAAGACAGGGGGCATTTTAAATATTTATTCGGGTCGACATCGCGCTGCATGCCGAGATCCCCGAATAAATATTTAAAATTATCAATTCAAATGCTATTTTGTGCTAAAGAATACAGATTTTTTTTTCAAAGTTTATGCAGGTGATCTCTCAAAAAAAAAAATCGAGACAACACCTTCTCCAACAAAACCAAGACTCAAAGGTTAAGAAAGAGACTTTTGTGGCTACACACTCCTACAAATTGAGCCGAAAAAGCTTGAAGTCTTTCAACAGCCTGAAGCTTAAGGTTCGAATGGGTGTAAAAGGTCGGATCCAACACGCCCAAATATGGCCGGATCGCTGGCAGCTTCATCTACTCAACAAGCCATAAGAAAGGCCGCAGTAGAGGAACTCCCATCTCAGCAACCAGAGGACGAAGAGCTGTCAAATCCCAGCTCTCTCGATCTGATAAACTCAAGTAACTCAGATTAAAGTCTTCTCAAGTGGTCAAGGATCAAGATACTACCTACGTTCGGTACTATCAATCAAATCCAGAACCTGCAAATCCTTCAACAAATCCGTAAAGCACAAAGTGAGGATCGAAGGAATTTTTCTTCAACAAGTCCATCAAAGCACAAAGCAAAGGACCGAAGAAAACTATCCCAGAGTTCATGAAAAGTCTATGACTGAACTAAGTGGATTCCGTCATCAACAAGTCCGTTATGCACAAAGCTCTGGACCGATGATTTTACGCCATCGACCTAATACAAACCTAAGGGTTTAGATCACCGGCATCTACTCCTTCATCAAGCCCGCCAAAGCTAGAAGCAAAGGGCAGAAGGAAAACAAATCTTCTGACAAGTCATCAAAGACAAATCAGACAACCCTTCACCAAGTCCGCAGCACAAAGCACAGGACAGAAGGGATCAAAATCTAAGGGCTCTAGCTAAAGTCGTAGAATAAGCACCCTGGATGGCATCTACAAATGTCCCTAAAGGCTGGGGGCATTTTAAATATTTATTTGGGTTGACATCGCGCTGCGTGCCGAGATGCCCAAATAAATATTTAAAATTTTAACAAGATATCAACCATCTATGGATACATCTAGAAGCGCAGTGGAGAAAGAAGATTAGTGTGACATCCAAACAAATTTTGGAGATCCACTAAAAAAAAAATTATTAGTGTGACATCCAAACAACTTTTGGAGATCCACTAAAAGAAAATCTTAGTGTGACATCCAAATGAAAGTTTGGAGATCCACTAAACGGAAATTCTAGTGTGACATCCAGAATAAATATCTAGAGATCCACAGGGTCAATCAGCATGCAACAAATGTGGTCCGCTCCAGGCGCCTACCACATTTGTTGGGGGGCATTTGTTGACCCTCTTCCCGTAAGCCGGCGCAGCAAAACAAAAAAAAAGGAAAATGAAATATCAAATCCTCACCTGCTCTCTGAATACCCACGTCGTTCGCATGTCGCAGCCACGACTGAAGTCGCATCCTTGCACGTCGTCAACACGACTCGATCGCACCGATAAAGGGCCGAAGAAACGAAGCCTTGTCTTCTTCGCTCTCTGGCTCTCTCTCCCGACATCTCTCCCGCTCCAGCTCTCCTGCGAACGCTATCCCGATCTTCTCTCTCCCTCCGACCTCCTCCGTGGCTGGTTCGACTTCGCACCTCCGACTTTCTTCCCTCCAGTCGGACGGAAGTCACGGCAGTTTGATCGCAAGCCACGACTGGGAGCTCGTTTGCTGCGATCGCAGCTTTCTCCCTTCCTGCGCCTCTTTGGCCGAATCCCGTGAGAGAGAGAGAGGATCCGCATACCCGACTTCCTCTCCTAGCCGACGCCGAACCCTACCCGACTCCTCCTTGGCCAGCCGACTTTGCTCCTTCCGCCGACTTTCCCTACCTGTTAGATCGGAAGTTAAGACATTTTGATCGGAAGTAAGCAGGGGAGCTCGCTGCAGTGAAGGTAACCTTCTTCCCTTCGTGCGTTTGCTTGGCTGAATCCCGTAAATCCCAAAAAAAAAAAAAATGAAATGATTTTATTTATATTGATTTTAATTAGTTGTAATTAATATTAATTAATCAAGCTAATTATAATTTAATTATAGTTAATTAAAAATGATTTTCAATTAATTGTGATTAATTAAATTTAATCATAATTAATTAGGTTATTTTTAATTAATTATTATTAATTACGATTAATTATAAATAGTTAAATTTAATTATTATTAATTGTAATTAATTAAGGTTAATAACAAAAAATGCTTGCTCCTCTGCCTCGGTCTCCGTGCCCTCGACGACCGCCGCCGATCCACTGGTCCCGAAGGTATATTCCCTAAACTCAGATTTCCCTCTCGACGTTGGCGACGAACTATCAAACCCCCAAGGCGCCCACGTGGCGTTGTAGGGAGGGAAACTAGTGCGACGCCTACGACGAGGTGGAAATCGCCTCGATTCTTTTCTCGACGCTTGCAACGAACCGGCAAACCCCCGAGGCGCTCACGTAGCGTTTAGGGTGGAAAACCGGTGCGATGCTTGCGACGATTTAAGGATCCCTCTTTAAAGCTTGCAACGAGCCGGCAAACCCCCGAGGCGCTCAAGTAGCGTTTAGGACGGGAAACCGGTGCGGCGCTTGCGGCGAAGGGGATAAAAAAATGTATTCTTTATTTTCATATAAGTACCCCCGAACGCCCACGTGGTGCAGAGGGGAGAAATCTGCTTTTTTCTGACTTGTGCTCCACACCCTTAAACGCTCACGTAGCGGGCGGGGATTTTCGATAAAATATGCGACCGCGGTGTCATTTTTGACACCTACCTGAAGCGCTCACGTAGCGTCGAGGGGAAGGTTGCCTCTTGGTTTTTTCCCCTAAACGGGGGAGACGCCGGGAGGCTGCCAAAATTCAGACTGAAGGCACCGTGGACTTGAACAGAATTTTGGCCTATATGTGAACAAATTTGGATAGAAAAGAACAAGAGCCTGCATTCAAATGAACATGAACATTAAACTGTAGATTTGTGGACCTGACTCAGAACAAAGATCAAAATGATTTCTAAAATTCAAATCCAAATAAAATCAAGCCAGAACTGAAGATCAAATTTAAATGAAATGAAATCAAATTGGGACCAAAATCGAATAATTTGAACATTCAATTGAACTCAAAGGACTGCAGGGGACTTGAACAAAACTATAACATCAAACAAAGACTTTGATTTGGATTAGATCCGGATCCGTACAGAAGACTTGAACTTTTACTCTGGACTTGGACATTAATGGCTTGAGCAACTCGAACTCAAGCAAGTACTTAAGTTGGACTACAAGAGACATAGAAGTGATATTGCACGTTGAGCTCTTGCACTTGATTTGAACTGGATTTAGAAGGGTCCAGATTTCAATCCGGTTTGAACATCGTCGGGTCCCTCACATTTGACACCAATCAAACTACGACACCTCTTTCGGGTGTATTCAGTGTAGCACACAACGAATGCGAATGCCCGCTAATGTCCACAATCATCCGATCGAAGACAAATACACACGTCTGTTACATCTAGAAGGTAGTTGATTAGCGGACTAAGTGAAAATGTCTACGAATGTGAAATGACCACAATAAGGTGTAAATCTCCTTACAAAAAATGCCTGTTGATTGAGAAGGCAATATGAGAGATCAATAATGGAAGGACCGTCCCCTAAAGCAGATGCAATCGTCCAACCACCCGAGATTGGTGAAAGGGTGGATATGATGCAGAAGCAATGGGTCTTCTACAAACATTTTCAGGAGTTTGTAGTAGATGCAGCAGTCCCCTACAAATGGCTACAAACAACTTGTGGATAACAACAGTGGATATATCGTAGTCACGACGAACCACTGTGGGCACAAGTATGAATATCACCTATAGCAACGGTGATCAAGATCTTCAAGTATTTCGAGTACAGCGGCAACCCGATGTATGAAAAAGTCCATTACATTAAATATCTTGAAAAGAGATCTTCTCAAAGTGAAATAAAAATCAGTCGACTTCAAAGTCCAAAAGAATTTTTCCCCGGTGATTGAGAAAGGGGGGGTCAACATCAAAATTTAACGCCACCGGATCTGCAACACTGATACAAGCAGACAGAAGGCGTCTACAATCTACAACGCAACGCCACCGGATCTGCAACACTGATACAAGTAGACAGAAGGCGTCTACAATCTACAACGCAACGCCACCGGATCTGCAACACTGATACAAGCAGACAGAAGGCGTCTACGATCTACAACTCAACGCCACCGGATCTGCAACACTGTTACAAGCAGACATAAGGCGTCTACGATCTACAACTCAACGCCACCGGATCTGCAACACTCCTACTAGCAGACAGAAGGCGTCAATAAGATCTGAAATAAATACGCCTGCACGTGCACCTTAGTTTGTATACACATAGGTACACAAGGGGTAAATATAATCTCAACCCGCATGGGCCCCAGCGAGCATGTTATTGGTACACACGTGACGTCTAGGGATGCTGCGCGGGTTATTAAATTTAAACCCGATCCTTCTTAGCAGGTAAAAGGAGTCGACAGGGTTTAATTACAAAATGCCCCCAAACACCCGCATGGGCCCCGACGAGCGTGTTATTGGTACACACGTGACGCTTAGGGATGCTGCGCGGGTTGACAAGTGAATTCAAGTTCGAATCTGATCCTTCTATACGGATCAATAGAAGTCGACAAGATTCGAACTACCTAACAAAATACACGGTTGTAGCGACCGGTGTATTTGTCAAAATACATTCTTTTTAGGCCTTCAAAGCCTAAAATCAAGAGAATTCACTAAACAAAAGGCACAAAGCCTACGAGAAACCCGATCCCCTATCGATAAGTTGATAGGGTCGACAAGGTTCAATCAAGTGGAAATGACCCCAAATACCCCGATGATGGCCGTGTTGATTGCTTATTTCAACCGGAGGGGTCCACAATATATTTTAAAAATGCCCTCAAACCTATACAAAATCCAAATATCTTTCAAGTGACCTCAAGGTCACCTCGATGATGGCCGTGTTGATTGCTTATTTCAACCGGAGGGGTCCACAATATATTTCAAAAATACCCTCAAACCTATACAAAATCCAAATATTTTTCAAGTGACCTCAAGGTCACCCCGATGATGGCCATGTTGAATGATGATCTCAACCGGAGGGGTTAATTTCAGGCATTCTCAAATGCCTCCCAAAAAGTCCAATCAAAATCCAAAGCTCCACAAATCCCAAAGCCAAGATATTTAAAATTTAAATTTATCCATCAACTCTTAAAGCTAATTCCATCCGCCCTCCGCAACAGTTTGCCGAGGCGAACAAATTCAAACAAACTCTAGCTCACAAAAGAGCTAAAATGCCTAGTCGAGAATATCACTAGGATCCATTCTCAAACAATCTCCTGCCAGTAAGGACGTGGTACGTGTCCTCTAACCGGCGGTCTGCCGCTAAATGGCCACCGCAGGATAAACGGTTATGACGACCCGGGGCCCTCTGAACCGCGTGGTTTCGCCGCCAAATGGCACCACGATATCTCGGTTATGGCCAGAGCCAATACGCTCCTTACTGACATCAAATCCTTGAGATATGAATCAATAGGATATGATCGATAGGGCACAAAGCCCTCTGTAAGCTAAGGTGGATTCAAATTTGTCCCCTTAGACAAACATCCAACCCCGGTCTACAAGGTCCCCTTGGACGAAGCAACCCATGGCTGCCGACAAGGATCCTTCTGTCAGGTTGGGTCGACTACCTCCTCTGATTAAGTAGACCAGGGACCACGATGGCCCGGGACGACGAAACCATGGGATCTTGATCGGGTCTATCATCCATTCCCCCACCATCCGCTTTAAGTACAAGATGGTGAAATTTTCAATTTTAAATATCAAACCCTTTCCTAATATCCAAATCCAATCAATTCTCAAATCCAAACCCATTGCTGCTACTATACGCCAGATAACACGTATTCTATACATATCTGATCGACGACTAGCCTTAATCGAAAGTTCTCTCTCGTGATCGGGAGGGGTAATTAACTATAGGGGCTTGCGCCTATAGGAAACCAGAACTCAGATCATAAAGTCCTCACAAAATGAGGGCGAAATCTCTGGGTAGTGTCTTATCTACAAACCCATCTGCCTTCCAAAATTTACCCCGGAACTTAGTTCGTTAAAACTCCCTCGCCGAATAAAGAAAAGAAAATCGAGCGATGCGGAGGCCGGGGCCGAATTTTCGGAGCCCACATTTAATTACACATGTATGATTTTTAATTAAATATTTTCATGTTAATGTAAATTTTGAAGAGTATAATTATGCAACAACAACACAACAACATCAAGCTTTTATCCCACTACATTGGGTCAGCTACATGAATCCTTTTTCTTCATTGTGTCATGTAAAGAGTCAAATTCTCATTTAAATCTAATAAAGAAAGGTCAATTCTAATATTTTCTAACAAAGTCTTTTTAGGTCTATCTTTACCTTTCTTAACATAAGTCAAATATAATATATCTACGCTCCTAATCGGGTCATCGGAAGGTCTCCGTTTTATGTGAGCAAACCATCTAAGACAACTCTCTAATCTTATCTTCCACTGGAGCTACTTCAACCTTTTCACGTATATGCTAGTTTCATATTCTCTCTTTAAGAGTAAAGCTACTCATCCACCTGAACATCCTCATCTCTACAACACTTAACTTAATATTATGATTTTATTTTAATGGCCAACATCTGCACCATAATGCATTACAGGTCTCGTGACCATCTTATAAAAATTTCCCTTAAGTTTGTGGGGGACTTTTCTAACACGCAACTAGCCCGGTCCATTCCTCCACTTCAACCATCCAACTTGATTTCTACTAATAATATTTCCATCTATTTTACTATCATTCTGAACAATAGACCCAAGATATCTGAAATATGTACTCTTATTAATGATTTGATTGTCCAAAATCACATTCCCTTCACTAGATCTATGACTATTAAAATTACACTCCATATATTCAGTTTTAGATCTACTCAAACGATAACCTTTAGACTCTAAGGTTGACCTCCATAATTCAAGTTTATCTTCAACTTCCTCTCGTCTTATCAACAAGAAAAATATCACAAAAAGCATACACTAGGGTACAACCTCTTGCAAATGTCTTGTGAGAACATCCATGACTAAAGAAAAAAGATATGGGCTTAAGGCTGATCCTTGATGTAATTAAAGAGTATAATTATGCAAATGAAAGAAAGAATTCACTTGAGTATTCTTTAGCATTTCTATCATTTCTATCATGTAACCAACCTCGATCTCAGACAATTCTCTTTTCTTCTTTAATCCTTAAAACTTCACCTATTGAATACCATAATCATATTGATACATAAAACAAATTCTTATCAGTTTAATTTTTTAGAAATAATTAAACTTCAAAATTACCTGCACTATTTATGCAAACAGTGTACCTTAATTTACTTATTTTCTATACTTAGGAGTTCTGACACTACTGCTTTTTAGTTAAACAAAAGTTGGGAGCTTATACGTGTTGAAAGATTTTAAATTGAAAATTCTGGTGTCATATATATAAAGATAATTAGATGAATACATTGTCAATACCTTTTAAATTTTTATAAAATCATCGTGTAGGCCTTCACCTAAATTTTGTGCTACTTGATCACAATTAAAACTTCCATTCAATTCCTCTACTCTTAATCTTCCTGGTACAAATTTCTTCAATATTAAAAAAAAAAAAAAAAATCAAAATCAGGTTTTATAAAATTATGGTTGAAAACCTAAATAAATATTACCTCTATGCTATGATGCAAGGACACGGACACGGACACGGCGATACGGACACGACACAACACAGTCACGGACACTGTTTTTTTTTTAAATATAGGACACGGGTACGGCGCGGACACGACAATACATTTTTTTATATAATGTATATATATTAATGTAATATTATATTAAAAATGACAAACAATAAGAAATGAATGGCATGATAACTTATCTAGCTTATAATATATAATATTTAGTACAAAATATCTAGTACAACTACAAAAATATAAGCAAATAATCACTTACTATAACATCAAGCATTTAAGCTTCTACTACTAGGATTAGCTTTAGAGATTTATTTTTGGTCTTCAATATCATCATCATTGAATATCTCTGCTTTCAACTCTGGTTCAACAAGAGAAAGATTTGTAATTGTGCAAAAAGAGAGGAGATGAAAATACCTTCACTGCCAAAGAGAAATGAAAATGAGAATATTCGATGAATGGGTATTAAATGCAGACGTTGATTTGGTGTTGTGGATAGGAAATAAGAAATTTAGTTTAAATCTCGCAAAATATAAGAAATTATATTTTAAAAAAATTATAAAATATTTAAGATACGCATGTCGGACACGCGTGTCCAATTTGTTTTTAATATTTTTTAATCGGACACGTTTTCGGCGTGTCCGACACATGTCGGAGGAGTGTTGTGTCGGACACGGTGTCGGACACTGCACGCCTCTTTGAGGTGAAGTGTCGGTGCATCGTAGCCTCTATGTTATAAAAAGGATATTTTAGCCTCCTTGTCCAACTAGGTGTCAAAGATGTCCAATGCAATGTCAAAGCCATTGAACAATATCGTATACAACATTGAAGGTGCCAAACATCATTGAAAGCAAAGTTAGAGGTGAACAATTTCATCCTATGTTGCACCGATACGGATACGGCGACACGGATACGACACGATACAGATACGGGACATGACAATTCATAAAAATATAGGATACATATACGGCGCGGATACGACATTATAATACATAAATCATACATAAAAATAATAAATTAATCAAAGCATAATATTTGAAATGACAAAACAAAAATGAAAGGAACCTCATTTGTAGCATTGTATCTTATAATATCAAAATAAAATTAAGCATTAAATATTTAAATGTCTAGTACAACCAGTGGCGAAGCCAGAAAATTTATTGAGGGGGGGCCTAAATTATTTTATTAAAATCTTCCCTCAACTTTTTTCATCCAGGCTTGGGACCGGCATAGGCAGTTTTAAAAATTTTGGTTTAAAAAACAAACTACTAAACATAAAATGAAATACACTTACAATTTATACCTTATGTTCTTCATATTTTGAAATAACTGAATAATAATATCATTGTCAATACAATCTAATTTTTTTTTTCAATATAAGCGATTAAAGTATCGTTCATCCACTGATCTCCAATTCGATTGCGTAGCCGATTTTTAATGATTGTCATTGCGGAAAATGCTCTTTCAACTCCTGCTATTGCAACGGGTAGTACTAATGCCAACTTCAATAGCCTAAAAATAAGAGGATATAGTATTTCCTTCCTGGTTTGAACTATTTTTTCAGCAAGACTTCCTATATCCTTTAATAATGAAAATTGTACATCAAGCCATTTCTACGGAATAGCCAATATGAAGATCGAACCTATCAGGTTTTTTCCAATTTGAGAAACCATTTCTACGGAATGCATCATCATCTTCTTTTCCTCTTCCTTCTACCCCAAAGAGATAGCAATACAAACAATATGCTTTATCGTTCTGAATACTATACTCTAACCAACTAGAGTATCTATCAAACCATCTCGGATTGAAACGTCTATCTTTCATCCCAAACTTAGTTTTAGGGAAGTCATGATTGCGAGGCTGACATGGTCCTTTTTGTAAATACGATCTTTGAATTTGATCGCGAATGTTAAAACTAAATTCAGAAATAGGCATACGTAATCCATGATCTGATTGAAGATTCTCTAAATCAATTACCACGTTTTTTGAAGATTCACCATCTGCTCGAATTCTTTTTTTGTTTTGCTCATCAACTTTATTTTCTGAATTCTCTATTGGTGTTGATATGCAAGATTGTGAGGATTTCTTAAAATATTTCCCCATAATCTTTGTGAAAGTTCAGATTTGCAAAGTACATAAAACATAAAAATTACAAACAAAATATAAAACTAAGAACAAAGCAACAAACATTTTTTTTTGTTTTTCCTAAACAAGTAAACAGTCAACTACAATAAATATTAAAATAAGAAAAAAATATATCAAACAAATTCAGATTCCTTTTTTTTGTTATCCTAACCAAGTAAATAAGAAAATAATATAATCAAACATAATATTGAGATTTGAGATTAGATCAAACAAGTTCAAGGCATGATTTTTTTTTTTATCCGAAACAGTAAACAATAATATTGAAAACTAAAGAGTATACAATAGTAAATAATTTTCTTTACTTAGGAAAAAAATCTATAACAAAAAGACAGCACAAAAAAAAAAAAGAGAGCTTACCTGTGCCGGCTGTGCAGCTCTAGAATTTTTTACTTGGGGAAAAAATCTGCATAGGTATAGAATATTTGTTAATATGATAAAAACAAAGAAAAAGGTATGAATTCTTAATTAATGATATTAATATGAATATTTTTTCCTTGAGACAAAGCCGCAAAGGTATAGATTTCTTACCTGCAGTGCTGTGCCGGTGCTGCTCGTAGGATGAAGAAGCCAGAAGGAAGGAGTCAAGGAGAGCTAAGACCTTCACTAAACTGGTTATGTGCGCAAAGGATGTGTGACGAAAAGAGGCGAACTAGGGTAAGCTTTGGACGACAATTTCAGTTTTATTTTGAATCTGAATCGGTAAGGCAGCCGAATTGGCAGGAATAGCATATTAAAGCTTTCTTAATTAGCTCCTGCCACCGCCCAAAACCTCCTATAAGCGAACTGTAAATTTTTTTTTTTGCGGAGGGGGCATGTGCCCCCGCGGGACCCTTCTTCCCTCCGCCGTTGAGTACAACAACAAAAAAAAACATAAATTGTCCAACAGATGAAGTTTTTAATTAAAAGTACGAAGCATCGACACAATTAATCCACATGAATTTGAAACATAAATTTTTTTAATAAAAAGTATAGATATGTTGTGCCTATGCCGGGGTCCAAGGGGGCGTTGCCCCCTGGGGGGGTTCGACCTGACCGGTCAGGTCATGGGGTCAAGGAGCAGCGCCCCTGCGGGGGTTTAAAGTTTTCTATACCTTCTCGGCACTGCTTGGTACCATTCGGTACCCCTCTGTACTGAGCAGTACCGAGCGGTACCGAGTGGTATCAAGTTTCGGTACCGAGCGGTACTGAGTTCTAGTATCGCTCGGTACCGAGCGGTACCAAGCAGTACCGAGCGGTATTGAGTACTGAGTAGTATTGAGTTCTAGTATTGCTCGATACCGAGCAATACCGAGCGGTATCGAGTACCGAGCATTACTGAGTTCTAGTATCGCTCGGTACCGAATGGTACCGAGCAGTACCGAGCAATACCGAGTACTGAGAAGTACCGAGTACCAAGCGATATGCGTGTCCAATCAAATTTAAATAATATTTTAATCGGACACGGCAAAGCCGTATCCGACTTGTATCCGTGACGTATCGGAGGCGTATCCGTATCCGACACTGTCCGATACAGCATGCCTCATAAATAGGCGTATCCGTGCAACATAGATTTCATCTTTTTTCTTATACTCTCTCCTCTTTTTCTCTCTGCCTTTGTCTCTCTCCTTGCCTCTTAACTTTCTCTCTTTTTCCCTCTCTGTCGAGTGAAATTGCCCAGACGCTCTTTCATCTTATTCCCCTCTATTTGAACAAAATCCACACAAACTCCACTCACTAATGCAACTTCTTGTTTATGTCCGATTGGTTACTGATGGACACTTTGTCGGTACTTGCTTTGAGGTAAGCCTGCCATTCATAGAATCTCAATCATAAAATCTCACGATTCAATGATGCAGTCATTCCACTTTTTAAGTCTTTCATTACCCTTAAAAAATATGACGCACCTTTAAAAGTAAATAAAAAAAATGAAGTCACAAACAACTTAAAAGTGAAGTAACCTTGGATTAAAAATTAAATCTCTTCCTATTCCACAATAAAACAAAACACTCATTCATATTCTGATAGCCACACAAGCAGCTCACACAAGATACACAACTCCTAGGCATTCTAGGATTATGATTTTTTTCTGTTTTGTGCATGTGATTGTGATGTTTAAGTGATGATTGATATATTTTTTTGTGTTGTGGACACTTGTTTTAAGTGCTTGAATAGAGATATATGCTCTTCCGTATAGGTGGCCATGCCCAAAAGAGGTGAATAATAAATAATTGTCATCTAACAAGTTTTCTTGCAAGCATTATTTAAAAGTTGTAAGTAGGCATGGCAGATATGATAGAAGCTAGCTTGACTCTATGATTGCCAGACAACTATATGATGATATTTATAAATGTTATATGCTTCATAATCTTTGAATTGTAGGATTAAGTCTTTTTTATACTTTCCGAATGTAATTTATAGATCTAGGATGTGGTATATGCCTGTGAGACATATCTACAAGAATGATGATCAGAAAGGTGAACTCCAAAGTAAAGCCCTGGACACATTAGAAGCAACAACTTCAAGACCCACAGGCCAAGTGTATAATTTCAGCTTGGTTGTAAGCCATTATAATCTATTGATTAATTGAGCTAAATGGGAAAAAAACCTAAAAATCGTAGGATAGCTTCCAATACTTGTAGAAATCCTTGAGAATAACTTCAGTTATATTATGGTTTGATCTGATGCTCTATTTTTCATCAAATCTAATTACTATGAAACCTAATTGAAATACAAGGGGACTTTGGTGAAGGCACATCCCTTCCATATTTAGTTGGCAACCATCAAGGATGAATTGTCCAATGAAATTGGTCTATTATTAGGATAGGCTCCCAAACACGAGCCAATCGTACCTCATGCGGTGGGGTCAAGGTGTACTTCCTCGGCAAATAACATTATGCTGAATGATCCAAGTCTTAGAGTTTACCAATGACCTAATCATGATAAAAATACTAGGAACTCACGTAACCGCTCCTATGATAAGATTACTAATGAAAAAGATTAATCTGAACCATGAACATGGATTGATACTCTTTATGAAGAATACTTATGAAAATTATTTTGAGCTATACGACAAAAACGTTATTACAGAAATAATATAAGCAATCTTAGATCACAAAGAGATGGTGATTTTGAGTTATCAAAGAAGGTTATGGTTGATGTTGAAGAGGATGGAGTAGCAACCTACACGAGTGGTGATAGGTTTTGATTATCTAAATACTCCCTTTAAACATGACTGTCTGAACTAATAGCAGATTAATTTCGTAATCTGGATGAGTTTTGAAGCAATCAGAATATTTGCTTCCAAAAATTTTGTAAGATGTGCAATAGAATAGAATGCATTCAATTTCAACATTTTGTTAATATCCACAAGAGGGTGATCTAATCCAAACCTTCCTGTTTAGAGTCAAATTAATATCCATCTCAACTAGAATCATTGCCACATAAGATCTTGAAAGTCAAACTGGAGCACACTACTTGCAATAGTTTGCCACAGATTGAGCCTGGAGAATAAATTGTAGATTGATTAAAATAGTGTGGTCGAAGTGGAGAAAAATAAACTCAAACCTAAGTGATAAGAGGTTTCATAAATTAGTTAAAGTTAGGAGACCACATTTACATTTGCATCAAATAACCACATACATAGCAAGCTAGGAGAAAAAAGTCTACAGTTATCTGGTTAGCTGATAATTTGATAATAATATGATGAGGATCAAGAAGTCTGATAGAATATTAACCAACGAAATGCAAATCTGACAAAAATGAACAAATAATCTGTTGACCTGCCGCCGTATAAAACAAAAAAAAAGTGAAAAAAAAAATGTTTCTCTCGTACCTGTTCGGCGCCGAACTCCGCACGTCGCCGCTGAAATCCCGTAAATCTAGCGATCGCATCACATCTCTCACGATCTCTCTCTGGCAGTCGTAAAAAGAGCCAAAGGAAGGGATTCGCCTCATTCCCTCTCTCACGACCAAACTCCCGCACACAGAGCTCCTTCTTCGGCTTCTTGTCCGATCAGAAGTTACGACATTTTGAATCGGAAGCAAGATCTGGAGCTCGCCTGTGAAGGTAACTCTCTCCCCGTCGAGCACTCCTCCGGCTCCTTCTGGCTGTTCGACCCCGCTCCATTGGCGACGTTTCCTTTGAGTCGAGCGGAAGTTACGACATTTTGTGCGGAAGCAACAACGTGAGCTCGCTTGCAGTGAAGATAACTTTCTCCCTTGCGTGCGGCTCCTCTCCGGCCCTCCCGTGGCTGTTCGACTGCGCTCCTTTGCCGACTTTTCCTTCCAGTCGGACCGTAAGGTACGACATTTTGATCGGGAGTGAGAACAGGAGCTTGCTCGGCCGTGAAGTTAACTTTATACCCTTCGTGCGCCTCTTCTCCCCTGCCCGACATGGTTGCCTTCGACGACTTTCCCTTCCCGTGGATTGGAAGCTACGACATCTTGTTCGGAAACAACGGGAGCCCGACGGCTGTGAGGGTAACTTTCTCCCTTTCCATACGCTACTCCGGCCAAATCCCGTAAATCTTCTGAAACAGAGAGTGAGGGAGAGATATTTTAATTATATTAATTAATTTTAATTATAATTAATTTAATGATTATTTTTATTAATTATAATTAATTATTAATTATATATATTATAATTAATTATAATTAAATGTAGTTAATTATTATTAATAATATTTAACTGTTAATTATTATTAATTCCTATTAATTATTATTAATTATAATTAGTTATAACTAATTATAATCAATTATAATTAATAGATTAATTATAATTAAATAGTTAATTATTACTAATTTTAATTAATTGTTTAATTATTTTTAAGTATAATTTATTATAATTAAATAATATTAATTATAATTAAATATAATTATTGCTTTAGTTATAATTAAACAATTAATTGCAAATGACATATGCTTGCCCTTCCGCCTCGGTCTACGAGCCTACACCGCCAGTCTGCCGGACTTCAAGGTATACATTTCTAACTTAAACCCCGTCCTCGACGCTTGCAGCGGACCGGGGAACCACCTATACGCGCTCTTGTAGCACGGTAGGAGGGAGCCCGATGCGAAGCATATGACGAGGCGGGTAAGCCCTATACACGCTCTTGTAGCGTGGTGGGGACGGCTCTCGACCTCGACACCGACACCGCCGACGACCGCTACGCAAAGGTATGATGTTCCGAATCCCATCCTCGACGTTTGCAGCGGACCGGGGAACCACCTATACGCGCTCTTGTAGCACGGTGGGAGGGAGCCCGGTGCGATGCATATGACGAGGCGGGAGAGCCCTATACACGCTCTTGTAGCGTGGTGGGGAGAGTCACTGCTGTTCTGGTACGGATACTACTGAAGGCCCCATACACGCTCTTGTAGCGTGGTGGGATGAAATTTTGTACGGCCGCGGTGTCTACGGACACCTACCATACACGCTCTAGTAGCGTGGTGGGAAGGCCCAGCTCCCCAATTTTCTCCCAAACGGGGGATATGCCGGGGTGCTGCCGAAATTTTCACTGAAATGCACAAGAAACTTGAACAATATAAAGACCTTCTTGAGCAACAATGTAGAAGACATGTACTTGAACAGAAATGTACGGAACTTGAACCAAATGAGCAGAGGACCTGTACAAGAACAAAGGACTTGTGGACCTAAATCAGAACCAAAATTCAAATGATTTCTAAAGACCAAATTCAAATGAAATAAAATCAAGCTGAAGTCCAATTCAAATCATTTGAACAAGAAATTAAACTCAAAAGATTTCAGAGGACTCTTGACAATCAATTTGAAATAGTTCTTGGAACTTGAACTCGCACTCAGGACCCAAGTTGAACGTTGATGGCTTGAACAATTTGAACTCAAGCAAATACAAGACTTGGACTGCATGGGACACTTGAACTTGTACTTTGAGCTCGAACTATATAACATTAAGTGGGGGTTATGAACTCCTACTCAAACTCAGATTGAACCCAAATTCAAATCAATCTGAACTCAAGCTAGATCCAAGCTCAACATGAACAAAGAAGAACTCAAACTTCTAAGAATAACAAGGAACTCAGTTTCACATTTGATTTGGATATCAAATGAGATGAACAAAACTTGAGCAAAGACTTGAACTTGTACGTTGGAACTCATACTTGGATTCAAACACTTACAAGCACAAGGCTTGAATCCTATGCAAGAGAGTTCAAACAAGAACATGTGTACGGTCAAAAGTAACACAAAGCACGTTACAAGACCTCAATGCATGAACTCCTTCAACAATCCCTACAACGCATGTTGATTGAGAAGGCAATATGGGAGACCAATAATGGAAGGACCGTCCCCTACAAGCAAGTGTAATCATCAAACCACCTGAGATTGGTGATAGGTGGGCATGATGTTGGCAACAATGGGTCTCTTATAAATACCTTCAGGAGGTCGTAGTGAGTACAACAATCCCCTGCAAATGGCTACAAACGACTTGTGGATAACAACAGTGTGTACATCGTAAGCATAACGAACCATTGTGGACACAAGTACGAATATCACCTACGACAACGGTGATCAAGATCTTCAAGTATTTCGGGTACAATAGCAACCCGATGTACGAAAAAACTCTACTACACTAAAGATCTCGAAAGGAGATCTTTTCAAAGCAAAGCAGCAATCAGTAGACTTCAAAGTCCATAAGAAAGTCCTCCCCCGGTGAATGAGAAAGGGGGAGGGGGTCAACATCAAGACCAAATCGCCACCGGATCTGCAACCTTTGATACAAGCAGACAGAAGGCGTCCACATTCTATAATCCAACGCCATCGGATCTGCAACCTTTGATACAAGCAGACAGAAGGCGTCCACATTCTATAATCCAACGCCACCGGATCTGCAACACTCCTACTAGCAGACATAAGGCGTCAATAAGATCTGAAATAAATACCCCTGCACGTACACTATAAATTGTATACACATAGGTACACCAAAGAGGTATATAAAAATCACCCGCATGGGCCCCGGCGAGCGTGTTATTGGTACATACGTGACGTCTAGGGATGCTGCGCGGGTTGACAAGTGAATTCAAATTCGAACCCGATCCTTCTATACGGATCAATAGGAGTCGACAGGGTTCGAACCATTAAGCAAATATATGGCCATGACGACCAGAATATTTATTTTAATAAATTCATATTAGGCCTTCAAAGCCTAAAATCAAAGGAATTCACTCTCAAGAGCATAAAGCCTACAAAACCCGATCCTCTGTCGACAGCCCGACAGAGTTGACAAGGTTCAATCTATAAGTGGAAATGACCCCAAACACCCCGATGATGGCCGTGTTGAATGCTAATTTCAACCGGAGGGGTTCACAAATACTTTCAAATGCCACCCAAATACTCCAAAAAGCCAAAATCAATCCCAAAATATTTAAAATATGAAATTCAACTATCCACACTTACAAGCAAAATTCATCCACCCCCCCGCAACAGTCTGCCGGGGTGGACAAATTCAAATAAACTCTAGCTCACAAAGAGCCAAATG
Source organism: Dendrobium huoshanense (assembly GCA_016618105.1). Classification (NCBI taxonomy): domain Eukaryota; kingdom Viridiplantae; phylum Streptophyta; class Magnoliopsida; order Asparagales; family Orchidaceae; genus Dendrobium; species Dendrobium huoshanense. Next base: position 70,933,479 of record CM028347.1, on the reverse strand, counting down.
CCTAGTCGAAAATATCACTAGGATCCATTCTCAAACAATCTCCTGCCAGTAAGGACGTGGTACGTGTCCTCTAACCGGCGGTTGACCGCCAAATGGCACCGCAGGATAAACGGTTACGACGACTCGGGGCCCTCTGAACCGAGTGGTTTTGCCGCCAAATGGCACCACGATATACCGGTTATGGCCAGAGCCAATACGTTCCTTATTGGCATCAAATCCTTGAGATATGAATCAATAGGATATGATCGATAGGGCACAAAGCCCTCTGTTAGCTAAGGTGGATTCAAATTTGTCCCCTTAGACAAACATCTAACCCCGGTCTACAAGGTCCCCTTGGACGAAGCAACCCATGGCTGCCGACAAGGATCCTTCTGTCAGGTTGGGTCGACTACCTCCTCTGACTAAGTAGATCAGGGACCGCGATGGCCCGGGACGACGGAACCATGGGATCTTGATCGGGTCCATCATCCATTCCCCCACCATCCGCTTTAAGTGCACGATGATGAAATTTCTATTTTAAATATCAAATCTTCCAAACTATCCAAACTTCCTAAATTCCCAAATCCAAATCCAGTTTTCAAATTCAAACCCATTGCTGCTACTATACGCCAGATGCACGTATTTCTATACGTATCTGAATGACGACTAGCCTTAATCGAAAGTTCTCTCTCGTGATCGGGAGGGGTAATTAACTATAGGGGCTTGCGCCTATAGGAAACCAGAACTCAGATCATAAAGTCCTCGCAAATGAGGGCGAAATCTCTGGGTAGTGTCTTATCTACAAACCCATCTGCCTTCCAAAATTTACCTCGGAACTTATTCGTTAAAACTCCCTCGCCGAATGAAAAAGAAAAGCGCGATGCGGAGGCCGGGGCCGAATTTTCGGAGCCCACATAATCTCAAGATTGGGGAGCCCCATCAAGAACTTAACCGTGATGAAAAAGGAAAATGGAGCAGCTGTGATGCAGGACTAATTGGATGACATGCTTATGACTTTATTTTAGGAATTGCACAACCATTAGATTAGAACAACGCGGAACAAAATTATAGCAATTTTAAACGATGATTAAAACCAAAGAGGAGATCAATTGCGTAGGCTAAATCATATGCTCCGAGTTTAAACAGTCAAGATAATTGAGAAAATAAAAGCAATGCAAAATAATAGTCTTCAAGTTAATCCCTAATCTAACAATGAGAGTTAGGATGCATAGAAAGCACACTCAATCCCTACGATTTACTAAGCTTTAGCAAGAGCACTTGGAGAAGACTTTCACAATGACAATCTAACCAATTGAGAATTTAGATTTAGAAGACATTGAATGCAAGTGGAAAAGAGGAAAACCTTTGCTTAAGGATATGTGGCGATCCTCCACTCAAGGCCTTCAACATGTTCGTTGGCGGCTTCCGTTAGAAAGCACAAGATGCCCTCCGCGTCCTCTTCGATAGTATGATCAATCTCTTTCTCGTTGATGATGTACACGGATATCTGTTGACCTTCATACAATATCCAAAGGAATAAAAGAGAGGAGAAAAAAAAATGAAAATCCAACATACATACCTATAGACCGTTGAACCTGCAAATCCTGCAAAAATCATGCCGAACTCAAACGGAAATCCCGTAACTTCGTACCTGTTCGGCGCCGTTCGCGTCGCTTCTCTGCGAATCCTGCGACGACGACTTCGATCGCCTCCCATTCGCGGCTATAAAACGAAGCCGAACCCTCTGCTCCCCATTCGCTACTTCTCTCATTCCACTTCCACACGACCGACTCCTCTCACGCGATTGAGCTCCCCTTTCACTGCTATATCGTTACTCTCCCCGACTCCCACACGACCCCAGCTCCCGATCTCCTTCTCTGTCCCGAAACTCTTCTTCCATTCCCGACCTCTCAGGCTGCCGACCTCCACCAAAGCCGCGCCCCTCTTCTTCCTAAGCCGAGAGAGAGAGAGAGAGCCGAATCTCCCTACCTGGCCGAACTCCTCTTCAAGCCGCTCGTGCCCCTTCTCCGACTCCTTTGTGCCATCCGACCCCGCTCCTTCCACGACTCCCTTTCTTGTAAGGATCGGAGGTTACGACATTTTCTCGGAAGCAATAACGGGAAGTTGCTGGCCGTGAAGGTAACTCTCTCCTTTTCATTTGCTTCTTCGGCCAGATCCCATGAATTGTCAAGCCGAGATAGTGGGAGCAGAGGGTTTGTTCTGCCGTTAGATTTTATCAAGATTTAATCTAAATCCTGTATAAATCTTACATAATCATGTTTAATTAATCTATTATTAATTTTAGGATTGAATATAATTTATTATAATTGATCTATAATTAATTATAAGTTAAAAATATCTAATTTGTAATTTATTTTAAGTTAATCATAATTATTTATAATTTGATTATAATTAATTATAATTAATTCATGATAAATTATAAGTTAAAATTAATTGATTTATGATCAATCTTGAATTAAAATATAATTAATTTTAATTAATTAATAATAATTCTAATTAATTATAATTAATTAAGGTTAATTATAATTAATTATTTTTAAAACTTTTAATTAATTATTATTAATTAATAATTAATTTAAGGTAATTATAAATTAATTGCCTTTAATTATAATTAATTAGTATTAATCTTAATTTGTTATAATTAATTCAGGTTAATTATAACTAATTATTATTAAATCTAATTAATTATGCTCGCCTCGATCCTCGAACCGACACCGCGCCGACGGCCGCCAAGGTATAACTCTCTAACCCTAAAACTCTAAAAACTCGTTTCAACGCATTCATCGAGACAAAACAACCACCTATACACGTTTTTCTTAGCATGGTGGGAGGGAGTGCGTCCCGACGCTTGCGACGAAGCGGGTAATCACCCAAATTCCTTCTTCGAAGTTCGTATCACCTTGGAAACCCCGCCTATACACGCTTTTCTTAGCGTGGTGGGAAGGGATCCTGGTGTGATGCGCACGATGAAGCGGGGATACCCATAAGTACCCGCTTGCGGGGAAATAACTGTTCCTTTCTTGCAGAATATTTTAAAAAAAACACCAATACACGCTTTTCTTAGCGTGGTGGGGGATCGAAAAATTACACGGCCGCAGTGTCCTCGAAAGAGGGCACCTACCATACACGCTTTTCTTAGCGTGGTGGGAAAGACCCAGTTTTTCGTAGTTTTCCCCTAAACGGAGGAGACGTCGGAAGGCTGCCGAAATTTCGGGTGAACGCAATGCTACACTCGGACCTTTTTGAACTCAAAGAAGACAAAGGTTTGGACACATTTGAACAACCAAGGACTTGGAGCAATTTGGGACCTAGACTTGATTGAACTCAGAAGGACTGCGAAGGACTTGTACATGGACTTTTGAATAAAATGACTTAATAAAGAATTGAACCCAAATAAAAAAAAATGTGCAGAAGGCTTAAATTGAACTGAAGTCAAACTTGGAACAATTTGGAACATGGACTTGATTTGGACAACACGACTTGGACTTAAACTTGGACTCTCATTTAAACTCGAACTGGGACTTTACAAGATGACAGAGGACTTGATTTGAGCTTTAATTGAACTTAAACTCACACTTGATTTGGAAATCAAATGATGTAAGCAAAGACTTGAATCAATCTTGAATCATGATCTGAACACCAAATCAGACGGACAATAGAAGACAAGTGAACTTGAATATAATCATCAGAGAACTTGAATTGGAAATAGACTCATGCAAAGAATTTGTACTTTGATTACAAAGAATTTGGACTCGAATTCAGAAGAGAACTACAAGGAGCATGAGCCAAAAATTGGGCACCACATGAAGCTTAATACAAGAGAATTTGAGCTCAATTATGAAATGAGGGCTTTAACTTAGCAAATACTCCATCATATCAATATAAATGCTAGAGATTGAATGAAGAAATGTAGCATATCTATAAATGATCAAAGAGGTTCATGGAAGGGACAACAATCATACTATTAATGCCAGTCATCCTATGAAACATATGCATGTCATCTACACATTTGGAAGGAATATCCAACAGATGTGATTCACCTACAAGTATAAATCAAGGAACCTGTAATATAGTGGCCCTTCCATGGTTAGTGCAAGTTAGCATGCAAGCTGTGATCTACTCCTAAGGGGGTTAAAAGATTCGTAATGCTAATGTGACTCAAACAATAGAATCACAAGTTTGATGAATATAAAGAAATGTAATAATGCTTATGCCATCTACAAGCAAATATCGACTCTATACAATCAATATTATTTGATTGAAAATGTATACACCAGCTTTCCCACAATAGAGTCTGATGAAGGAATCCCCCGCTAATTCCTATACGAGTTATAGAAAGAGAACCAAATCAAATTATTATAGAATGAGTGAATTTCAATTCAACCAAATGTTTGAACCTTAACCTGGACAAGATTATTGAGGCTTGCAAGCCTCTTGATGAACAATGGTCGCGTATCCAACATACCTTCTACATACAAGTACTGAAGTACTACGATAAATTCAAGCTTCTATGAGCTACCGTAGAAGACCCACTGTGTGCCCATTACAACATTCACAAGCAAAAGTGCTAAAAGGGATTCAACAAATATAGGCATCTATAACCAAGGCAGGAGATTAGTTGGTACACTACGACCCACCTGCAGAAGGCAACGAGTAGTGTACAACAGCTTACCTGTACGAAGCAGCGAACAACTCTATTCAGAAGCTGCTACGTCACGCCACCGGATCTGCAACATTCATACAAGCAGACAGAAGACGTCTATTCCAAGAATACATCCGCACGTGCACAATAGTTTGTATACACATAGACACACTAAAATGTGTAAATGTAATCAAATACCCGCATGGACCCCGGCGAGCGTGCTATTGGTACACACGTGACGTCTAGGGATGCTGCGCGGGTTAACAAGTGAATTCAGGTTCGAAACCGATCCTTCTATACGGGTCAATAGAATTCGACAGGGTTCGAACCATTAAGCAAATATAAAGTTGTGGCGACCGGTATATTTGCTTTAAAACATTCATATTAGGCCTTCAAGGCCTATAACAATATGAATTCACTGATAAAGGCATAAAGCTTACGAAACCCGATCCTCTGTCGATAGCCCGATAGAGTTGACAAGGTTCAATCCATAAAAAGAAATAACCCCGAACACCTCGATGATGACTGTGTTGAATGCAGATCTCATCCGGAGGGGTTCCCCAAATATTTTCAAATATCTCCCAAATATCCAAACTTTTATTTCAAATATTTCAAAGCTCCACAAAAATCCCAAATTTCATATATTTAAAAATGAAATCAAACCATCAATCGCTTAAAGCAAAGCCCATCCACCCTCCGCAACAGTCTGTCAGGGTGGACAAATTCAAATAAACTCTAGCTCACAAAGAGCCAAATGCCTAGTCGAAAATATCACTATGATCCATTCTCAAACAATATCTTGCCAGTAAGGACGTGGTACGTGTCCTCTAACCGGCAGTTTCGCTGTCAAATGGCACTGCAGGTAAACGGTTATGACCCGGGGCCCTCTGAACCGAGTGGTTTTGCCGCCAAATGGCACCACAGATAGCGGTTATGGCCAGAGCCAATACGCTTCTTAATGATGTTAAATCCTTGAGATATGAATCAATAGGATATGATCGATAGGGCACAAAGACCTCTGTTAGCTAAGGTGGATTCAAATTTGTCCCCTTAGACAAACATTCAACCCGGTCTACAAGGTCTCCTTGAACGAAGCAACCCATGGCTGCCGACAAGGATCCTTCTATCAGGTTGGGTCGACTACCTCCTCTGACTAAGTAGACTAGGGACCTGTTAGACCGGTCCACTGGACCGGTCCAGCCGGTCCAGGCGGGACCAGTTCACGGGCGGAATCGCAGAACAGGCGGAGCTTCCGCTAGAACGAGCGGCCCTACCGCTCATTTAGAGCGTTTTAGGAAGGATTTTTGGGGAGTTTCAGAGAGAAATTTGAATGTAGGGATTGTTTAGGGAATTCCTTTTGATTTGTATGCATTAAATAGTTGTTTTTTCTAGGGTTTGAGTATCTTGAATTTGGTTGAAATTTGAGATATTGTAGATTTAGGATTTCTTTGGGCTCTAGCGGCGTCTAGAGATTTGGGAGAGATCGATCCTCCTCTCGAATTGAGGATCAATTGTATCTTGCTCTTTTATTCATCGTCTAAGTGGAATACAAGTCTTTTCTTGAGTTTTCTCTCGTATTTTCCCGGACAATTGCTGTTTTCCTGCTGTGGACAGCCATTTGGCTGCTGTTGGTTCGCCGATTTTGGATAGGTTGCTTGTGAATACAAGCACTTCCTATCAAATTGGTATCAGAGCATCGATTAGGGACCATCGGCGGCTGAAAACCTGAAATTTCAGCGGTTTTTGGCATTCGGAGGAATATTTCTTGTGATTCGTAGAAAGAAAAATGGCTGGAAAGAAGATCGAAGTCCTAGAAGGCGAATTTGGCCAATTAAAAGCAGATTTGGAGGAAAAATTCCTTGAAATCACCGCCAACAATGAAAGGTTGGAAGGAGGTTCGCGGCGATGGAAGAGATGATGAAGAAATTACTTGAGATGAAGACGAATCCGACGGCGTCGGAAGCAAGAGAGACTGTCGGCGACCAGGGCGTAGGAGGAAATCCAAACCCGCTTCGGGGGAGGAGGAATCCGGCAGTAGAGATCCTTGAGGGAGAGGACGACATGCCACCTCTAGAGCCACTTTCTAGAGAGGAGATGAACATGGGAAATGATCGTCGAGGTGCTGATTTTCAGCGTCGAGGTGCTGATTTTCAACGTCGAGGTGCTGATTTTCAGCGTCAAGGTGCTGATTTTGAAGGCAGGAGGGGGGAATATGAGGGAAGTGCAGATTTTGGCGAAAGAAGAGAAGAATATCAGCGTCGAGGTGCTGAATTTCAGCGTCGAGGTGCTGATTTTGAAAGGAGAAGAGGAGAATATGATGACGGATTTGGATACCAACGTCGGAGGAAGGACCGGGACACTTGGGGAGCACCTCATCTTCGAGGAATGGGATGTTATGGAGAGTACCGGGGTAACTGAAGTGATCCGAAGGTGAGGAAGTTGAAGATGCCCATCTTTGAGGGGGAAGATGGCCATGGCTGGATATACAAGGTGGAGCGTTACTTTGCTGTCAACGGGTTGACAGACGATGAGAAGCTGACGGCGGCAGGATTGTGTCTGGAAGGAAAGGCTTTGGCATGGTATCAGTGGCGTGACAGGAGGGAGCCTATCAGGAATTGGAGGGAATTCAAAAACTGCATAATAGAACGTTTCCAAACCGACCGGGGAGGAGATTTCTATGAGCAGTTCTTTGCTCTGGTGCAGGAGGGATCAGTAGAAGACTACCATGATCGATTCGAGCACCTGGCTAGTAGGGTGGAGCGATTATCAGATAACGTATTGGAGGGGAACTTCATGAAGGGGTTGAAGGCAGAGATCCGAGCGGCAGTTAAAGTTCTGATGCCTAGTGACTTGGAGGAGGCAATGAAGTTGGCACAGCTGGTAGAAAATTAGAATAATCTGGAGAAGGGAGCTAGGAGCAGCAGCTCAGGAGGCTCGTACAAGACTACGACCACTCTGTTAGCATCAAAGGGGCTTACATCAGTCAACAATAATGAGATCACCAAGGAGAAGCCAGTAGGAGGAGGGAGTGGGGATAACTTCAAGAAGCTCACTGAGACAGAATTACAGGAGAAGAGGGCAAAAGGGCTTTGTTTCAGATGTGACGAGAGGTATACGCCGGGGCACAGGTGTAAGGACCGAACTCTGCAAGTTCTTACTGTTTGTGATGAAGAAGGAATGGAGGGTGTCGTCTTTCCACCTTGCGGACAAGGTGGATCTTTGGGAGGGGAGTATTGTTAGACCGGTCCATTGGACCGGTCCAGCCGGTCCAGGCAGGACCGGTTCACGGGCGGAATCGCAGAACAGGCGGAGCTTCCGCCAGAACGAGCGGCCCGACCGCTCATTTAGAGCGTTTTAGGAAGGATTTTTGGGGAGTTTCAGAGAGAAATTTGAATGTAGGGATTGTTTAGGGAATTCCTTTTGATTTGTATGCATTAAATAGTTGTTTTTTCTAGGGTTTGAGTATCTTGAATTTGACTGAAATTTGAGATCTCGTAGATTTAGGATTTCTTTGGGCTCTAGCGGCGTCTAGAGATTTGGGAGAGATCGATCCTCCTCTCGAATTGAGGATCAATTGTATCTTGCTCTTTTATTCATCGTCTAAGTGGAATACAAGTCTTTTCTTGAGTTTTCTCTCGTATTTTCCCGGACAAGTGCTGTTTTCCTGCTGTAAACAGCAGAAATCTGTTGTTTTCCTGCTGTGGACAGCCATTTGGCTGCTGTTGGTTCGCCGATTTTGGATAGGTTGCTTGTGAATACAAGCACTTCCTATCAGGACCACGATGGCCCGGGACGACGGAACCATCGGATCTTGATCGGGCCCATCATCCATTCCCCCACCATCCGCTTTAAGTGCTAGATGGTGAAATTTCCTATTTTAAATATCAAACTTTTCAAATCTTTCCAAATACCCAAATTCTCCAACTCAAATTTCAAATCCAAACCCAATTCCCAAATCCAATCTATTGCTGCTACTATATGCCAGATAACACGTATCTCCACGTATCTGATCGATGACTAGCCTTAATCGAAAGTTCTCTCCCGTTATTGGGAGGGGTAATTAACTATAGGGGCTTGCGCCTATAGGAAACCAGAACTCAGATCATAAAGTCCTCGCAAAATGAGGGCGAAATCTCTGGGTAGTGTCTTATCTACAAACTCATCTGCCTTCCAAAATTTACCTCGGAACTTATTCAGTTAAAACTCTCACTCGCCGAATAAAAGAAAAAAAAAAGCGCGGCGGGGAGGCCGGGGCCGAATTTTTGGAGCCAACAATATCTTGACAAGAGAGAAGCTTCTCTTGCCTTGTGGTAGGGAAAAGAACCAATTGCTGAAATCTGAAATCAGTTTCAGATTCTCATGAGTAGACTATGAGAACTTAGTGGAGAAGATCCAAGAGTAGCCCTGAGAAACTTCGGCCAGCACAAAGTAAGGAGTTCCCAAATTTTCTCATAGGAAAATCAGCAGTAGGAGAGAATTTCTGAGAGAAATTCCAATGGGGAGGCTGACGGGTACGTGAGAGAAGATGCCCAGGGAATTAATTCCTAGTTTAGAATGCCATTTTAGGAAAATAATGAAGTGGGCTTGAGTGGATTCGGCCCAGGCAGAAAAATATGGAGATCTGAAATTACTTCCAAAAGCTAGGGATTTGTTTAGGAAATATTTCCCCTCTCAAGCTATGATGGGGCCGGCGGCAGTGAAGGGCTTGGAGGGAGTTAATTGCCAGCAATTAAGATTACTAAATTCGGATTTGGATTTAGGAAAGATTTGTTTGAAATCCAATTGTGTTTGAATTTCAAATAAATTCCCAAGTAAATACTTTCCTAAAATAGATGGGTTATTTTAGGAAAGGTTTTAAATTTGAATTCAAATGAAATTGAAATTGAAATCATCCAAAATTCAACCACATCCAACTAGGAAACTCGGGATGACAAGGGGCCAAAGGGGAAGGAGATGGGTGGACCGGCCGGCGGCTAGGGAGTTGCGGCCGGTGGCTTAGGGACTCGGGTAGGGGTTTGGAACCGTGGGTTTTGAGTGGGGTGAGGGTCGGGTGAGGGGACGGTTGGCCGGTGGAGGATGGGGAGGTTCGATGAGGCGAAGATGAAAAGATAACGAAGAAAATAAAATAAAACCACGAACCCGGCCGTCTCCAAGGTTGGTGGGTGGTGCGCAAATCTCCCTCTCCTAGGGATCTCTCTCCATCAAACACTCAAGCTCTCACAAGAACTCATGCAAGAAGAAAATTTATCATCAATCATTCATTAACCTCAAATAGAACAAAGGGGGGCTTTAAATAGCCTCATACAAATGACTCAAACAAAATGACACAAATGCCCTTTGGGCTGACAACTCCCATAAGAGGGGTACAATCGGAAATAATAAAACACACATAAGCAAATAACAAAATACAAGAAAATAAAATACATCGATGACTCAAAAATATAAAGACTCGATCGTGGTCGTAGATCGGCGTCCACGTCTCTGGTAAACTTTCCATGATGATCTGATGTCCCCATCAAGCTGGCTCGGAAATCTGAGCATCTGAGTAAATAAGAGTTGGGTTGCCATAAAATATGGAGGGTTGTTTGTGTTGAGGAGGTTGATTTTGATGATAGCAAGGGAAAATGAGTAGGTGAAGCCTGCTTACAACCAAAAGCCTTCAATCTCCCAACAATATTAGTGAAGGAATCAACCTTAAGGGCTTACATAGTAGCAGGAATCAAGTTGTTGGTTGCAATAATAGTTTCGGTCCCTCTGAGATGCAAGGGACAATTGGAGAAGGTGACAATTGAACTGAAGATTCAGTCAAAACCCTAGGAATATCAAATATTGGACAACGAGGAGATGAGGGTGCGAAAGGAGTAGGATGATCCAAAGAAAAGGTCAGAATATCAACTGAAGCATCATCCAACATTCGTAGAGAAACCTAGTTGGATTGGATAATGTTAGGTATTGAATATGAATGATTGGAGAGTTGTTAAGAACTTGAATTGAAAAAGAGTCAATTATTTAGGCTCTTCATAAAGTGGTTCATGGTCTGAAAACAAATGTAGTCTCTTATACATTTGTTTGATTTTTTACTTTATAGTAGGCTATTTATGGTGGTGACTTGTTGAATTTTAATTTTTTGGAGCTGATTTTGTGGAGACTGACAAATTGAATTTGAATGGCTGTAGGTTTTAGGATTTCTTTTTTTTTTTTTTAAACAGTGTTGGATTTGAATACTGATATTGGGGAATGAGAGCTAGGGATGAAATCCTCAACATTCATGAAAGGTTGCCGAAATCCCATAAAGCTTTTATAATCAATACTAGCTCAGAATAACTTGGAGGAATCATTTTGTAGAAAGTTCCCTTGTATCAACCATCGAGGTAGATAGCAAAAAGCAAATTACATTAGTGTCCTAAATGACAAATGACAACCACAGAAGTGTTGTTAAAGGAGGAACCTATAGATTCTTTTCTGTTGGCATTGAATCAAATTATTAGAGAAATGGATTATGTTTATTTTCTTTTTTTTTCAACCTTAAATTACACATATTGAATCTATTCTCTTGGCATTTAATTTATGATCAGAGAAACATTGTATGTCGTTTCTTGTCTTGTTTTTTTTTTTTTTTTTCTTTTTCTATTCAATAGAGAAAATAATAGAAGAATAACTATAACCCGTTGAAACGAGACCAATACTACTGTAAGTCATCAACTTGTGCCTTAGGATTCATTGGCAAGTTATTTTAATATGGTTGGCCGACCCAACATTAACAGCACACCATTGATTTTTTTTTTTTTATTATTATTATTTTTAACATCACACCATTGATTGCCATTTCTAACATGCCATTTTAGGTTATTAGCAATTATAAAAAAAATCTTATATATTGCAATACTTCAGACAAATCTCAATGTTTTGAACATTTATCAGAAAATTTGATATCCTTGCTGCTCTAGATTTAATTTTGTTTCAAAATCTGTCTGTGCATTGGTGCGCTCTGTAGCGTTACCAGAATAATAAGAGAATGTTTTATAGCAACTGCAAAAGATCATGGTCATTGTTTTATGCAGTTTCTTGATCAATTTCTTTCATCTGTGAATATTGACAACTAAATTTTATATCTTACATAATACATATGAAACTCCCACCAAATCGAGGATCATTTTTCTTCAGGCCTGAGAAAGAGTATTCAAGTTATTTCACTGCATTTAAAACTCAATCTGTTGGTCTATTAACTCATTGTAGTTGCTATCCATTGAATCTTGTGGTCCCACTGATAATTTACTTGTGTGCGGCTATACTAATTAGTCTGGGATAAGATTTGCGAGATGTGAGAACAACAAAAAAATTTATGTCATTATTTCTACCAGTGTTATATGCTTAAGCATCATTTTCCTTAACTGTGATAGTTTTTTTTTTTTTTTTTGTATATTTCTCAGTTGTATAGTTATTTGTTGTACTTGATATATATTTAACCGTTGAACTGAAGTTATAAATGGAACTCTAAAAGGTTGAAACGCATCATAGAGTAGGCAGACTATTTAACTGTAATTCATACATATTGATTTTATCTGTAGGCAACAGAACTTAGGCATCCATCTGGTTGTGCGAGAATCATTTCTGCTAATGGAAAAGGATGGGGGTGGTTTGGAACTTTAATGACTATGTATGTTTCTTTTTTGTCTCGTAAAATAGTTCATTTAGAAATTGCTGCACTGGTGTATATCATTCTTATTATTTTCCCTTATCTAGAAAATTTTATAATGAGCAGGCTTCATCTTTTTTCTGCAGAATTATTTGCCTTCTGGGAGTGTATCTTGTAGTAGGAACTATCTATAGATACTTCTTCCTTGGAATTCATAGTGCACAGGTAAAATTTGGTCTATTTCATAACCTTATTAGCAAGACAGATTTTACTTATCTCTCCTACTTTCATCTGTTGAAACTACAATTATAGAGTTACTGGTCTACTTATCCAATAATTTCATCATCTTTTTATGCTGTGAAGCACCTCATTGGTTTGCTGTTAAAGTCATTATACATCATCAAAAGATTCTTAAATTAGTGAGGTAAAGTTTGGTCCATTTCATAACCTAATTAGAGAGACCGATTTTACTTTTCCTGCCTACTTTCATTAATTTAAACAACAATCATAGAGTTACTTGTCTACTTATTGGATAACTTTGTGAACTTTTTGAGCTGTGCAGCACTTCTTTGCTTTACTGTTAAACTCATCATACATCATAAAAAGATTCTTATATTAAAGGATTAGGCAAAATACTACATCTATGAGCTTTTGAAAAATATAGTGTGGAAAAACTCGAAATAGTACTCTGACCATTCATATGCAGCCAATGTAGTCTCAATATCATATTTTTCAATTTAGTTTCTCAACTACGCAAAATTGATCCTAAATGATAGCTTAGGTACTAAATTGAAATAAATTTTGTAGAGTTGAGAGATTAAATTGGGATCAATCTTGTATCCCAAATCCATCAATTTCTTAGGGATTATTTGAGATCAATTTTGTGTAGTCGATGAGCTAAATTGGAGAAATGTAATGACTAAGACTAAATTGGACACATACGAATAGTCGGGTGATTATTTTAGGCTTTTCCTAAAATATAACACATGTACAATGATGGTATTCACATTGTTAAACCTAAATACCATTATCAGGTGGTAGTGTGCTACCTAATCCTGTTATCTTGTGAATGTTTAGATAAGGTGTGGTAATTGTCTGTGTTATGAAAGACAGTACTTTAATGCAAGTGTTTTTACAGTAGTGAATATGATTAATACAATGTAATTAAAGAGATCAAACACCACATGAAGACACCAAGATATTTGGTTTGACTGAAACACACTAATACCAATGGGAGAGGATAGAAAATTTGATTCACTATGAAGAAGCCACATAGATGTACCAACTAAGTGTGGCACAAGAAATACTCCTCCCCAAAATTAAGTAGTCTATTTCACCACAAAAATGAAGCCCAACTTCTCATGCTAAACATAAGTGAGAATCACTCAAGAGAGAATATAAATTCTCAACATTAAATCTCCTCGTAAGGTTCCATCATGCATGTCTATTATTGCATCATTTGTGGCACTACTGCACTTGCCTTGCATCAAGATGGTTCTTCACATATATAAAATGGGCCTTACAAAGTTCTTTCTTCTTTCCTTTTATATCTCATCCTCTCTTCATTTTCCTCTCCACAGACGCTCACTTTTCTCTCTCTATTCCTTCTCTACTAATTCAAGTCCACTTCGTAAGTCCTAATGCAACACTCCTTTTTATTTTCCCGGGCACATATAGGATTTCTTTTACCAAAGTATTACTGAGTGCATGTGTGTGTACAGCAATGATGCAAACAACAACAATAATAACAAGCTTTATCCTACTACATGGTGTCAACTGCATTAATCTTTTTTATCCATTGTGTTCTATTAATCATTTAAATTTAATGAAAATGTTATTTCTAATATTACTTAACCAAATCTTTTCAGTTCTACCTCTAACTTTTTTATTATACATCATATATAATACATCTACTCTCCTAACCAAGTCATCGAAAGACTGATGTTTTATATGACCAAACCATCTAAGGCTACTCTCTAATCTCATCTGTCACTAGAGCTACTCTAATATTTTCACGTATATACTCATTTCAAAGTTTGTCTCTCGAGTCTAAAACCACTCATCCACTTGAGCATTCTCATCTCTACAATACTTAATTTCATGCTTCTCTTTTAATAGCCAACATTTTATGCCATGTGCGTGTGTTTAATAAAATTAAATTGTATATTTTCTCCACACATAGGAAATTGATAATAATAGAATATTGTGTTGTCATATATTTTGTTAGCCCCATCGTAGAATGCATGTGCCTGACTTTCATGTCCTGGCCATGCCTGCACACTATCATCCTTCTTCCCAAGCCTGCCTAAGTCTAGCCTGTCTTGTTAGCCTATGTAATGATGTGATATATCTACTCCTTGTCTGGTCAATTTTTTGATTGAAAATGTGTTATGAATTGAATTATCTTAGATAACTTGGCGTCTTACAAGCATACAAAATATAGGCGCAACGACATATGCACAGAATAGGTCAAATGTGATACTTTGCTCTTAGTAGGATGCTAATTTATTTCTTTATTTCAGGCCATTCCAAACCTGGAGTTCTGGCTCATTTTACCTCAAAGGACTTGGGTAAGCAATTACCTAAACCTTTTGATTTTGAAGTAATGTGGTGGAATGTTACTTATCTGCAAACCTCTTTTTATTGGTTATCCAGAATCAGCCATCTCCATTGATTTGTAAACGTTTATTTTTTATCACATCGGATTGGTCCTTTTACATCCACCAGAAAAAAAAACTTGCTTAATCAAAATTAGGTGATTTTGGGCAGTAGTGAACTGCATTTTGGTTCAAAATCATCTCCTGGTTTGAATTGACTTGATTTTGAGGCAGCTTAATTCGGATCAACTCGATTTCAAGCCTATTTGAATATATATATATATATATATATATATATATATATATTAATTTTAAAATAGTTAATATATAGATATGTATGTTTTTATTACCAATATATTTATATTGATATAGATGTATATATCATTTTTAAAATATTTATTCTATTTACATAACTAGACTCGATCCAATCCAAACCCAACTCAAAATTTGCTCGAAAATCAGATCGAGTGAAAAATTAAGCTCATGGATGGGCTTGTTTAGCTTGATCCGAGCTTGATTGGAGCCACAAAATCGATTCATTCTTCTTCGAACAATCTTCAATCATCAGACTAAAATATCAGCATAGATTGTTATACAACTATGACATTCTTTTTTTTCTTTTTGTAACAATGGCTTCTGCAGACCATGCTGGGCTCATTGGTGCGAAGACTGCAAGGACGCTCTCGTAGTACAAGGGGTTCTTATACACCCGTGCGAGATGATAGGGATTCTCTTGCAGGAGCCAGCAGCTACTGATAAGCCATAGTAAATCCTTCTCTTCAAGGTACTCTCTTGATAAGTCTGCTTGTTCTCCACTCAACCTGTGACAAATTCTTCAATAGAAACACAACAGAAAAATATCAGCTCTGTGGCCACAGGAAATTACAAGGATAGGTTTGAGATGATGAAGTGTTTTTTTTATTTTTATTTCTTTTTTGTTTCCTAAAACTGCTGTTATTTTGTTGGGGCGTGACAAAGCTCTTTTCTCTAGTTTTATCATTTACATGGAATTTGTCCTGATATGAAAATTTTCAGTTTTACTTAGGCTTCATTTGGGACCCTTTTTTTTTATTTTTAATTTTGTAGTTCAAAAATTAAATTTTTGTGCTAGAAAGTTATTTTAAGCAGTGATAACGCCATACCAAACTAGGCCTAAGTTCATAGTTTTTACAATTTTTTCATTTCCATCATTTTCTTTTCCTACTGTTGTGAACTGCTGAAGCAATACTGGCCATGGAAGCTTATTTAAGCCAGGAATTCAATCATTTACTAATTTTAGCAATTTTTTTTTTTTTTTTTTTTTTTTTTGAACTGGGCTATCTATCCGCTGTCATTTTAAAGGGAGCGCTTGATGGCGTAACTAATTTTTCGGCGGAACCCAACGAGGCTATCCACCGGCATTGGACCCACACTTGTTTTGTCCCACTGAAGAGGCGAGGCTGTAGTAGAGGGGATTCGAATTCAAGATGGGAGTTCCCAGCTTGGTTGGCCTTTTATACCTTGTAATTGGATCAACAATGAATTGAAAGGAAACATTTAAAACTTTACGGTTCAATCATGATGTAATAAATATAAAATAATTAAATGAGATAATATTCATCATAATAATACACTTTAAAAATAAAATGACAATTTCTCAAAATGTAAAAAGTGGATTCTAATATTTTATTTTATAAATATGCGTGTTTTGATTTTTAATCAAATAGGCTGTTAAAATATCATTAAAAAAATATAACAAATAGACTTAACTAATTTCTTTTGCTATCAAGGTAAATAAAAATATTCTGCACTCAATGCTCCATGCAAGATTTTGAAAATCGGGTTGGTAAGTGAACCAGCTAAAGTAGATGTTCACGGTTCAAAGGTTCGATCATGGTTAAATTAGATGATGCAATAAAATATTAATGTTATTTAAATTTAATATCATTAAAAAATAATGATGCAATTAAATAAAATACTAAAATAATTATGAAATGTATAAAATAGTGTAAAATATATTATTTTTAAAAAATAAATACATGAAGTAATGAGTAACATACACTTTCATAAATTCTCTTTTAAATTTTCTTAGAAATCTCTATTGTCTTTTCTCTAGTATATGAAGTTTTATAAATAAAATAAAATTAAAATAATAATATAATAACATTTCAGTTAGATGTTGTTTCATCTTATTATTCCATCCTCTCTTGTAAGCAATTCACAACGAAGACATCTAAATTATATCTTTCCATTAACTGTTTTCGACTCATTAAAATGATTCCAAGTAATATTTAAGTTTTCTCGCATAAATGAATAGGCTAGCAGTTAGTACAAACACCAATTCGAAATAAGTTGAGCAATAACTAACATGATAAAACATCAACCACAAGTAGACATGCCAAAACAGGGTTTTGGGTTTGTTTCGGGTCGGGCACGAACTGACCCGGGGTTCAAACGGGTCAACTCTAATCCGACCCGGATATGTAAACGGGTTGAAAAGTCTGACCCGAACCCGACCCGTCAGGTTGCCGGGTTGACTCGACCTGACCCGATCCGACCTGGATTTGGGTTCTGTCGGCGCCGGAATGTCAGAATTGTGGCGGGCGGACGGCGGGGCAAGGGGGTGGACGCGAGCTGGTAGCGGGGCACGTGGGCGCGGGCGGACGGCGGGGCAAGAGGGTGGACGCGAGCTGGTAGCGGGGCACGTGGGCGCGGGCGTGAGCACTCGGGGCAGCGGGCAGTGCGGGCGGGAATCCAAATTTTTTAAATTAAACGGGTTTTCGGGTTGACCCGACAACCCGTCCGGTCAACCCGAACCTGACCCGTTTTTGCAAACGAGTCGGTTTTCCAGACCCGAACCCGACCCGCTTCGGGTTCGGGCCAACCCAAATCCGAAAATTCCGGGTCGGATTTTTGTTTCGGGTCCAATATTGACAGGTCTAACTACAAGGGTTAGCTACCCTCACAACCTAAGTTGGTTGACAAAGGCTGAGCTATATTTTAAGTTTGTATAAAACAAGTGGCATAGTTATTACATTTAAGTTTAATGTGAGAAATTTTATGAAATTAGTTTCAGGCCTATTGTGATTAATTTGTTATTGACAAATAAGAACATTACACAACCACATAATTTTGCACAAATATAAAACGAATAAATATGAAATTAGGGTTTCTTACAACCATAAATTTTTGTGCAATGAATAAATGATGAAATGCACACTAACATGAGTATATGACACTAACAAGAATGTTACCAAACAAATTTGAAACAAAATACTAAAAAAAAAAATCAAATGTGAAACAATTTTTCTTGAGTAATCCTTACTTGTAAATCCTCTTCTAATGATAAGCTTTGTGGTCGACTAAGTGAGGAGGAATGAGCACACCCGAACCTTTGAGAAGCTTCGGCCGTCACCGACGACTGCGTAGCAGAGATGAGTTTCATGGAGACGAAGGGGAGCCTAACGCGAGTGCAGTAACTAAGAGGGATAGGGTTCGGGTGAATAAATGAATGGGGAGAAACTGTTAGTATTAGATTTAAGACGGCGTTACCGTGTTAGATTTAGGCCTCGTTTGATAAGGCTTTTTTTTCTCCGTTTCCGTTTGAATAAGCCAAAATCAATTAGTATTTACTGTTTGGAATCAAAGCTTAACAATAATTCCTTTTTAACAAACATCGTTTTTTCAGCGGTTACAAAATTCTTTTTGTATCTGCTTCTTCGGTCACAAAATGGAGTTTCGGAAGCGAATTACTGATTTAAAATTACTTTCAAGTATTAAATAATAAAATCTCAAAAGCAAAACTCCTAAACAAACAATTTAAAATTACTTTCAAGTATTAATAAGCACTTTTAAAAATATTAGTCAAACATATCTCATTATTGAAACTCCATTTTATTGAACGGCTTTTTCTCAACCTCCTTTTTCTAAAACTCCTTTTTATGTAAGCATAAACTGAATCAAACGAAGCCTTATTTAGATTGAACGGTTGAAATTCGGCTTTGATGTGTTCGACCAGTTTTAAAAACCGTTCCCGGTTCGACCGTTGGTTCCTTTGATCCTAGATGGTTTCAATAAAAAACGGAATCTGCCGGCAGACCAATTTGGTCTCATACAGTCCCTTGGGGACAAAATGTCACAACAGCACTTATATTCAACTGTATTAAATATACTTGTTTTGGTTCCTTGGAACTCCTCTCCTTTGAAGTATTTTTTAAACTGATGGAGCTCAGCTGCGGAGTATAAATTCACTAACTTGTGGAGTATAAATTCATGCATCAGATAAAGACCTGTAAACAAAAGCTAGACGCCCATTGAAGGAGGGCAAGTCCACATCTCTTAGCTTTTGGAAGGAGAATAATCCGAGTGAGAAAAAAGTTGTGGAAGGAGAAGAAACAGAAAGGCGTGAAAGCTTCTGCTATTGAGTAAAGGCCAAAATAGCGCCCATCCTTTGCATTCCAACGAGCCTCTGAAGTTTGGGAAAGTCCGAAGTGGAAAGCTGATGCCGACGACCGGCGGTAAGGAACTTGTGGAGGCCACGAGCGGCGTGATTTGATCGCCATGCAGATGTGATGATCTAAATATTGGATTTTTGTTTGTGTGGATATGAGCAGTCTTTGATCTTTTGGTGCAATGTGAAAATTGCAAGCAATTATGGCAAGGCCTCATTTGGCTGCATCTTGTTAGAATTATTATTTTTTTCTTACATACATACCATTTTATTTCATGTTGGTTATATATTTAATACCCAAAATATTAATATTATATGTTTACCCGAGGGGGGAGGGCATGTGCCCCCCTAACAAAAAATTATTTCTTGGCTTTAAGTGATATATATATATATATATATATATATATATATATATATATATATATATATATATATATATATATATATATATATATATATATATATATATATATATATATATAAAAGAGATTAAAATAATTTTTTTATAAGAAAATTAAGAGTTTGAGGAACAAATTATAATCATTCCGCCATGATTTTTATTGTATGTAATATATTCATAAGAAAACAGTTACATAATTTATTGATCAAAATTTTTTGTCAAAATGGATCTTAAAAGTATTGTATTTATTTTGTGCTGTGTAATATACATTTTAATTGAATTTTTTTATATGTTGAACTCATTTTAAAGAAAATTAAGTGTGGATGATCAGTTTACATAAGAAAATTAGCATTATTTTCATAAAAAATAAGACCTAATAATTCTATGATTTAACATGCAAGCATATGCTTTAGGTTTTGTTCGGAATAGTTTTCTTACTAATTTTTACAATAACTTTCTTATAAATAATTTTATTCTAACTACAATTTCATATCAAACGGAGACCGCTCCCAAATGGCTTGCTTTCCCTCGACCCAAACGGCTTTCTTCGTTTTCTCCTTTGCTCCTCTCTCACAACTCGCGACCTGAAGCACGGCTTTCGGTTTCTCTTTCGCTCCTCTCGCCATGATATTTGCATTATTAATTTTGATCTTACATCTCCTCTTGGCTCTAGTAATAAGATAGAAAATGAAACTATTTTAATATATTCTAACATTCCAAATGAGATGATAAACCGTCGAAAAATTGACAATCGGAAAACCGCCGGAAAATTGACCGCCTGAAAGCAGTCGGAAAATTGTGTCGGTAATAGATGATTTTTCTATAGTGTTTAATTTAGGCCCCCCTTAATAATTTTTTTGGCTCCGCCACTGTGTCTACCACCCATATACAACTTTAATATCAAATATATCACTCTTGTATTTCATTTGTATCACTCATATCACCCTATAAACTTTAATGTTTCATTTCATGCAGTCATATTTGTTATATGGATGGTAGACATGTAATATGAATATTTTGTATGTTTGATATGTAAATAGCATAAAATAAAGTGGTATGTGTGAAAATCCCCAAAAAATGACTATTTTTATGAAAATTTTTGAGTGTTAAATCATAAAGAATATATTCAAATATGATTTTGAGGAAACAGACTTCTTTCATGAATTTTTTTATAATAAATTTAATTTCCCAAAAAAAAGGATTTTTTATGATAAATTTGTGGTGTTTGAAATCAATATTGTTCCTAATTATTTTCAAATAAATAATATATTTGAAAATTTTCATCATTTCTTTTCGAACAAATGAGCCTAATATTAAGTGATACAATACAAGTTAATATATATCTTACAGAAAAAAAAAAGTCAAATAGATGTTAGTGTGTAAAGACAAATTAGAGGGAGATAGATTAAGAAGTTAGTAAGTAAAAAGAAAAAAAAAAAGTTAGTAAGTAAATAAAATTATTACTTTTATAAAAGTTTTGATAAAATTTGTTTTTTAAAATTTATTTCCTAACCAAGAAAACTAGCATTAATTAAGCAGATGAATTTTGATTTTACATGCATCATAATAGGAGTAATTGGAGAAATATGTCTGCATTTTATTTTCTTAGGAAAATATATTCAAAAATTCATTTGTTTTGAATTACCCTTTCTATGTTTATATCCTTATTATATAGGAAGAATGATATCCCACCCTTTCATACTTTTGCTTTATCAATTGTTTAGTTATCATTTCGTTTGAGGGCATGAATGTGCCAGCCTTAGAATACGAATCGCAAAAGAATGAGCTCTGCTACTGTTTTGGTTTCCTAGAGCTCCTGCCCTTTCCTTGCCGCCATCTTCACCTTCTCTGGGGGAGGGATCTTCTTCCCTCCCCTTTCCGCCTGCATGGCCTCCCCCTCTTACATTGTTGACTTCCCTCCTCTTCCTAGAGCTGGGGCTAATGCCTTTTGTGCTCCTCATGGCCTAAACTTCATCTCCAACCTTACCAACCGTGAACCGGTGGCTAATGAGTTTGGGTTATCCTTTATCCCCACCTCTACCAAAATACCTTTCTCTGCTGAAGATCTAGCCCTTGGTGTCCCTAATTGGCGGTTATCGCTGGTTGGCTATTCTGTCGGCCCGAGACCCACCTACCTGAGTCTTCAAAACACCATAAAGAAGGTTTGGGAACCAAAAGGTTTGATTGATCTTCTTACTCTAAACGACGGTTTCTTCCTTTTCAAGTTCTCTTCGCCGGAAGATTTCGAGCGTATATGGACGGGTGGTTCATGGTTTTTCTTTGGACGCCCTTTTATTCTTCAAAAGTGGAATCCTAAATTTCAACCCAAAAGGGATGATTTTTCTTCCATTCTCCTTTGGATTAAAATTGTGGATTTACCTCTGGCTGTTTGGAATCCATTGGGGATTTCCAAAATCGCGAGTTTTGTTGGCCACCCTTTGGCAATGAATGCCCTTACAGCGCGCAAAACTCGTTTGACATTTGCGAGGGTTTGCGTCTTGGTTTCTAGCACTTCGAGTTTTCCTAAAGAAATCCTGATATCTCTTGATGAAGATGATGTGCAGCTCAAGGTCATCTATGATTGGAAACCCACCCCCTGCACTGGTTGCGACTCTCTGGTGCACCCTCCGACTCTATGTCCCAAAAACCCCATTCTGAAACCGCAAGCTCAAGTGCCACCCCGTGGTCGCAGCAGGAGTATAGCTCGATTTGCTCGTCCTCCTTTACCAAATTCTGCTGCTCCTTCTCTCCTCCACAAGCACAATCTTCAAGCAGGTACCTCCTCTTTTCAACCTCCCCCTAATGTCCCTTCTCTCTCACTTCCGCCCAGCACCAACAACCCCCAAACCGCCACTGCTCTCATTCCCTCGGTTCTTCTTCTCTCTTCTTCTTCAAATACCATCCCTGGGAATATCACTGCTCTTCCAAATCTCAATTCCCCCCCCCCCCCCCCCCCCCCCCCCCCACTGACAATCCCCATATTGACCCTTCTACCTAGGCTGATTCTCCCTCTTTTGTTGGGGACTCTGATCTTGCTTATTTACCTCCTCAAAAATTTTCCAAGCATCCCCCTCTTCTCTCACCACCACAGCAACCGAATACCACCGTCTCCCCAAATAAATTCATCATCCTTCAACCTGAAGAGCCTCCCGACCATGAGGTTGATCTTGATGAATCGGATGCTTCATCAAACCTGCTCTCACATCAAAAGGAGGATCCACCTCAGATAATACCTCAATCCAAAAATCAAAACTCTAAGCCATCAAAGTCCAAAAGCGCCAAAAAAAAAAAAAATGCAAACCTCATCCAAGTCGAAATGACCTTGCCCCTCATTGGCTGTTGGAATGTGAGGGTCATTAACAGCCCTGACAAGGTGTTCTCTTGTAAGAATCTAGCTGCCTCCCACCATCTTGACATGATTTGCATCCTTGAAGCAAAAACCCCCCATTCGACTGTCTCTGATCCTAGGTTCTAGAAAACCCATCAGATTTTATGTGATGAAATGAATTGTAATAATGCTTCTCCTTCTTTGTTTGGGAGAATTTGGATCAAATGTAATCCAAATTTGATGACTTTTAAACCCTCCTTCATCTCCTAACACATTATCCATGGCACTGTATCTCTCAATGACTCCTCTCAGTTCTTTCTTACTATCATTTATGCGGGAAACTCCCCTTCTGATAGAGCTCCTATGTGGCATCAACTTCAGAACTTAGCTAGCAACATAAATTCTCCCTGGATCATTATGGGGGATTTTAACTATTACAGAAGCACTCAGGGTGATTTCAAATTATTAAAATTCCCTAAATAATCTATGGCTAAATTTAATGTCATGCCACACAATAGTTTCTTTAAATTTTTGTTTTAGGTTTATTTAGTCAAATCTGCATAGATTGACATTATAACATCTCGAATGATAGACTAATGTCTAACTATCGATTTTAGTGAAACCTCTAATTTATTTTCATGATCAAACACAACATAAGAAATATTCAATTCATCTCTGAGGATAATAATAATATTCACGTATCATTTTAGTCATAAAACTAAATTAATGAATATATTTTCATAATCAAAACAACATAAGGCTCATTCAACTCATCCTTGAGAAAAAAAGGAATATTCACTTATCGTTTCAATTATGAAAGTATATTATTGAATCTATTTTCATAATCAAACTATATAAGAAATATTCAATTTATCCATAAGGATAAAAAAATTATTCACTTATCATTTAACCATGAAGATAAATTCATATACTTATTTTCATAATCAAATATATAATAACATTTAAATTACCCATAAGGATAAAAAAAATATTCACTTATCTTTTGATTATGAAACTAAACCAATATTTAAAGTTAAGTCTACATCTATAAATTCTTCCCGTATCTTAGAAATGAATTAAAGTAGGATTTATTTTATTACTAAGTTCATGACTTTCTATAAGGGCAAGCTTCTAGAGTTAATTAAATCTCCTAAAAAAATACTCTCGATTAAAATGAAGACTAAAGTTTTCAAAGTCATACAGATTTAAGGAAATGGTTGGGACATTAAGATTTCAATGTATAGGCTTTAGATTATAAATTCTATAGTTGCACTATAATTTTAGATTTAGATTTTGGATTTTTTTCAATTTATGAAAGAATAGAATATAATAGAAAACTGCAGAGACTGGGGGATGTATACAATCTGAACTTATACTTACCTAAAGTGTGTTGCCAGCTAATAATCCTAAGCACAATCAATCGCTACATTAATGCAAGATTAGATGGGCTTTATCCTAGAAATCAATGAATTATAGTTTAAAAAACTTTATAATTAGTACTTTAGAATATGTATATGATAGTGTAATGAAATGATACATTAATCAAAATGTAAATAAAAGAACTTTTATTCGTTTATAATTTCATAGTACAATCCAGGGTCTTATATAAAGAAAAGGTGGCCAAGCTCCACCAACAATAAGCTTGGATTTCTACTCCTATAAAAAAAAATTGAGTATGATTGTTTATTTTTTGTCTTCAATCTTCTGAATGTTGAATTTTTTATAGTATTTCAAAAGACAATGATCTTCAAAAAATATATAAAAGCTATCATTTTCATTTTATAACACTTGAAACTATATAACTCAATTTAATTATACAAAGATCTAAAATATTTATATTTACATCATTGTTAGGTATATTCCACTTTGCAAGAATATAAAATAGCAGTTTTATAAAATGCACATATGATGAGGTGAAGGGTGAGCAGTTATATATATATATATATATATATATATATATATATATATATATATATATATATATATATATATATATATATATATATATATATATATATATATATATATATATATATATATATATATATAGAAATAAAATTGTACTGTTCTGAAGTTTCACTTTGATCTCTTGTGAACCAATAAAAAGTAAATATGATATCCTGAGTACGAAAAGTAACCACACAAACATGAGTACCCTCTAGGAAAGGCACTCCAAGAAAACCAAATCAAATTATCGACCTAGCCAAAACTAGAGTTGATTGTCCTATCAAGCCATCTAAGTATATATTGAAGGTTATGTGGCTTGGATATATCCTAAGTTTTATTAGTTTAAAATTATCTATAATTGATTTCATTTATTTAAGGTCTTTAAGGGGTTTTTTGAATTTAAATATTTAATGATTTGTATATTTTCAATTTTATTTTTAAAGAGGATTTTAATTGTTATAATTGCTAATTTTAAATTTTATAGAACATTACGCTTAACAACTTTTAAGTGTCAGAAGCTATTGATTAGCAAGTCGTAGGCTCATATTTGTAATACCATCAATCCTCCAAAATTGGGGTAGATGGATAACATAGAGTCATTCATTTTAATTAAGTGTTTTGATCCTTAAAGCTTCTTAATCCAATACACATTTTCCCTCTTAAAAGGAATTAAGCACAAAGGTGTAGATGTTGAAATGTCTAAGTAATTAATTATTAACATTTAAATTAATTTAGTTTGATTTATTATAATTTTTTTATTTTAATATTTACGTTATGCCAAATTCATTCATGGCATTATCATAACAGGCACTAGGATAATGCCTCCTTAGGACACGTAGCCCTGCGGTTAAAAGTAGTCAATCTTAAAAAATTAATTGCCAAAGTGTTGATTATTTATTTTATTATTTTTATCTAATTTAATTCATTAGGTTTATGATTTATTAATTTTTTTAATAATTTATTGATTTTTTATATTTTAATGAATATTTTAATATATTTAATGTGAGGTCCATTTCTTGACTTTTTAACTTCCGATGATTTCTAGAATTTATATTTTTAATAAAAACTAGATTTAATTATGAGTTTGATGCCATTAAGTTTATTAGATTTGGATTTTTTTAAAAAATTAGTTATGGAGTTTACAAGCTTAGTGTTTATTTTTGTGAATGAGATTTGACTAAATAATTAACTTTTTGTTCTAAAGAATTTTCTAAATTTTTTATAAATATTAGACCCATAGATGAGTAAAATGCCATTGAGTTTGTAGGATTTTGATTTTTTAAAATTAGTTCTGGATTTTATAAGTTTAGTGCATTTTTATATATTGACCAATTTGACTAAGTGGTTGACTTTTTTTTATTTATAGCAAATTTTGAATTTTTTATATTTTTCATAAATACTAGACCCAGAGAAGAGTCCAATTCTATTGAGTTTGCTCAATTTAGAGTTTTCTATAATTAGATACGAATTTGTGAATTTTTGATGATTTAATGGATTTATTTAATTATTTAATTAGGATGTTTTTTTTGACCAAATTAGCTTCAAACCTTTTGAACTCTACCTCAAATTTCATAAATGACTCCTAGAGATGATTTAAAGTGTTTGAAATTTATTTGGTATTTTTTATATATTTTAAATTATATCTTTAATTTTATTTTTAAATTTTCTTGAATATTTCATTAATTTCTAACGAGATTTTATTTTCCCTCTATTAATATTAATTGTAATTTTTATATTTAAAATAGATTTATTATGAAATTCAAAGATCTTAGGTCAATTATATGCATGAATCTTGGGTTCACTAAATGAATTTGGCTGAAATTGGTGGCTAACTAACCCTTACATGAATATAAACACACCATAAAAAGTTTGCACAAAAATTTTAAGTATTCTAGGAGTTATGAATTTTCAAAGTTATGGATTCAAAATGCTCATACGACTTTGAAAATTCAAATCATAAAAATCCTATGATCACCATGACTAAAGAAAATTATAGAAGACAAATATCATAGTCAAGAATCAACTCCCAAAATTGAGCTCAATTAGACCATTAGATCTTGAGAATATCGAGAAAATAATAAAACCTAATTTTTTATTTTTCTCAAAATTTATTTGTCAAAAATTATATTAGAGCTAAAGCCTTCTCCAATGAGCCTGAGATACTAAAAATTATTTGGTGACTGTCAAGTGGTAGATAAAATGATCAAATAATAGTTAGGGGTGATTGTCAAGTGATAGTTTTGTGTCAATGATCAAGGTACTATGCCAATGCATAGTATAAAGTTTGATTTAGGGTTTGAAGTATGGTTCAATGATTAATATTTGAAGATGAATGTTTGGTGTAGGAAATTGGCCTCATTAAAAAAAGAGGTCAACATAATCATCCAAAACTTATGAAATCACATACAAAATTTAGAGGAAATGTTCTAGCTATGATCTGATAAGCTTCACAATTTTTATAAAGATAAAGATTTTTTTTTTTAAAAGAATTTATAATCGACTAGTCCAAAAATCCTAATATGGTAAAATTGACTATTTATAATTTAGGCTTGTAGTGCAAGGGTTTAGGCCTAAGAAAAATTATAAAAATAACTTATAAGTGGAACTTAAATTTCTTAAGTAGAGTTTTAAACAATTTCACCACTTTGGAGGGGTTTAAGCACACCAATTCACACATGGAATAATACAAGACCAATATTTTAGCCTATGGTTGGTTGACCACTACAAATGGTTAAGGAAGGCATTTCGATAAAATTTATTTTTAATAAATTATTTGAAAGAACATTAGGGAGGAGGAAGAAGATTATACTAAAGGATCACAATAAATTTCACAAATATACTCACCAAAAAATATTAGTTGAGAGAGATTACCAAACCTCCCTCCACGACTGACCATAAAGCCTTATTGCTTCTCGGATTTCACTCCCAAATGTCTTTACATATTAAATTTTTCATTCCACAAAGAAATAACATTTTAGTGCATCTACAATTATGTATTTCAAAAAATTTAAAAGGAGAGTGAAAGAAGGACTAGGGGTGGGGGGTACATACTATTGTAATCACCCTATAACCACTCCCTCGATACTTTGGTTGGCTACTCTACACTAGGTTAGTCACTTGCCGGTCTCTCAACTCAAAGATAGCCACCTACCTAATTTAAGTATGTGATTCTAAATATCCCTTTAACATATAAAGTTTTTCAACATAAATAATCATGTTCGGCACAATTACAACTACACTACTACATAAAGTTTTGCACATACATAATGTCCATACAACAATTAGGTAAGAATGATTAAATAATTGCCTTAGGTTGGGTCTCCAATTTTTTCCTGATGATGGGTCCTCTAAGTTCAACTAAAACTTTAGGTTGGGTCTTTAATTTACTTCATCAATTGACTACAAAATTTGATTGTTATGTTTTGAACATGGACATCTAATTTTACCTTCATCTTGAAAAATTCATTACTGACATATAAAGACTAAAGATAACTTAGCTTCATACCAAAATTCATCTAATAAGACATTTTTTCCTAGATTGAATTAACTATATATCTAATTATGCTATATTTTGATATCCATAATATTTTTGTAAAAAAGAAAATTTTTTTTGATAAATATAAATTACTTAGGGTGTCACACTCGCCCCATCTTAAACAACCCTAAGAAGTTTCAAAATGCTCCATCTAAAATAAACCTATAGAGTCATAATTGTTCCATTTAAAATAAACCTATGGAGTCATAATTGCTCAAGCTATCACAAATCTATAGAGTAATTTGTTCCATTATTAAAAATCTATGGAGTTAGAATCACTCCATCTACAACAAACTTATAGAGTCATAGTTGCTCTAACTACCATAAATCTAAGAGTGATAAAAATGTATACTATTATGTCAATCACAATGCTCAAATTTATAAATTATCAAAATATATATAATATCAAATTCTTAGATATTCATTAATTATAATAAATATTAATATTTCAATTTATTAATTCTATGTTGATTTTAGGCAACAAGATTAGTGACATAATTAGGCCTGTCAATTTCTGACATTACCCGAAAACCCGACCCGAACTCGACCCAAAAAATCAGGGTTCGGGTCAACCCATATAATAAACGGGTCGGGTTCGGGTCTAATTTTTTTACCCGTTTAAATTTCGGGTCGGGTTTGGGTCAACCCGCCAACCCGCTGGTGACATGACTAACATGCGACTAATATTAGTTGATTTATTTCTGCTTTCGAGTTTCGAGTGAGAGGCAGCGCACTTCTGAAGTATTCGGCTCTTCGCCTCTTCCGTCTTATTCTTTTTTAGGGTTTGCACTCGTCATCTCCTCGCTCTCTCATATCTCTGGGTTCTTTGAGCATTGAATCCGTGGAGTTCTCAGTTCTGTTGATATCTTGTGGTATCGAGTATTGACCTCTCTCCTCTCGAATCTCCCTCCTTTTTGGCTTTCTCATTCGTGAATATCTTCAATAACTGATGACATTTTGTTGTTTTGGACTATTGTAGGGAAGTTCATGCGCTATTTTTTTATTTCTATTTAGTTTTTTGATGGAAGATTTGTTATTTCTTTTTGTAACAAATTTTGAGTTTTGGCTATCGCGATGTTTGAGGCTTTGAGCGTTACCGATTTGGTGAGTCTGTGATTCCTGAAATATATAGATGGAGGAAGGCAGATTAGCTAATTAGTGAGACTGAGAGCTTAAGGTTGGTTAAAATGTTGATTAGAGTTTCTGAGTTGGTGTTCCTGAATCCTGAGTTGGTGTTCCTAAAATGTTGATTAGGGTTTCTGAGTTAAAATGTTGATTAGGTCTGAGTTGAGCAGTCTGAGCTGCTTGTTGCTATCTTTTATGTTGGATATTTTGAGTATGGAAGTAGGGATTGGTCATTACTTCATTGTCGGCTTTTTGTGTTGTTGTTCCTGAATCCTGAGTGTTGGGCCTACTGGCTGCCATAAAACTTAAATTTAGATTCACTGACTGTTGTTGAATGTTGATGACTTGCTGTTGGCTACTTGGCTAGTTGGCTGTTGGCTAGTTGGCTGTTAACTGTTGTTGTCTTGTTGACTTGCTGTTAAACACTTCACTTCAGCTTTATGATTATTATTTCTTTAGTTCATACAACTGTCATGTTGAATTGTTGTGATGATTTATTGCTTTAATCAAATATTTGCTATGTTGCCTATTAAAGTATTAATTTCTCTTCTTTATGCATTTAGATGCAACACACATTTAGATGCAACCAATTTATAAATTGGTATAAATGATTTTTATGGCTTGAGCATATACTATTAAATTAAAAAATTAGGGGAAGGTGAAAGAGAGGGAGAGGGTTGTATGGGTAGGTGAGAGAAGGAGAGAGATGAAAGTTCAAATTATGATTGTTAAACCACTTGAACTAAAATGGCATACCAAGATGAGTGAATTCGTATTTTAAAAATTAATTTTCAAAAATTCCCTTTTGAAAATTTAAATCAAATTCACCATTAAAAATTTAAATGTAGATTTTGTAATTCGAAAGTTAATAATATGAAAAATCAAATACAATTTTTTTTTATCTTTGTTGAAAAATGAATAGCAAAATATTTTTCTCCTTTTTTTTAATTTTTTATTTCTTTTCTAACAAGAGTTAATTCTAAATCAATCTCAATATTTTTGTTTCACAACGATATCAATTTCTAACTTAGATTTGCAAGAAAATAAAAATGCAAAAAAAAAAAGTTTCGAAAGAAACAAGAATAAACACACTAGAAATTTATAGTGGTTTGATCAATCTTGACCTACATCCAATGCCCGGATCCCTCATCTTTGGCTATTTCAATAAACTTTTTATGTCTCTTCTTTTTCCTCCATAGTAAGGAGGAGAAGTCTTTACAAGAATCACTTCCACCAATGGTAAGACTGAGAACCAAAAAACCATTTCATCAATCCTGATGTAATGGAGTAGCTGAATTCCTTTCACCTTCCCTAGTGCGACAAAGTAGCCAAATCTTTTTCACCAACCCAATGTAATGGAGTGGCATAATCTCTTTCACTAATACAATACAGCGGAATAATACTGCCCTTTGATACTAAAAGGGTTTTCTTCCTAAAGCTTGCCTCAAGAACTCACGGAGAAACTCACATGTAAGTTCGTTAGAAAAATCATGCAAAAACACCCTCGCACACTCCCTTGAAGCCACAAGGATCTTCTCCCTATCTCTCAAACTTCATCCTTTCTCTCCCTTTCTCAAATCCCTCTCTTCAATGCTTTCTTACATAAGATATAACCCAATGACTATCAAAGACTCTCTAATGATATAAGAGTTGATTAAATAGCAGGTGTCATAAAAATCTTATTTTTTAATTTAGTCAACATTGTTCATATAGTATGTTCAATAGATTGTACAGTATGATCAATTTAAATACCCTTTTATAGTATTGTACGATGAATATTCTATAGGACGATCAATTAAAATTCTCTAATTTATTGTGCTGTATGAATGAAAAATTGTATAGCGTATTAGAACAACTAAATATTGGATTGTATAGGATGAACAAAAATCATCTAGAGAGCCCTCAGGTGTCTCATGTAGTATGATTTTTTGATCATACTAGATGAATCAAACTTTAACCAAAGACTCTTCGGGTAATTAGTATAGTACACTATAAAATTGTACAACATGATTTGTAATAAATCAAATCCAATTTGATTACTTAATTAACTATTTTAATAAAATAATAATATAAAGGATCATACAACATGAAATGATTTGTATGGTATGAATAATTTAAAATTTCCTACTTAAAAAAGTTAGATTCACGATGGGATTTATGGTTATAGTTGATCGTCTAGTATGATGTGTTATAGTACTATATGATTAATTATATGTAAAGTTTAATTTTTTATTTAAATTAAATATTTTAATTAATTCTATTTAAATTGATCATACAATATGATTTAGATAATATAGTACGATAAAGTAAAACAATTTAAAATCTTTATTGTTTATTCCTCTCGTGTGTGTACACTTTCTAGTGGAATGCTACTTTAATAATATATTTGAGATATATTTTTTAGCCTTCTACATGGGACTTATAACTCTATAAATTAATAGAGGCAATGGCTACGTATCAAGCATTTGTAACTTAATAGAGTTTCTAGCAATGTTTAAATTATCTACATAAAATGCTACTTTTAGTTAGCCGCACATCAATGCTATTTGAGTTATGTTGTCAACCTA
Organism: Dendrobium huoshanense; assembly: GCA_016618105.1. Classification (NCBI taxonomy): domain Eukaryota; kingdom Viridiplantae; phylum Streptophyta; class Magnoliopsida; order Asparagales; family Orchidaceae; genus Dendrobium; species Dendrobium huoshanense. Next base: position 70,901,273 of record CM028347.1, on the reverse strand, counting down.
TAATGTCCTAGTTAAGTTTCACGTCAAAGAGGGACTCTAATATGGAAAGTAATAATTGAGAGTTTGATATTTGAACATGAAAAAGATACAAGTGAAGCCACCCAAAAAGAAGATTAAGCTCATGCTTGATAAATTTCATATTAAATTAGATCAAAATATGGAAACTAATGCGCATCTTGTTACATGGGGTGTACTAATGCAAAATTTGTTATTCAAAGTCATGCTACTTGAATATATTAAAAAATCTATATAAAAAAATTGAATATCTATCCAAGACACAAGATCAAAATACTTATTAGAAACCTAAAGAATATAAACACACTTTTCAAATATACTTTAAAGGGAATAAAGTAAATCACCACTAATGTAGCTTTTGGGTCTTTAAAAGCAAGCAAGCATACATGAATTATTGAATCCTAATCCTACTAGAAAGATCCAAAAGGTATAAAATACCAAAAATTGAAAAGAAAGATAATGAATTTTGATGAGAAGTGCTCAAAGATTTGATTTTTTTGCCAATGACACTAGAGTTGATTCCTTGAGTCCTCACATGTCAAATCCTCCTTGACTCCTTGTTTATAGTTTCAAACCTAAAAAATATAATATGGTACATACTATGTGTAAACTAAAATAAACAAAGGTACACATGGACAATTGATAAGGTTTATCACTTGATAAAGTCAATGGCTTGATGGATGAAGTCACCAATTTGACTAGAGGAGGTCATTACATTGATTGGATGAAATTGATGACTTATTTGAATGAATGCGGGTAAGTTACTTCTGAGCTTGAATGAGAGGCCAAATTAATCTTTGGATTGAGTACACTTTGGAGAGTTCCTTATGATTCCTAGTGAGTTCATCATTTTAGTTATCTTTTTTTATAGGGTTACCTTAAATTAATTCAACTTCACTTGGACCATACACTTGAGATACTTGGATATAGATTTAATTCCAGGATTCTCTCATATAATTGGAAAATAAATGCTAAAAGAATAAGAGAAAAAGTGAAATATATTCTCCTTATTGATTTAACCATGCTTTGTTTTCTATATAAGTCCTTATTAAATTAAGAATAAATCTATTAATTACTCCCTCTTTTTAAAAGGAATATCCTCTCAAAGAAAATCAATTTTAGAGTTTTCTATGGTACAAAATGTGGCTCCTTGCATTGGTGATTTTAAAGCTCTATAGAAGCTTGCAATTTCTTTAGGGAAGTCATGTATGTGACTTGGTAGAGAAGTTTTCCAATTATATTGTGGATAATTGAAATGAAGTCACAACTAATGCTAGATTTGAGTTATATAACTCAAAGAGTTAGATTATTCCTTTTATAGAAGTTGAATTTTCTCCATAAACGAGCTAATTCCCTAGGGTTGTCAGGTTTATATTACGCAACTTTTCTGATAAAGTTACATCACTAAAGAAGTGATTTTTGACTCGATGGTCTTGGTTTTATTACAAGATTTGACTTACCATTCTATTGGTGAGTTTGGGGATGCTATGGTAACTTATACTTGCATTACTCAACAAATCCCTTAAGAGCATTTTATTAAAATGATAAAAAACATTTTTTCTTATTTATTTATTTATTTAACTTTAAACTTCATTTAATTTCTTGTGATTTGCTTCGTTTGCAATAAATTCCATTATAAATTTAGCTGTGGTGATTTCTTTCCATCTCTTACTTTGCCCTTCTTTCTATTTCTATATTTCTATAGAAAGTTAAAGAGAACTTTTTACCAATACTACAAACTTCATAAAGGATATTTTAATGTTTCCTTCTGAGAAGTTGCAAAAAAATAGTTTTATAGTGAACACTTCATAGTTTGAACTCCAAAGAAAGGCAATGTCCCAAATATATTAAAGCATAACAAACTTTCCTTTTATAGTGCCCAATTTGGGAATAGAATCCCTTTTTGTTTCCTAAGGTGTCATCCAATATTAGAACTACAGCTTGGTGACTTCTTGAGTTGTTCCAAAATCATTTGCTATCATGATCATATCATCATTTACCTATGAGAAGAATTGGCCAAATGGACTGCAAATCTTTTTTGTTATATGTTCAAAGTAAGAGCATTCAAGGATATCTACTTTTTTTTGGTTTAAAATATATAAATTTTAGTTGATTAGAAAAAGTATGGGGCTGAGTAAGGAATTTTATTTTGAAGTTAATGAGAGAGTGGTGCATTAGTGCTAAACCTAGCAAGACTCCATCCATTGAGATGACTATTTTGCATGTCTCTAATGAACAATTTGAGTTTATTTTGAACTTTTGTGTGCGTGTGTGTGTCACACACACACACACACACACACACACACATACACACACACACACACACACACAGAGAGAGAGAGAGAGAGAGAGAGAGAGAGAGAGATTGCAAGAAATATATTTCAGAGTTACCTATTAAGGTAGCTATCCTATTTGGATAACCCTTATCTTCTAACGTGGAGAGCCTTTTATTTATGTTAGTTATTACTAGCTCATAGCCATTTATTTAATCATTTCTACATTCCTTTTAGTTATCAAAATTCTAAACGTGATCCTTCTTTCTCTCGTTCAAGCTTGGTGAACCTTTAAAGGTTATTTAGGGAAATTTCTGGATGGCATTTTTTATTCAACTGTAAATTCATAGGGAAAGAAGAAGCAAAAAATTGATAAAAGTGATGGTGAGGTCATGAATGTGGAAATTATGCTATGTTTATTAGAGTTCATAAAAAATATGGTAAACTAAATGATGAGTTAGATTAATTATCCATGATAAATAAACATGTATCTATTAAACTTAAATCAATTGAGAGATTCTTTGTAGAGTATGTTGAGAAAATCAATACTAATTTAAATGAAGAGTTGAAGGATAGACAATATGAATTAAAGTAGCATTTGAGTTGCAATTTTTTTATTTAGAAAATGATGTAAGTACATAGAAAAACCCATTTTATTGAAGTGTCATAAAAAGAGCTTTCTAGCTCAGTGTTGTCTCTTAAGGAGCAAAATGCTGAATTAGAAAAATTAACTAAGTTATGAACATAAAATGTTGAGTCTTCTCAAGTACAAATAGCTAAAATTAATGAGTTCTTCTATCATTAGAATAAATGAGAGAGAAAAGTATATATAATGAAAATAATGACTTGATATACACAATGTAATGTATATTTCGTATTAAATATACATCTTTATTTTTTATAATTGAATGAGATTCTTTGACCTACCTATTTTTTCTACTTTTAAAAATTATTTGAGAAAACTCATGATACTTTTTCTAGAAATATTGAGTTTATCACATTAAATTTGCTAAGTGAGGTAATGATAATGTTCATGTATAAGTTATCTTGCTTACTTCCATAAAGTATCTTTAGAGAAGTCATCATCTCCTTGGATTGGACTCACCTATAGACAGATTATTTATCTTCATGAACTAAATATCTAATCTTACTGCAAAAAGTGACTACCTACATCATTTAACATTAAAAAGTTTATCTCTATACTCACAAAATTTAAAGGCTTAAAATTGGGAATAGCCAAATAAAAATAAAATTGTAAGATCTGAGTCTTGCCAAGTAAAAATAAAGAATTCATTGAATAAGTTTGACAACAAATTTTATCATAGATTTAATAATTGCTGATCATGAATCATGATTATCTTGAGTAAAAATATTTTTTAACACCAAATTATTTAGAGAATTCTACTAATGAGAAGGGTGTTAGAAGACTTGAATTCTTAACACATGATCAAAAGTTTTCTACTTATGACTTTGAAATTGAGTAGAGAGCTCTCTGGATGTTAGAAATAGCTTTGAATATTGAATTATTTTAATCACAAATGCACTTGAATACTTAGTTCCCATAGTAATTATATGCAAGTGATGAGATCCAGTGCTATTTTTTTTATTTCTTGAGTATCAATAAATCCATATTCATTCATCAAGTAAATAATCATTGAGTTCCTTGAGTATCATCAATTTTAGGAATTGGTTACAATGGGAGGAAAATATCAACAATAAAAACAATGCTACAAAGTGATCAAGATAAAAAGTGTCTTAGCACTCACCATAAGAAGTACAAATAAAATGTAACTTTAAAGGGTACTCCCATGAAAAATATTGGATCCAAATTTATTCATGGATGGCTCTCGACTTTAATAGCAGATGGACTTTGAGAGGGATGACCTAGAACCTATGTGATAGAAAGCCATTTTCTAGAGAAAATATATAATAAATCAATAGGCTTAAAATCTCAATGAGTCAAAAGATCCAAAGTGCTCTTTTTCACCATTTATTTATAGGAATCCAAGGGCTAAAGAAAATATTGCATCATAAAAGAATAACAAATACATTGGCTTAATGACTCCTAATACGTGCTTCCTACTAACTTGCTATAGGAGAGAAACACTTTATGGCTTTGATGATCTGCCTCTAGGTATGTTTAGTACTATTGAGTAGTTATGAGTTAATGTGCATGAGGTGATTCCATTTGTAGGTATGTTGATGACAAGGCATATGATTAATAATTTCCCTGGAGATGCTTACGACCTATCCTATAGCCTTGAATTGCCTTAGGAAAGAGAGGAGAGTGAGTTGTTATTGAGGGAGCACAAGCTCCATAGTCAAAATGTCATGGAATGATGTGCCTATAGATTTGAGAGTAGGTGCTTTCATGTAGTTGAAATTGGGAAGCATGAATGAAGGCACCTTCCTTAGATGAGGGTGAGTTGCTTTGATGACCAACCTTACTTCATGGGTTAAGTGGTGAAACACCTTATTTGTGAGGACCTTTGATCCCCTCAATGTTGGGCAACCTACTTTTATGGGCCTAGGCGAATAGACCTGTTGATTATTGGGAAATTTCACATGTGAGTTCTACCAAATGTGAGTTCCTTCACAAGATGCACTAATTACCTACTATAAACAAATAAATATATATTTGAGTACACAAAAATATTTTTAATTATGGTGTATTTCTCACCATTTAAATAACTTGCCTTAGAACGACTCCATCCCTTTTATTATTTTTGTTCTTTGATGGTCCTTCATTTTAAGTGACTACAAACTCATATAATTTTTCTCCTTTGTCAAGTTCTTCATCTAGTTCACCAAGATGTTGATTAATTTTCTTGTCACGATAATGGTTTTTTCTGGAAAGTGCAATGATTTTTTGGAATTAAAATATTTACCTGAGTATATGATGGAGATGGTTGATGAAAATATTATTTATCTTTAATCTTGTTCACCAATACTATAGACTTGTATAGGAGCATAAAAAAGTCTTGATCAACTATAAAAAAATTTCTTGCATTGGAGGTATATTTGTTGTTAAATGTTTGCATTTAATGCATTTCTTAAGCCAATGATTGATGTGGTGGTTGATTCTATGGAGTGTCATGATAGACTCTAACTTTAGTTAAATTAAAGTTTCCTAAGTTTCTATTTGGTTGGCTAAAATGTTGCCACAAGTTTCCATATTCAAAATATCAAGAATTTAATATCTCCTCATGATTGTAATCTTTTACATTTATGTGATTATTTGTTAATTCTAGCATTTTTGCCAATATATTTAACTACTTCAGTCCGAGTGTATACTTTAATGACCCCTCTTTAACTTAATGAGTTAGCATAGTAAGGGAGACCACATGTTCTAAGTATTTAAGGCATAACATCTCATGTTGGAAGTGAGTAACACATTGTCCTAGAGGAAGACATAAGAATCGCCCAAGAGATGATTCCTTAAAAGTAGTTAAAAGTAAGTGACACTTCAATGCATCATTGATGTTCAACATGAGATCCATCATCCCTTTAAATAAATTATCTTAAGGAGTATTAGAGTCATTTTCACAATATTATTATTCAAATATAATCTTCCAATGCTTTGTCTAACAAAATCTTTGGACAAATGAGATAAGAAGCTACTATGGAGCATTCTTAGCCAAAAGGTATAGATAATTAGCCAGATTTTTTTTTGGGAATTATTAGAGCATGTTATTTATCAAAAATATCTAAAAATAAAACTATACTTAATTATCCTTATATTAGATAACAATCTTAAAATTGGCTTGCGTCTAATTTTGACATGAAACAAGTTGTACAAAATTGATTGTTGTTAAAAATTGAGTAGATTGGCTAATTTAGGTCAAATTGATCATCAACCACTTAAGTATGCTATTTGGTTAACTTGGGTGAAGTTGGCTAAGAAATGTGTCAATAGGCATTACAAATATGGACCAAGAGATTTCTTTTTTAAAGTTATAAAGGAGGTCCAAATTATTTTAAGGCAATTTTTCAAGAGAATAAATAATAAAAATATGGAATTTAAGCATCCTTTTCACCTACTTGAAGTTACATGATAATTTTTGGATTAACATGCTTACTTGTGCTTGCATTAATGCTAATGAAATACATGAAAAGTATTTATCAATGCAATTAAATATTATTTCAAACTTGATCAAAATTAGCATTATCTATAATTTCTTGATTATGCACATGTGGCTTCCCCACAATTAAATTTAGTAATAGGTACTAGAAAGAAGTTGATTAGTATGTAAATTATAATGATTTTATTTATCAAAATAATATGGGTGTCAACAGTCTTTCCCCTTTTTAATAACACAATATATTATAATCCATAAGAAAATTAATTCTCACTCTTTCAAAAATAATTTTTAAATTTAAGGCATATGTAAAAATATTGCAAATAAAGCAAGCGTATGTTCATGAAATAACTTAAAATAAAATACATGATATCATATATCTCAATAGAATATGGAAGTGATAATGAATTGATCAAGAAATTAGCGACTCAATGAGAGGGCACTTTGGAACAACCAAAGAAGACATAAAAATTTATAATGATATTTTTAAGAGGTTTATATTATTGTTGAGAGGAATCTTGAGAGGGTTTTCATGTTGCCAATAAAAATCTATCAAAGTTGAGAATAATTAGTGAGATTAAGAGGAGTTCTTAAAAGGTCTATGAGAGATTAAAATGCCCATGATTATAAGATAGTGAGAATTGGTGAACTATTAGAAGACATATTTATGCTATCGAAGTATATAATTGGGTTTCATTATAACTTCTTCAATGAATTTCTACTCTCCCCTTTCAAAGAAAACGGTTTAACCAACATATTTTCCATGTCAATTATGAATAAGATAACAAAGGAGGGGAATCCATGTCCATTGAGAAGAAAAAGAAGTTAAGTCAAAATGGCTCTAATAAATGTAACTCTATAATATCTTCTTGTAAAATTAAACTTTATTATGATAATTTTAAATATTAGAATATAAAATAGTGAAGTTTAATAACTTCCTTTATAATTCTTCTTGAAAATGTTTAAAGAGTTGAAGTGAAAGAAGGTGACCACTATAATGAACGTAGATCATACTTTAGTGTGGGTGAGTCAACTTGACTTAAGTCTTTCTGTAATGAAATTGATAAAGGGGAAATAAATGAGTTCAAAACATGACTCTAACAAGTATGAGATGTCATTTACCTTGTAGATCTAAGTGAAGCACAAAAGTGATCAACACCATCTTTAACTTAAGGAGTAAAGAATCTCATTTTGTGAGTTCGATCAGAACTTTAGGCCTTAGTATAATTGTTTGCTTCATTAGATAGATTAAAAAGGACACATGAATACAAATTTATCAACATTATCATGCTCTATTTACCATCATCACTAAAGAACACAAAATTGTGATAATGTGTAAACTATTTCTTCTCAATATCCATTAAGTCATCTTCAAAAGAACATATTTATGGGGTAGAGATATTATCTTTTATCAAAGAGAATAATAATATTTCTCCCCAAATATGGCATGAGGTATGCTATCAATAAAAGTAAGGGTTACTAGCCTTTGTACATGGTAGCATATGGATAAGTGAAGAGGACAATAAATATGCATCAATATTTCATCTTACTTTTCATCCAACAAAAAAATCTAGATGGAATTCAGAGTAGCAAATATATATGAAATAAAAGAGATAACATATCAATGATCTTTTTGTGGTTTAGGTCTAACTGGCCTCATAATTATTTCACACTTAAATTAGGATTTGATTTCCTCGTACTTAGGAACATTAGTCTAAAAGCTACTTTGCTCCTGAAGCTAATGAAGAACTTGTCACAACATATACAGTCTTTATAGGTAAGTTTAACCCAAAGCTAAAATGAAATGTAAGCAGTTTTACTAAGTTTTTCTATGACTTATTAAAAAAATTACAAATAGGAATCTACAAATATTACATAAATTTATCTAACATTATTTTGCAAATAAAAACAAAAATGAAAAGTGAAGTGATCTGATAACACTTTGTGATCATTGTATAACACTCAAATGACTTACAAATCATTTGAACTTGATTGTACTCAAGCTTTGGGAAAGATCACAACCATTGGAAATTTAGGAAACATTTTGCAAGAGAAGAGTTTAAGAGATAGAAGGGCTTATTCATAAAAATGATCATAATCATAACATTTGATGATCTTATTCATAAAAAGGTTAGATAAAATATTGATGACTTTCTCATCAAAGGTTAGAACATATTGATAATTTCAAGATCATGTTTAAAATGAATAAAATGTAAAATTTGAAGATGAACCGAATCAAATATGCATTTAGGGCCTTGTTTTATAGATTCCTTGTCTTCATAATGCATCATTGGAGTATCGGGATTGACCCCTTAAAAATCAAATACATTATAAATACAAAATTATCCAACATATCACAACTAAGATTTGATGGTTCATTTATAATATTTCAGATGTATGCAACCATTTGCTAATTTCATTAAGAAAGTTGCTATAATCATTTGTGACCCAACTTTCTATAAAACTTTCTATAGGTTTAAACAAACCTTTTTAAAACTCTGGTCTTGATGCCTCTAATTCTAGTCAAGTCGCAACTCCTTTACACTACAACCTTCAAGTAGTCGCTCAAAGCATTATTGATACAACATAATTAGGATAAAAATAAAATGCCTTATATTTTATCAATTGAATATTAGTGGGAGTAAAAGATAAGCATTCATCAATTGAGAAGCACTATTTAGTGTTTGAAATTTGTTGTGCAAAAACTCTAGTACTACATTTTGGCCATAAAATGGCCTCTCTCTTAAGGGTGGACCCACTTAAATTCCTGATAACAATACTAACTTTGATAAGATGAGTGTCTTAATATGTTTTGCTTCTCTTATAGTTTGATATCAACTATAGAACTAAGTAAGTGGTTGAAGGGAAACTCTTTGGTAACCTCTTGAAAACAAATGCCATATCGGTAGATTCTCTCACAATTATGGCTTGAAAGATTACTAGTTTAGGAGAGCAAAAAATGAAGAACAACAACATTAGTGCGACATGAACTTCAATGGAGCATCCTTTATAGACCCAATAATACCTATACCTAACTAATAAAAGCCCTCATTTGATCACAAATGAGTGATTTGTACTTTACTACTCTTATAGTATATTTGACCTCTAATAAATAACAAGAAAGAGTAGTTGAGCTCTCTTATATATTCTCAAGTGAATCTTTGTTGAATGATAAACACTTGGCCTTTCTAAAGAATTAATATATTAGTCTACACAAAATAACATAAGTGAAAATTAGCAGCACAATAATTCATTCTCGGATGGCATAAAATAAATTCCCAATAACTATAAGAAACTAGTAATTCCTTGCTAAATATAGGTTAATAGTGATCCAATAAGGCTTGTGATGATCTACAAATAAATAGATTTTTAGCCTAAAAACTCTATCAATATGCAAATTGGCACTTAGCTTAGTAACAAACCCATACAAGTTTAGTGACTACCATCTAAATAAATGAGCAATCTAACCATGCCTAAGGATATAAATAACAATTTAAATCTATATTTACTGATATAAAAAAGCTCTAATTTATTTTTAATATTTTGAAAATATTTATTATAAGTTTATTTATATATGTAAAATGTTTATTTAATTAGAAATAATTTTTCTTATATCTTAACTATCATGTTCCTTTAAGGTATTTGAGGTAAACTACACACTCAATGAAATAATTTAGTACCAAAATGCATACACATAAACCTAATTTCTTGAAATCTTCATTTACACACTTGAATTTTGAGCTCATCTAAAAGCTATAAATTCTCAAGGAATGACAAATGAAAGTAATAATCAACACCACATTTTACTTATTACATGTATACTTATAAAGCATTTTAAAAATTATTTAATTCAACCATATAAAATTAATTATCATCAAATCACTAATAAATCATACATGAGTTATATGGGCTCAACACCATTCACCACCCTATCCTGTTAATGTGCTTCTCCCAATCATGTGATATTAAAAAAAAATTATAATAATGGTTTAACTTTTTATTACTTTTCCAATTTTTAATTATATAATTAAATTAAATATAACAAAATATTTATGCAATAACATACCCTTGGAGCATCCTTTCATGGTTAAAAGATCAAAATCAAGTAAATGATATTAGCCATTGACATGATTGCATGTGAGAATATGGAAAGTAGATGATATAAATTATTAGTTTTTATTTTCTTATTTTATCTTTATAGAATAATAAATTCAACAATTTTTTTTTTTTAAATCTATCAATGCTAGTCTCAAGCTAGGATGATAAAATTCAGCGACATTTTTAAAAATCCTATTTGAGTCCCCGCTATGAAAATTTTCTACTATCAATTATATATAGGCCACCACCCTACTACCTGTTTGACAGCACTTGTAATTCAATATATTACCTAAATAGTAATATATTTTTTTCACTAGGGCCATCCAACAACTCTTTCGATGTACACATCTTTTTCCCTTCCTTCTAAATTAGGGCCTACATAGGGCTGTCAAAATCGGGTCACGGGTCGGGTTCGGGTTTAACCCGAAATTGACTCAAAACTGTTTAACCCGACCCGTTTTTGCAAACAGGTCGGTTTTTCGAACCTTAACCCGACCCGCTTCGGGTTCGGGTCAACTCGAACCCGACCCGCTTCGAGTGTATTTCATTAAATTTTTTTTATTTAATTAAATTTATTTAAATTTAAATCAAATTAAGGTAAGATTTACTTCAATTAGTTTAAAATAAATTAAAATTAATTTAATTTGGACAACATTGTTTATAATTTTTTGAAATATCATTTACTCATTTCATAAAAATCCTTTAAAACTCTCTTAAATTAATTAAAAACGGTCGGGTTGATTTCGGGTTTTCGGGTCAACCCGAACCCGACCCGATTTTACAAACGGGTCGAAATCTCTAACCCAAACCCGACCCGGTTCGGTTTTGGGTTGACCCGAACCCAAAATGTTTGGGTCGGGCCAAATGTTGACAGCTCTAGGCCTACACCCCATTAATGGCACACACATCAACTTAGCCTTTATAGAAAAAAATTGTTCAATGTAATAGCCACCCAATACATAATATGTTCCACTAACATTTTCATCACACATGCACAATCATTTTCCCTTATATGCCTTAGTGGTCATTCTCATAATTCATTCACTTTATATGGAATACCATGACTACTATAATAAGCTCTTTTACTTTTTTAAGGCCCATGAAAAATTGATGTCATGGTAGTGAGAAGCACAATCACAAGCATTTATCCATAAAAAAAAGTAACAAATGATATTTATACAAGTCAAAGAAAAGTATAATTTTATTCAAGATGCACATTAGGGATGAAGATGTTTTGAGATTTTGTATATAAATATAAGAACAATTTTGTCACCGCTTGTTTAAATTAAAAATAAAATAATGTTATAATACCCTACTTACATTAAAAAATGATTTTAAAATTATAAAAAATATATTTTTTAAATTTTAAAATTAGTTTATCTAAGAGTCACTCTAAGAAAAAAAATCTTAACTAAATTTAACTATTTACATGACACAAGAAATTGCTCTAATATTGTTGGACACAAGAAATTCATTGAAGGATCTTATTACACACGCTCATTATCAAAGCATTAAAGATATTAATGAATTGTTAAAGAGAAGTCGTGATTGAAGCTGGTTGGTGAAGGCATTAATGATGTTGCAACACGTTAATAGGAAGTAGAATTTGTGAGAGGTGCAAATATTGTGGGGAAAGACATGGCATATGGAGGAGGAAGAAAATATCAATGGCATGTGAAGGAGAGTAATTATTGTGTCCGGACATCGAACGTATCCAGAGACTAATAAAAATGTTCCACATCACTAGGCCCTCGGTACCGCGGTCAGTACCGAGCTCGATATCGCTCGGTATGCTATGTACTTTGTCCGGACACAATAATTTTTCTGTGAAGAACGAGGGTCTTGTTTAGTGTGACCGGATAGATTGGATTAAAGACAATACAGAGGATGAAATTAGATGTTATTTTTTTATTATTTTTTTAATTTAAGTTTTATATAAATATATAATTAAATTAATATGTTAAATGCATAGCTTATAAATGCTATACCCATAAAAGGAAATAATTCTTTCTTATTAGTATTCTATTTTTTTTTTTTAACGATAGGTTACTAAACAAAAAATAATGAAACCCTAAGATCAGTTTGTGAGAGCTAAGAGCTCTGCTAGGGTTTTGAGCTTTTTTTTTTTTTCTCTTTCGGCCGCCTCCGCCTTCGCCTTTGTCTCTTCCCTTCGGGGAAGAGGCCCTCTCTCCTCCCATGGAGCTCTCTTCACATGATTTCCCTCCGCTTTCTTCGCCCCTTATTCTGGGTCAATCTCCGGTTCTTCCTTCTGGTTCTTATGCGGAGAATCTCTCGATCCCAGCTTCTAAACCTAATAGCTTCCCGATGTCTTTTGTTTCGCCTACTTCGAAACTTTCATTCAGAGGTGATGATCTCTCGGAAGGAGCTAACATCTGGAACCTTTCTCTGGTGGGCTATTCGATTGGTCCTAGACCCTACTATGAACGGCTTTTGGCGGCTATGAAAAAGGTTTGAGCATCAAAGGTTCGATGTCTCTTCTTTCTCTTGCGGATGGTTTTTTTCTTCTGAAATTTACTACTTTGGAAGACTTGAATATGGTTTGGAATGGAGGACCTTGGTTTTTGCTAGGTAAGACTTTCATTCTTCAACGGTGGTCACCGAAATTTTAACCCGTTAGAGATGAAGCTGCTACTATCCCCATTTGGATTAAAATAATTGATTTATCGCTTGCTTTATGGACTCCTCTGGGTATTTCTCGGATTGCCAGTTATATTGGCGTCCCTATTTCGGTTGATTCGCTCACTGCTAATAGAACTAGACTCACATTTGCTAGGGTGTGTGTGCAAATTAATAAAAATTCTCCTCTTCTTAATGAAATCCCGATTGAAATTGAAGGTGAAGACTTGAATCTCAAGGTTGTTTATGACTGGAAGCCTACGCCATGTGAGGGATGCGGCTCTCTTTTCCATCCGTTCTCTCTTTGCGCTACTAATCCCAACCTGAAGCCTAATATTCCCTCTGCTGGTCATACTAGGGGAAGAAGCACGAGTAGGAATCCTAATTTGAGAAAGCAACTCCAGTCCTCCAAACCCCCGTTGCATCGTCCGGCTACTCTGGTTTCGGAGATTGCCCCACCCACGACAACTATAGTATCTCTTCTACCTCCTGTGGTGCCTGCAGTGGGTCTTATTACTACTCCCTTGATCACCCATCAATCCTCATCTCCTGTCAAATTGGTCTCTGTTCCTCAATCCATTCCTTCTTCTTCTCCTGCTGGTCAGTCTAAAGACCTTTCGTTGCCTAATCTTAATCTTCCTACAGATGTTGCTTCCTCCTCGGAGCAGCCTTCCACATCTTCCTATCTTCCTTCTCCCAAAGCACCCCCCAAAGTTCCCCTTGCTAACAAGTTTGACTCTCTTCAACCTGAAGACACAGAGGTTTCTCCTCTTGATAACTTTCCAGGTGTGGTTGACTTACATGGTAATTATCTTTCTCCGGTGCATACATCTACAGAGAATTCTTCCTGTGATCACCCTATATCTTCTAAAGCCAAGTCTAAATATCCCAAGGAGCCAAAAAACGGTAAGCCTAAGACTGTCAAAAAGGCCAAGGGATCTCGTTATTAATGTTTTACACACCCTTAGCTTGTTGGAATGTGAGGGGTTTTAATAACCCGGACAAAGTACTTTTCTGCAAAGATTTGATTGCTTCTCACCGTCTTAATTTTCTGGGTATTCTGGAAGCTAAAGTTCCTTTACAATCTTCTTTGGACCTGTGGTATTTGAATTCTCATAAAGTGTTTGATGATGAGGGGAGCTACAACAACTTTTGTTTTTCTGACCCTGGCAGCATTTGGCTTAAGTGGAACAAATCAGTTGTCTCTTTCATCCCTTCCTTCACTTCTTCTCAACTTATTCATGGTTCTTTTGCTGTTGGTGCTGCTCCTTCTTTCTTGCTTTTGGTAGTCTATGCTTCTAACAATGTGAATGATAGAAAAACTCTTTAGGAGGATCTCCGGAATGTTGCTCCTCCTCTTGACCATCCTTGGATCATCTTGGGTGATTTTAACTGTTTTAGATATGATTTTGAAAAAGCTGGTGGAAATCCTCCCTCTCAAAGTTCTTTGGGAGAACTTAACAAATGTATTTTTGATTGTGGTATTCAGGATCTTGCTTCTGTTGGGCTTTTCTTTACTTGGTTTAACCAAAGGGTGGATTTGCCTATTCACATCAAATTGGACAGGGTTTTGGTTAATTCAGGCTTTATAAATTGCTTCCATAATGCATATTATATGATTGCACCTCCTGGAGGATTGGATCACTCTCCTATTATCCTTTTGGATTCTTCTTTTCATGTTCCCAAGGTGCGTTTCATGTTCAAGAATTACTGGGTGAAGTTAGATTCCTTTTGGGAGGAATTATTGTTGGCTCTTTCAGGTCCTGTGGCTAGTAGCCCCATCTATGATTTTTATCAAAGACTCATATTCCTTAAAAATGCTATTAAAAGGAAGAATTAGTCCTCTTCCAATTTCCTTTCTAATGCCATTCAGGATTTGAAAAACTCTCAAAGTATCTATTTAGCTGATCTTCAAACTATTCCCTTATGTCTGGTTTTGAATAACTCTCTTAAAGGAATTAATGATCAACTTGCCTCTCTTCAAACTGCTTGGTCTTCTTGGATGTCTCAATGTGCTAAGGCTTATTGGCTCACTAAAGGTGAAGACGATTTGGGGTTTATGTTTGCTAAAATCAAGGCTGGAAATAACATAAATCTTTTAAGAGAAATCTCTACTGATCAAGGTACCTTCAACTCTCATTCAACCATTTTTGAGGCTATCATTAACCACTTCTCTGTATTTTTTAACTCCCCTAAACCGGCTGTTTGGGATGATGCTTCAATTCCGCTGGGCAAGTTGGTTCCTTCTGAACTTCACTCTTGTCTTCTTGCCCCGGTTTCCTTTGAAGAGATTAAAAAAGTTGTTTTTTCTGGTAAAGCTGTTGCTGCCCCTGGACCTGATGGTTTCTCTTTTGAGTTCTATAAGAAATCCTAGCACTTGATTGGCCCTAAATTTTGCAGGGCAGTCCAAAGTTTTTTCTCTAATGCTTCTCTTCCTAGAGCCGCCAAAGCAACTACCATTGCTTTAATTCCAAAGAATACACATGCTAATCATATATCTGATTATAGACCTATTTCTTTATGTAATGTGTTTTACAAAGTGGTGGCTAAATTACTTGCTAATAGATTAAAAGAAGTCCTTCCTCTTATAATCCATGACAGCCAAGTGGGTTTTATTGCTAAATGTTGCTGCTCCGACAATATTATTTTGGTTGCCGATATTCTTAGGGAATTTAATGGGGGAAAAAATCTGTTTTGTGCTAAGTTGGATATCCGGAAAGCATTTGACACCCTTTCTAAAGAATTCTTGTTGCACAGGTTACATCTTAAAGGTTTTCCTGAACCTTTCATTAACTGGATGAAGTGTTGCATATCTGACGTTTATTTCTCGGTTTGCATCAACGGCTCTCTGGAAGGTTTTTTCAAGTCCTCTTCTGGACTTAGGCAGGGTTGTCCTTTATCTCCCCTGCTGCATTGTATAGCTATGGACGGTCTTTCTAGCAGCCTTCAACCAAACCTCTTTAAAGGAATTTCTTGCAATGGTGTGAAGGTGAATCACCTTATGTACGCTGATGATCTACTAGTTTTTGGAAAGGCTGAGCCTGGAAATGTGAGTATTTTGGCTGATGCCTTAAAGAGGTTTGCTAGTGCTTTTAACCTCTTTATCAATCCTGATAAAAGCTCAATTCTTTTTGCTAAAGATGTCAGTACTCCTAATATCATTGCTGATCTGCTTGGGATCCACCAGACCAATACTTTCCTTACCTACTTTGGTCTTCCCATCTCCCCTTCCAGACTTAAATTTTCTCACTTCCAACCCCTCATGAGCAGAATTTCTGCTCTACTTGCGGGTTGAAAAGTTAATTTTCTGTCTTTTGCAGGGCGGCTTCAATTTCTTAAGTTTTCTATTTCTAATACGTTAGCTTATTGGATTCGTGGGGCTATTATACCTAAAAGTTGTAGATCTATCATTTCTAAACTTTGTGCTAAATTCCTACTGCATTGGAACATTGTGGATAGGAAGATCCACTTAATTGCTTGGAATAACATCACTAAGCCTAAAATTTATGGTGGTCTGGGTATTCTCTCTTTTGATGCTTTCTATTTTGGTGTAGCTTCTTCCTTTATCTGGAAGTTTTATAATTCTAATAGTCTTGTGAGGAATTGGTTTAAAGCTAAGTTTGTTTCCCCTTGGAAACCGGTGCCCCCTTCAGCTTCCATTTTCTGGAAGTTCATTTGCTCTCAAGCTATTACCTTAAAACATTTAATGAAATTCTCGGTTGGTCATCATTGTTGTCTTTCTTTTCTCTGGGATCCGTGGTTTTACGGTAATTTACTTGGTGATGTATTTTCTGATGCAAGGCTGAATCTTCTTAATGTGGGGAATTTTATTATGGATGGGGCCTGGTGTTTGCCGGATTGCTTCTCTTCTGATATTAAGGCTGCCATTATGAATATACCTATTTTGGATCAATCTGTTATTATGTGAGATGGTACTTCTATCCCAAGTTTTAAGCTATTCACAAATGACTTTTACTCTAGCTTTGAGAAGGTCCCTTGACATGGTTTCATATGGCACAAAAATGCATCTCTTAAGTTTGCCTGTTGCACCTGGATGGCTCTTATCGATAAGTTGAAATGTGCTGACATTTTGATCAAGAAAGGTATTAATGTCCCTGCAAATTGTTCATTATGTAATTCTCACAGGGAAACTCACCAACACCTTTTCTTTGACTGTGATTTTACATTCTCTGTGTTGGTTATGGTGCTGCCATTTTTTCATAATTTTTTGTTAAGGCCTAATCTTCTTTTGGCTTTTAATTATCTGGACTCTTCGCTCAGTTCTTCTACTTTAGAGAAAAATTTTTGTTTCTCCATCATGGCTTGTATTGTTTATCAAATTTGGAGGGAGAGGAACAGTAGACGGTTCACTAATGTTTGGCTTTCTCCCTTGGCGGTGGCTGATGGTATTAAGTCTATTATTAGAGGGAAAAAGAAGAAATGGAAGAATTTGGACAGGCTCAATCATAACTATGCTGGAATTTTATGATTTTAGTTGCGATGGATGGTGTTATCTGCACGATTTTGCTGGAAGGTATTTTTTGGCCGGGACGATGATGTTAAGAGAGCATTGCGGGACTGGCTCTAGTGACGGGTTTTCTCTGGCCCCTTGGATGGCCCATGTGCCTGATTTCTGGATCCCCTTTTTGCTGGCCTGTGGCAACTGGGGCCGATTTTGGTTGGTGGTGTTTATTAGCCAGTATGAAGTATACTGATTTCTGATGTATTTTGTAATGCTCTCTTTGTTTTCCTGAGTCCCCTCCTACACCCCATTTTTATTTTGGGTTTTTTTATGTTTTGGTTTTATGGGGAATTTCTCCTTTAATTGTGGAGATCTTCTCTTATTATTTTTTATTTCCTTTTACTTGTATCTTTCAGTTTTATTAATTCATAAGCTAAGACTTCAAAATTTCCAAAAAAAAAAAAAGTTACTAAACAAACAAACATCTCTTCTTCCCCAAAGTTCAAAGGCGGCAACTTTCTCTCCCTATATCCACACGTCCACCCTACATTGCCTCGAAGGGCAGAACTGAAAATTCTCAGCCGAGATCGGAAGGCGAAGAAAAAACAAGAAGAATCAAACGAGTGACCGCGGATAGGAATCAGTCGAAAGAAGGAAAGATCCAGCCACCATGATCGCTATCACTCCAAGCCACTCCCATTCCCTCCGTCCTTCGAGATACCGCACTCCTTTTATCTGCTGTGACCTCTTGATCGCCCCCCAGGGAAATTGATTGCATGGCGACAATCCCTTCCTTCTCCATCACAAGAAAGCGATCTTACTTCCCTATTTATCCCTTATTCCATCTCGCCTTCATTCCTAACCCTAATAGCAATTTTCATGGCCGATGTTTCCCCCAAGTTTCATCGTCCGGACCTCCTCCCTGCGGCCGGTTACGCCGAGGCTGAGCTTAGTGTTTCGCATGACGGCATCGAATTCTGGCAGTTTATGGTTGCTGGATCTATTGCCGGCGTTATCGAGCACACCTCCATGTTCCCCGTTGACACCCTCAAAACTAGGATGCAGGCCCAATCCGCCCCTTGCCACTCTGTCCCCGCCGGTCTCCGCCATGCCTTCACCTCTATCCTCCGACTCGAGGGTCCTCTGGGCCTTTACCGTGGTATCGGCGCGATGAGTCTCGGCGCCGGTCCCGCCCATGCAGTTTACTTCTCCGTGTACGAGAAGGCGAAGGAGTACCTTTCTCGAGGAAACCCTAATAATCCCGCTGCCCATGCCGCGTCCGGCGTGGTGGCGACGGTAGCCAGCGACGCTGTGTTGACGCCAATGGATACTGTGAAGCAGAGGCTGCAGCTGAGGAGCAGTCCTTACAAGGGTGTGGCCGACTGTGCGGCGAGGGTGTTCAGGGAGGAGGGTTTGAGGGCGTTCTATGCGTCATATAGGACGACGGTGGTAATGAATGCGCCGTTCACGGCTGTGCACTTTGCGACCTATGAGGCTTCGAAGAGAGCTTTGATGGAGGTTTCCCCGGATAATGCTAGTGATAAGAGGTTGGTTGTGCACGCTACCGCCGGAGCAGCGGCTGGGGCATTAGCGGCTTTGGTGACCACACCGCTTGATGTGGTCAAAACACAATTGCAGTGCCAGGTAAAGTTTGTCTATTGTTTTATGAGTCATTTATGCTTATTCTTTTTTGAGGCTTTATTTCACTGTTGTTGTTTTATTATTACATACTAGCTAAACTAGATAGTCGAGATCAGGGTGGGGTTCCTTTTTTAGCTATGATGAAGAGTTATGGCCTAATCTAACTTTTGTTTTTCTTTGGTACATTAACAATGATGTCCAAGACTAACAGTGATCTAGTGGGTGACGCTGGACGTTTTATTCATTGATTTTTTATTTTCATGCAATTAGTTTTACGCAATGAATGCAAATCACACCAAAAATAATGATTCATAAGTTAAAGATCATTAATTGCATAAAATATTACTTTCTTCAGGTGCAAATGAAGAAGTTCGAGAATTAGAGACAAAATTATAGTGCAGTATATATTAAACAAAGAAACTAACAATAACTTTGAATCATGCAAATATCAACAAAAAAGCAGCAAGCAATTGGGAAATTTTCATTTCAATTGAAGTATCAATTGTATCAAATTTGAACAAAATCAAGAACTCTAAAATAACATAATCCAATAAAAAATATTATTTAGAAGATAATAGGTAAATGAAAAGAGTTCACCTAAGTGAAAAGCATTCATGCTTCATGTTGGTGCAAGGAGATAATTTATCTTGGAATTAGTTAGTAACACTTGTATCTTTCTCAAAATAATCACATCTAACATGGACACAAAATTGAAAATTTGACTAACAAAAAAGTTATTGAATCAAAGATTTCTACATGTCTCAATATATCTAACATGAACGATAAAGTTGAGAACTGTAAAACAAAATAATTAAAATTTTTTGATGAGACTGCAGCATATAGGACAACCAAAAAATAGAATAAAATTTGCATAGGCAATTAAAATATTGAGTGGCTAAGGAACAAGATTAGTTGTTATAATATCATGAATATGCACTATAGTACTGATGCTGCAATACTGTTAAAATAGATTCTACAATTCTACATAATAGGGTCTGATCAGCATAGAATCCTTTTAGAAGTCTCATGTAGATCTCTATCAACTCTTACAAGTTTGGAGAAATTTGGTTCTGATGAATTTAATATTTGGTTTTCACCAAAAAAATCAAGTTTAATTTTTGCTTTTTGCAAAGTAAAGTATTAGTTATCACAGATAGTTATATCATGCCAACGTAGATTTCCTTAGAATTCACCAGCAAAGTAGATACAATCTCAATATTCAAAATAGCTTCGGAAATAAGTTGCATAAACTTATCTAGTAGTGTTGGATGTAAATTCATGAGGAGATGGAAAAAAGGAAAAAAATCAATAAATTTACTACATATTTATTAGATAAGATAAAATCATACATATTAAAATTAGATTAATGTCAAAATTTTCTAGAATTTTTATTATTAGCATTAGTTCCAATACACTATAAGATTAAATTTATTGAATTCTCTAAAGGAAGCCTTTTTGAGTTTAGATGCTTTGTTTCTTTTCATCAGGTTTAAACACAATGTATCTTCTTACAATCAATAGAAGTCTATAAATGTCATAATTAGTTGTTCATGTTCTACATATACTCTCATGCACATCAAACAAATCAGGCAAATGACTAATATGATATAGCAAAAAAAAAATAAAAAATAAAAATCTGAAGTACATGTGTGTCATGATGTTGGCAAACAATGATCTAGAATTAATTATTAGAAAATAAGATAAGAAAATTAAAAGCAAAAAAACCATGCAAATATGACATGTTATTTTATGGATATCATTCTCTTTGACAAAATTTATCCAAATAATTTTTATATGATTGTTGATGAACTATGCATCTTTAAAATTGGTTAGATAGAAACAAAACAACAACAACAACAACAACATCAAGCTTTTATCCCACTACATGGGGTCAGCTGCATGAATCCTTTTCCTCCATTGTGTCATATTAAGAGTCAAATTCTCTTTTTTTAAATCTAATAAAGAAAGGTCATTTCTAATATTTTCTAACTAAATCTTTTTAGGGCTACCTCTACCTTTCTTGATATAAGCCAAATCTAATACATCTACTTTCCTATCCGGGTCATCAGAAGGCCGCCATTTTATGTGACCAAATCATCTATAAGACGACTCTCTCTAATCTTATCTTCCAATGAGCTACTATAACCCTATGATGCACAGACACGGACACAACGACACAGATATGACACGACACAGATACGGGACACATTAATTATTGAAAATATAGGACACAGACACACGTTCGACACGGTATTATAATTTTTATATTTTAAAAATAGTGTATAAAAATTGAATAAGTATAATATTAAAAATAGTTTAAAAATAAAGAAATCATTTAAGTAGAATTTATGCTTAATATGATTAATATTAGGATGTCGAGAGTTAGTGTTAATAATGTGTGACAGACATCGAGAGAGGAGACGGAAAATGCTGTCGAAAGTCGAGCATTGATGTTATGTTGTAAGTATCCAGCGTCGATGTCGAGAGGGTATTGGTCATTGAAGTTAAGATGACGTCAGACCAAGATGAGTTGTCATATTGTGGGTGTAGAAATTGCTAGTTTGGAGCATCAATGTCAAGACAGTGTCAGACATTGATTTTGAGATGGTTTTGAAATGTCGATGTTATGACGACATACTTTGATGTTAGGATGACATCAAGCATTGGTATGAAACCAAAGTTGTGACATGCCAATGTGAAATGAAAATGAGAATATTCGATGAATGAGATATTGAGTGCGAGCGATTGATTTAGTATTATGGAGAGGAAATAAAAAATATTATTTTTTATATTTAAATAAATTAAAATTTTAAATACAAGAAATTATATTAAAAATTTTTTATAAAATATTTAAGACAGTGTCTGATACGTTTGTCTAATTTGTATTTAATATTTTTTTTTAAATTAGACATGTTTTCGACCTGTCTGACACGTGTCGAAGGTGTGTCAAATGCGTGTCTTGTCAGATACTTGTCAGACATTATACGCCTCTTTTAGGAGAAGTGTCAGTGTAAAGAGCTCTAACCTTTTCACATATATGCTTATTTCGTATCATGTCTCTAGGAGTAAAGCCCCTCATCCACCAGAGCATCCTCATCTTTTCAACACAACTTAATATTGTGCTTCTCTTTTAAGGCCAACATTATGCACCATAAAGTATTGCAGGTCTCACCACCATCTTATCGAATTTTCCCTTAAGTTTGAGGGGGACTTTTCTATCACACAACATGCCTGATGCATTCCTCCACTTCAACCATCCAACTTGAATTTTGCTAATAACATCCCCATTTATTTCACTGTCACTCTGAACAATAGACACAAGATATCTAAAGAACGTACTCTTATTAATGACTTGATCGCCCAAAGTCACAATCCCCCCACTAGTTCTATTACTATTAAAATTACACTCCATATATTCAGTTTTAGATCTACTCAAATGAAAACCTTTACACTAAGGTTTCCTCCATAAGTCAAGTTTACCATCAACTCCCTATCTAGTCTTTTCAACAAGAAGAATATCAGCAAAAAACATACACCTTGGTACATCCCTCCTTTTTTCTGGTCTAGGGTTTGAGACCTGACAACGACGGTGTTAAAATTGGTTAGATAGAAGTAGTTTTAAATTTTATGTTTGTTCTAAGCATTCAATATTAACAATTTTCATAAAATACGTTACAACCTAACTCTTTCTACAAATACTTTTTTTTTAATGAATTGGTATAATAAGAAATCAAGAACTAAAAATAAAGTCAACATCAATCTGATCATCCACCACAGAACTAATATCAATAGATAATTCATCAACAATTATATTTTTTGTTGCTCATTTGATTCATAGATTACAATAGAAATAATTGATTCAATTTTACATTCTGGAATATACTTAATTTCTATCGAAAGTTCAAGCTCTAATCTGGACATTCGATCAAGCATATATTTAGGTTCATAAACTTTATTTATTGTAGATGTAGATTCAAATTCAATTACATATGGTGTAGACTCATACTGCATTTGCAATTTTTTTTTTTGCATTTAAAATATACTCAGTAAAATATTCATAAACTTATTTATTCAATTGAATTAACTTCATCTATATATAATTTTTGCGTGGTGTGTTTGTACCAGACTTTATAGGAGGCATGAATCATGTGTGATAGTTGGATTAGAATGATTGAAGTACTCCTCAATATCCAATGCATACATAGCGTGGTTCATCGATAATTTTTTGTTTAAGATCTTTAATAGAATGAATAGTAATAGTAAAACTGTAAAATAATCTAAAGACATAATATTTAGCAACAAGTCTTGTAAATCTTATATAATACTCAAACACGCCATGTTGATCTTGTTTACAATTTTAAGTTGATCATGCAATTGATTAGCTTTGATCTTTAATTCTATATTTCAAATCAACTCATAACTACTTAGTGGAAGCACCTTTACCAAAATGATTGAGTATATCCAACAGTCCTTTATTGGGCACATTCAACTCTTCGAGAATCAAATATATTATATTTTCATAAAAAATATTTTAAATTATTGATCTAATTTGAATTTTCTTAAGATTGTACCTTCCATCGTATGTAAAAATATAGCTATGAACCTCATGATAATCCCACGATAGTTGTCTAGAACTATACCTTACCTAATTTCATTTAAATTTTATTATGTTTTTTTTTTTGTTTGGTTGAACCAATTATACGCCCTACTTTTAGTTAACATGATAATATAACCTTAAGTTATTCTATCAATTTGATGCAAGATGCAGGATGCCTTGGGGTCTAGATATTCTAATACAATAAGGTTGATGCATGAAGTTCAATCACAAAAAAAAGAGAGGACTTGCAGATTAATGACCATTAATTACATAAGAATATGCATTCTTTTGATGTAAAGTAGGAATTATAATCATTGATTATATGATAATGCAGTGATCAATTAATCAATGAGAAATTCGAATCATGAAAACATCAGCGAGAAATTAAAATTTTTCACAGCAATTGAGTTCTTAATTGTATCTGATTTGATATAAATCAAGAATTCTAGCATGCTAATAGAAAAAGTTTTAGAAGAAAAGAGGTAAAGGAAAAAGAGTTTACCAAAATGAAGAAATTCAAGCCTTACAACGATACAAGGAGATAACTTTTCTCCAAATTATATAGTTGTTCTTGTGCCATATTTGAAGGAATTATAAATACAACATACACACAAGATTAAAAATTAAAATTATAAATTTTATTAAATCAAAAGCCTATATGCCTAAGACTGACAGACTCCACATGGCTTATAGAGTTGGGCGTTTATGAAGGATAAAATCAAAATCAAAATTTTGAATGAGACAGGATGGAAGAGAAACCAAAATTTGCATAGGAAGCGTGTTCAGTGCTGAGCAGATAATCAATAAGATAACTTGTTAATTGTTATAATAGGTGTTACAATCTGTTGATATAATTCCACAAAATAGGACCAAATCCAACTTCAAAATAGAACCTGCCCAGGAAGTCGTCCACAGATGATCCCTATAATTGAGTGAGTAGATTAGTAGGGTATGTTAGCCGAGTTAGATGAGCCAATTCTATAATTCAGTTATGGGAAATGAATCTCAGACCAAAAGGGCTACAATATTATGCGGGTAATAATAGGTGGATTAAGGATCAATGAGGAAAAAAGGCAGTAGATCCAATTTTTTGAATACTCCAAAGACCATATATTGGTGAAACTGAGATATCCCAGGGTAAATTTCAGAAGATGCTCCAATCAAGTTGCTATCCAGGTCTGCAATAGCTTAGTTCTTATAATAAGGAGGAAGAAATTAAACAATTAATGCATGTGGTTAATAATGTTTATTCCATGAAAGCTGTGAAGTGTTTTTCTTCCTTCTTCTCTTTTATCATGATAAGTCTTAGTAAATTCAATCTTGGGTGCCTCTGTTTTATGCCGAGCTTCCAATCCTAATAAATTTACAGATGTGTGGCTTTGGAAGTATCACAGTTTTCTTGAGCGATGGAAATAGAAAGTAGAAGCATTTGTTGTAATTTTTTGTTTTTAGAATGTTCCATGCAATATATGAGAGTTATAATTTGCACCATTACTAAAGCTGGTTCCCCTACCGTCGTTTAACTTGGTTCTCATTAGCTTTATTTGCTATAACGGATTGCATTTCAGTTAAAGAATAGGATAATTGTCGGATGTATATTCTGAAAGTTTATGATAATTGTTGGATGCATATTCCAAAAGTTTAGGATAATTGTTGGATGCTTATTCTAAAAGTTTAGGTACTATGTTTTCATGAAAATAATTAATCAACTAAATATGTTGATACCTGATATTAGAGGAATTTAAAAGTTTTAATATGTTAAATCTTTTTAAACATCGTCATTCTTTTTCCGGGTGACTTTGCTTTTGTTGTAATTGATTAGTGCACTGGTGCTAAATGTATAGTAAATGCAATTTTTGTGTATTAAGAAGATATTATCCTGTAATGGCTCTTCTCATTATAGACTATACTAGGATACCATCATGATTCCTTGATGTTAATTATCAGTTTGTAATTCTAAACTATGAAAATAAGGGTATGAAATGTTAAAAATGAAGCAGAAAGTGTGACACCCTAAGATCTAATGAAAAGATTGAAGAGCTTAAACTTATAATTATAGTTCAATCATTAATAGAGACAACTAGAGTTCCTATAAAATTCAAATAATAAAAACAACTTAACATATCTGATTTCATCAAAATGTATATACAATAATCCAACTCAAGAAGTTTTTCACATCAAATAATTAAATACTGGTTTACAAAATATTACCTTAACAACTCAAATTCAGAAGAGCTTGCTTCTACCTTTTTCTACCCCGTTTGGCATTTATCTTTTCTTGAAATATCAGAAAGCATCATAAAATGACTCAGTAGGCTTCTCTCCTAAATCCATCACAAATATCAATATCTAATTTAAAATATTACGAGGCAGTTAATTCATTAAAATAAATCTAATGAATTTTAAAGAATAAAACAACAACATCAAGCCTTTATCTCACTACGTGGGTTTAGCTACATGAATCCTTTTATCCATTGTATCTTGTTAATTGTCAAATTTTTATTTAAATTTAATAAAAAAACATTATTTCTAATATTTTTTAGTTAAGTCTTTTTAGATCTACTTCTATGCTTCTTAATATAGGACAAATCCAATACATCTATTTTCCTAATAGTGTCATTGAAAGGTCAACGTTTTATTGTTCAAATCATCTAAGGAGTCTCTCTCTTATCTTATCTGCCATTGGAGCTACTCCAACCTTTTCATGTATATACTCGTTTCGTATTCTGTCTCTAAAAGTGAAGTCACTCATCCACCTGAGCATCCTCATCTCTACGACACTTAACTTTATGCTTCTCTTTTAATGACTTGTAAAGAAAAAATAAAGTTATAGCAAAACCAATAACAAAACCTCACTTATGAATTTAAGTTTTGACTTATACCTTACAAATTATTTTTACAAAGGGTTCAGAAGGTTCATATATATCATAGAACATGAGTTGTCGGAGGTTAACTTTACAAGGAGGGGCACGTGCCCCCCCTAAAAAATATTTATGTGTATTATGCTTTCACGTAGAGGAAAATTTAGGAGTTACTTGGATTCTTAGTTATAATTATGGATGAGAAATAAGTCTTATGCCAACCTCTTCCTCCTCTGCGGCCGAGAACTATTGCAGCAATCTTTCTTCGCCATAGCCATTTGTTATTCTTTGCTCTCTTCTAGCAATATGCTAGCTCTCTCTCTCTCTCTCTCTCTCTCTCTCTCTCTCTCTCTCTCTGTGTGTGTGACTCCTAAATATGGTGGCAACACACGTACAGGATATCATTCTATAAGAAGATAATTACAATTACAGAAAAAAGAAGAACCACAAACAGTTGAGCAATGAAGTACATGAGCTACACGACAAAAAGCCAAGAAGGCTGAAAAATTCAAAAGAATGTGAAAAAATAAAGGGTAAAGGTCTAATGCCTTTATACTGATGTGTAAAATTTGTGAAGAATTTATGTAATAAGAAAGTAAGAAATCATTCATATTGGGACAAGTTTTTAAAACAGCCATCATGAAAAATTAAATTAATAGAAAAATATTTGTAATAAAAAAAAAAAAATAGTCTCAAGGTTTATCAGTTCAGCGTTTTTTTACTGTTCGTGAATTCGCCTATCGCGACATTCCGCAAGTCGCATCCTTCTTAAATTAAGAGAATTTTTTTTTTAAACTGTCTATGTTGGTCCCAAGCCCACAAGAACTGTTCACGGGTTGGATTTAGAAAGTGTACACACACGAGATATAAGCTGAGAGAACTATCCTAAAAAAAATAAAGGGTGGCTTGACTTGTATCTTTTTCATGTTCAAATATCAAACTCTCAATTATGACTTTCCTTATTAGAGTCCCTCTATGATGTGAAACTTAACTAGGACATTATAGGTTGACAACATAACTCTAATAGCATTGATGTGTGGCTAACTAAATGTAGCATTTTATGTAGATAATTTAAACATTGCTAGAAACTCTATTAAGTTACAAATACTTGATACACCACCAAAGTTATAGAGTTATAAGTCCCATGTAGAAGGCTAAAAAATATATCTCAAATATATTATTAAAGTAGCATTCCATTAGAAAGTGTACACACACGAGAGGAATAAAAAATAAAGATTTTAAATTGTTTTACTTTATCGTATTATATTATCTAAATCATATTGTATGATCAATTTAAATAAAATTAATTAAAATATTTAATTTAAATGAAAAATTAAACTTCACATATAATTAATCATATAGTATGATAACATATCGTACTAGACGATCAGCTATAACCATAAATCCCATCATCAAATCTAACTAATTTAAAGTAGGAAATTTTGAATTATCCATACTATACAAATCATTTCATGGTGTATGATCCTTTATATTGTTATTTTTTAAATACATTTAATGAAGCAATCAAATTGGATTTGATTTATTACAAATCATATTGTACAATACTATATTGTATTGTACTAATTACCCGAGGAGTCTTTGGATAAAGTTTGATTCATCTAGTATGATCAAAAAATCATACTACATGAGACACCTGAGGGCTCTCTAGATGATTTTTGTTCATCCTGTATGATCCAATATTGAGTTGTTCTAATCATACTATACAATTGTTCATTCGTACATCACAATAAATTAGAGAATTTTAACTGATCGTCCTATAGACTATTCATCATACAATACTATAAAAGGGTATTTAAATTGATCATATTGTACAATCTATTGAACATACTATATGAACAATGTCGACTAAATTAAAAAAAAAAAAGATTTTTATGCGACCTGCTATTTAATAGACTCTTATTTCATAAGAGAGTCTTTGCTAGTCATTGGGTTATATCTTATGTAAGAAAGCATTGAAGAGAGGGCTTTGAGCAAGGGAGAGAAAGGGTGAAGTTTGAGAGATAGGGAGAAGATCCTTGTGGATTCAAGGGAGTGTATGAGGGTGTTTTTACACGATTTTTCTAACGAACTTGCATGTGAGTTTCTCCATGTGTTAAGGTTTGTCTTGAGGCAAGCTTTAGGAAGAAAACCCCTTTTGTATTAAAGGGCTCTGTTACTCCCTTGTATTGTATTGGTGAAAGAGATTCGGCTACTCCATTATATCTGATTGGTGAAAGGGATTTGGCTACTCTGTCGCACTGGGGAAGGTGAAAGAGATTCAACTACTCCATCAACTTAGGGATGATGAAAGGGTTTTTTCGTTCTCAGTCTTACTGTTGGTGGAAGTGATTCTTTGTTAATACTTCTCCTCCTTACTATGGAGGAAAAAGAAGAGACATAAAATTTTCAATGAAATAGTCAAAGAGAAGGGCTCCGGGGATTGGATGTAGGTCAAGATTGATAAACCACTATAAATTTCTAGTGTGTTTGTTCTTATTTCTTTCGTCACTTTTTTTTTTGCATTTTTATTTTCTTGCAAATCTAAGTTAGAAATTGATATCGTTGTGAAACAAAAAATTTTAGATTGATTTAGAATTAACTCTTGCTAGAAAAGAAAATAAATAAAAATCTAAAAAAAGGAGAAAAAAATTTTGCTATTCATTTTTCAACAAAAATAAAATAAAAATTTGTATTTGATTTTCATACTATTAGCTTTGGAATTATAAAATCTATATTTAAAATTTTAATGGTGAATTTGATTTAAATTTTTAAAAGTGAATTTTTAAAATATTAATTCACTCCCTCTTGGTATGCTATTGTAGTTCAAGTGGTTTAACAATCATAATTTGAACTTTCATCTCTCCTTCTCTCACCTACCCCTACAACCCTCTCCCTCTCTTTCATCTTCCCCTAATTTTTTAAAATACTAATTCACCCCTCTTGGTATGCAATTGTAGTTCAAGTGGTTTAACAATCATAATTTGAACTTTCATCTCTCTCCTTCTCTCACTTAGCTACTCCTACAACCCTCTCTCTCTCTCTCTCTCTCTCTCTCTCTCTCTCTCTCTCTCTCTCTCTCTCTCTCTCTCTCTCTCTCTCTCTCTCTATTTACCCCTCATTAGCCCCTCTTCCTCTCTTTCTTTCACTCACCTCCCTCCACTACCCTCTCTTCTTCTCTCTTTCACCTCCCCCACTACTTCCCCTCTCCCTTTCTCTCACTTTCTCATTATAAAACTCGATCTCCCTCGCTTCCCATCATTTTAGCACATCCTTAATTCCCCAATGTTGATGCGACACCCACTCTTTCTCTTCCTCGACCCATTGTTGATGCATCGCCAGTCTCTACTAATTGAGAAATACAGTTGTACATAGCTTGGGTTCCCACTTGGTTGTTTGACCATTATGTCACTAATCTTGTTGCCTAAAGCCAACATATAATTAATAAATTAAACTATTAATATTTATTATAATTGATGAATATCTAAGAATTTGATATTATATATTTTTTGATAATTTTAAATTTGAGCATTGTGATGGACATAATAGTATACATTTTTATCACTCTTAGATTTATGGTAGTTAGAGCAACTATGACTCTATAAGTTTGTTGTAAATGGAGTGGTTCTAACTCCATAGATTTTTAATAATGGAGCGAATTACTCTATAGATTTGTGATAGATTGAGCTGCTATGACTCCATAGGTTTATTTTAAATGGAACAATTATGACTCTATAGGTTTATTTTAGATGGAGCATTCAGGAACTCCTTAGGTTTGTTTAAGATGGGGCGAGTGTGACTCCCTAAGTAATTTAGATTTATCAAATTTTTGTTTTTGTTTTTACAAAAATATTATGGATATCAAACTATATCATAATTAGATATACAATTAATTTAATCTAGGAAAAAATGGCTTATTAGATGAATTTTGGTATGAAGCTAAGTTATCTTTAGGCTTTGCATGTCAGTAATGAATTTTTCAAGACGAAGGTAAAATTAGATGTCCAGGTTCAAAACATAACAATCAAATTTTGTATTCAATTGATGAAGTAAATTAAAGACCCAACCTAAAGTTTTAGTTGAGCTAGAGGACCCATCATCAGGAGAAAACTGGAGACCCAACCTCGGGTAATTCTTTAATCATTCTTACCTAATTGTTGTGTGGACATTATGTTTGTGCAAAACTTTATGTAGTAGTGTAGTTGTAATTGTGTCGAACATGATTATTTGTGTTGAAAAGCTTTATATGTTAAAGGGATATTTAGAATCACATACTTAAATTAGGTAGGTGGCTATCTTTGAGTTGAGAGACCGGCAAGTGACTAACCTAGAGTAGAGTAGCCAACCAAAGTATCGAGGGAGTGGTTATGGGGTGATTACAATAGTATGGATGGGGCACCCCTAGTCCTTCTTTCCCTCTCCTTTTAAATTTTTTGAAATACATAATTGTAGATGCATTAAAATTTTATTTCTTTGTGGAATGAAAAATTTAATATGTAAACACATTTGGGATTGAAATCCGAGAAGCAACAAGGCTTTATGGTCAGCCGTGGAGGGAGGTTTGGTGGTCTCTCTCAACTAATATTTTTTGGTAAGTATATTTGTGAAATTTATTGTGATCTTTTAGTATAATCTTCTTCCTCCTTCTCCTTAATGTTCTTTCAAATAATTTATTAAAAATAAATTTTATCGAAATACCTTCCTAAACCCATTTGTAGTGGTCAACCAACCATAGGCTAAAATATTGGCCTTGTGTTGTTCCATTTGTGAATTGGTGTGCTTAAACCCCTCCAAAGTGGTGAAATTTTTTAAAACTCTACTTAAGAAATTTAAATACCACTTATAAGTTATTTTTCTAATTTTTCTTAGGCCTAAACCCTTGCACTACAAGTCTAAATTTTATCCTAAATAGTCAATTTTACTAGATTAGGATTTTTTGGACCAAAATATCTTTATCTTTATAAAAATTGTGAAACTTATCAAATCATAGCTAGAACATTTCCTCTAAATTTTGTATCTGATTTCATAAGTTTTGGATGATTCTGTTGACCTCTTTTTTGAATGAGGTCAATTTCCTACTTCAAACATTCATCTTCAGACATTAATCATTGAACCATCTTCAAACCCTAAATCAAACTTTATACTATGCATTGGCATAGTACCTTGATCATTGACACAAAACTGTCACTTAACAATCACCCCTAACTATTATTTGATCATTTTATCTACCACTTGACAGTCACCAAATAATTTTTAGTATCTCGGGCTCATTGGAAAAGGCTTCAGCTCTAATATAATTTTTGACCAATAATTTTTGAGAAAAATTAAAAATTAGGTTTTATTATTTTCTTGATATTCTCAATATCTAAAGGTCCAATTGAGCTCAATTTTGGGAGTTGATTCTTGAGTATGTTATTTGTCTTCAATAATTTTCTTGAGTCATGGTGATCTTAGGATTTTTATGATTTGAATTTTCAAAGTCATGTGAGCATTTTGAATCCATAACTTTGAAAATTCATAACTCTTAGAATACTTAAAATTGTCGTGCAAACTTTTTATGGTGTGTTTGTATTCATGTAAGGGTTAGTTAGCCACCAATTTCACCCAAATTAATTTAGTGAACCCAAGATTCATGCACATAATTGACCTAAGATATTTGAATTTCGTAATAAATCTATTTTAAATCTAAAAAATACAATTAATATTAATAGAAGAAAAATAAAATCCCATTAGAAATTAATGAAATATTCAAGAAAAATTAAAAATAAAATTAAAGAAATAATTTAAAATATATAAAAAATACCAAATAAATTTTAAACACTTTAAATCATCTCTAGGAGACATTTATGACATTTGAGGTAGAGTTCAAAAGGTTTGAAGCTAATTTGGTACAAAAAAAAAAACATCCTAATTAAATAATTAATTAAATCCATTAAATTATCAAAAATTCACAAATTCGTAACTAATTATAGAAAACTCTAAATTGAGCAAACTCAATAGAATTGGACTCTTCTCTGGGTCTAGTATTTATGAAAAATATAAAAACTTCAAAATTCACTATAAATAAAAAAAGTCAACCACTTAGTCAAACTGATCAATATATAAAAATGCACTAAACTTATAAAATCTAGAACTAATTCTAAAAAATCAAAATCCTACAAACTCAATGGCATTTTACTCATCTATGGATCTAATATTTATAAAAAATTAAGAAATTCTCTAAGCCAAAAAGTTAATTATTTAGTCAAATCTAATTCACAAAAATAAACACTAAGCTTGTAAACTCCATATCTAATTTTTTTAAAAAATCCAAATCTAATAAACTTAATGGCATTGAACTCATAATTAAATCTAGTATTTATTAAAAATATATATTCTAGAAATCATCGGAAGTTAAAAAGTCAAGAAATGGACCACAAATTAAATATATTAAAATATTCATTAAAATATCAAAAATCAATAAATTATTTAAAATTTTTAATAAATCATAAACCTAATGAATTAAATTAGATAAAAATAATAAAATAAAGAACCAACACTTTGGCAATGAATTTTTTAAGATTGACTATTTTGAACTGCAGGGCTATGTGTCCTAAGGAAGCATTGTCCTTGTGTTTGTTATGATAATGCCGCGAATGAATTTGGCAAAATGTAAATATTAAAATAAAAAATTAATAATAAATCAAACTAAATTAATTTAAATGTTAATAATAAATTACTTAGACATTTCAACATCTACACCTTTGTGCTTAATTCCTTTTAGGAGGGCAAATGTGTATTGGATTAAGAAGCTTTAAGGATCAAAACACTTAATTAAAATGAATGACTCTATGTTATCCGTCTACCCCAATTTTGGAGGATTGATGGCATTACAAATATGAGCCTATGCCTTGCTAATCAATAGCTTCTGGCACTTAAAAGTTGTTAAGCGTAATGTTCTATAAAATCTAAAATTAAAAATTATAACAATTAAAATCCTCTTTAAAAATAAAATTGAAAATATACAAATCATTAAATATTTAAATTCAAACAACCCCTTAAAGACCTTAAATAAATGAAATCAATTATAGATAATTTTAAACTAATAAAACTTAGGATATATCCAAGCCACATAACCTTCAATATATACTTAGATGGCTTAATAGGACAATCAACTCTAGTTTTGGCTAGGTCGATAATTTAATTTAATTTTCTTGGAGTGCCTTTCCTAGACGGTACTCTTGTTTGTGTGGTTACTTTTCGTACTCTGGATATCATATTTATTTTTTGTTGGTGCACAAGAGATCATAGTGAAACTTCAGAGCCGTATAATTTTATTTCAATATATATGTATAACAGCTCACACTTCACCTCATAATATGTGCATTTTATATAACTGCTCTTTTATATTCTTGCAAAATAGAATATACCTAACAATGATGTAAATATAAATATTTTAGATCTTCATATAATTAAATTGAGTTGTATAGTTTCAAGTGTTATAAAATGAAAATGATAACTTATATATATATATATATATATATATCCCAAAAGGAAATGATTCTTCTTCTTTTGAAGATCATTGTCTTTTGAAATACTATAAACAATTCAGCATTCAGAAGATTGAAGACAAAAAATAGACAATCATATTCAAATTTTTTTTTATATAGGAGTAGAAATCCAAGCTTGTTGTTGGTGGAGCTTGACCACCTTTTCTTTATATAAGACCCTGGATTGTACTATGAAATTATAAACAAATCAAAGTTCTTTTATTTACATTGTGATTCATGTATTTTTTTTTTTACATTGTGATTCATGTATGATTTTATTACATTATCATATACATATTCTAAAGTCCTAATTATAAAGTTTTCTAAACTATAATTCATTGATTCTTAGGATAAAGCCCATCTAATCTTGCATTAATGTGGCGATTGATTGTGCTTATGAATATTAGCTGAAAGCTCACTTTAGGTAAATATAAGCTCAGATTGTATACACCCTCAGTCTCTGAACTTTTCTATTATATTCTATTCTTTCATAAATTGAAAAAAATCCAAAATCTAAATCTAAAATTATAGTGCAACCATTAAATTTATAATGTAAAGCCAATGCCTTGAAATCTTAATATCCCAACCATTTTATTATATCTGTATGACTTTGAAAACTTTAGTCTTCATTTTAATCGAGAGTATTTTTTTAGGAGATATAATTAACTCTAGAAGCTTTCCCTTATAGAAAGTCATGAACTTAGTAATAAAATAAATTCTACTTTAATTCATTTCTAAGATATGGGAAGAATCTATGGATGTATACTTAACTTTAAATATTGGTTTAGTTTCATAATCAAAAGATAAGTGAATTTTTTTTTATCCTTAGGGGTAATTTAAATGTTCTTATATATTTGATTATGAAAATAAGTATATGAATTTATCTTCATGGTTAAATGATAAGTGAATAATTTTTTTATCCTTATGGATAAATTGAATATTTCTTATATAGTTTGATTATGAAAATAGATTCAATAATATACTTTCATAATTGAAACGATAAGTGAATATTCCTTTTTATTTTCAAGGATGAGTTGAATAAACCTTATGTTGTTTTGATCATGAAAATATATTCATTAATTTAGTTTTATGACTAGGAGATGAATTAAATATTTCTTATGTTGTGTTTGATCATAAAAATAAATTAGAGGTTTCACATCTTAAATCGATAGTTAGACATTAGTCTATCATTCAAGATGGTATAATGTCAATCCATGCAAATTTGACTAAATAAACCTAAAACAAAAATTTAAAGAAACTATTGTGTGGCATGACATTAAATTTAGCCATAGATTATTTAGGGAATTTTAATAATTTGAAATCACCCTAGTGTTATCTGATTTTTTTATCCCTAACCATAAGGCGACCCTAACTGTCCCTGCAAGCCTTCACTCCACTAAGTTAACTCCATCAAGATATTTCTCATCTATGTAAGTATCTTTTGGAGGGTTTCCAACCAAATTGATGCTCACTAAATGATCTCTTCATCAAGTCACACCAATCAATGACATTACTTCAATAATTACATTAAATCTAAGCAGTTGCAATGCTCTTATAATAATAAGAAGAGTATAGTGAAAACTATTATGAAGGAGAAAGGAACTAGGCCTTATAAATTACTTTGTTATGGCTTCTCACTCCTTATTGGTTGCAACTATATTGCACTACATTTTTCTCCTAATTTAAAGGCATTTTTTTCTTTAAATGACAACTCTCGGGCTTCACTAATGGGAGTAACACATGAACTCTATTTATTTTATTTGGAACTTCCTAGATGTTTTTATTTCCAAATAGGTATATGTTTTTAGGAAATGTAGTTGACCATAATTCTTGTGTATAAAATTTTAAAGAAAAGCTAAAATAATTGATTCCTTAGTTCTAAGCTACAAT
The DNA here is from genome assembly GCA_016618105.1 of Dendrobium huoshanense. Taxonomy (NCBI): domain Eukaryota; kingdom Viridiplantae; phylum Streptophyta; class Magnoliopsida; order Asparagales; family Orchidaceae; genus Dendrobium; species Dendrobium huoshanense. The sequence continues at coordinate 70,865,194 of CM028347.1, read as the reverse complement.
AAACACGTTTGTATGGGATACCCATAACATCAAACTTTTGCATGTACATGCATGCTCCTATAAATACAATTAAGATTACCTTCAAGGGAATATAGTTCAAATTAACTAATGAGATATATAATTAAACTTTGAGCATTGTTTAAGAGATTTTTCAATGCTGCTTTGATTCCACTCGCCATTTTAATTTTTTTTTTTGCATTTGATGCAAAGGCACATCTTTTTGAAGAATGATTTCTTTATTATGTGCATTAAAAACTTCAATAAAGTAGTCATTTAATAAAAGATGCACTCATTGAAGCTTTCTAAAATATCCATCATTATTAGGTTGTTTCATATTCCAAGTAAGAACTCATGAGTCTATTAGTTATAACCAACTTTATTTTCTAAATAAGAAACTATGACTTGGTTCTTAACATGTATTTTATCAAAACTCCTATGAAACTTAACTCTTCTATGAGCTTTGGAAGCCAAGTGATATTTCTCATGAAACTATTAATTTTGAACTTCATTATGATATTCATTGCAACATGATGAGTACAAGCTTTGATGCGTCTCAAGAAAAATATATAGTAAAATGTTGCTATCAAAGACGAGCACTAAGTTTTTCACTATGCCTATTGCCTTTCATAGTTTGGTCATAGAATACATCTATGACTCATTATTTTTTTGAATCAACTATTATAAATGCATTGAGTAAATATGTGTATTGGCATCTTGTGCTACTACTTCAAGCAAAATACCTCCATGGTATATATATATTTCATTCACACTTAATAGTGGGCACATGCAGTTTTGAAGCTTTTAACACAAACACCTAAAGAGAAGTAAACATACTTAAAATGCCCTTGCCAAACAAGGTTAGATGATGGTTTAAACCATAATCGATAATGGTTCAAAATATGTTTGAACCATATTTGAACAATATTCAATCATGATGTAAATAAGATCTTGTTATGAGTTGTTTTAGTTTTAGGCTTTTTTGCTCATGCATGTTATCACACCTTGGTAATGCTCTATAAATAGAGGCCTTGGGTTGATGAAGAGTTGGGGAAAATTTAATAAAGCTAATTTGTATTTCCTCCCAAATTGTTGTCTCCCTCTCCTTCCCTCTCTCTCTCTCTCATGAACATCTTACAAGATCCTAACAAATGGTATCAGAGCCCTGGTGGCGATCTTGAAGAAGGTGTTCTTGAGGTGTTCAAGTTGCCGATAAACGCGCAGTGGACGGGCTGCACGAGGAGGTCGGCTGGGAAGTCGGAGTGGAGAGCGCATGAGGGAGGCCGGACGTCGGACTGGGCCAACCTGGTTACGGACGGAGGCGTAGTGTACGCGGGACGCAAGGCTCGAGTGCTGGGCTGGCGTTGTGTGAGCTGGCGTGGATTTGACGGCTTGTTTTTTTTTATCGGCTACCGGAGGCGGAAGCCGGAGGCGACTTCGGCAGGCAACCCGTGGGATTCTTGAGTTGGGCCGCTTGGTTGGCTCTGGTCAGAACTACTCGGTGGACTGACCGAACGCTTACAGGCGCATCAAGCAGAACCTGGCTTTTGTCCAGGTGAGACCAAAGAAAGCCGGAGTTAGCTCCGAGCTCCGGCGACGGGATCAAGATTCCGGAGAGGAAACTTGTGCCTGTGCATGAGAGGCAAACAACCAAAGGAGATCGGACATCTGGCGAGGTTACCGGAGGTGGACTGGAGCGGGAGGCTTCAGGCGGACGTGCGAAATCAGAGAAGGCTTCTTGAATCGGGCGCTGGATGAAGGGGGATTTCCGGCTTAGAATGCAGCCGTGACGAGAAAATCCAACCCGTGAACAGTTCTTGTGGGCTGGTTGGATCACTGCAAGCAATTTTTGTGTGCAAGTTTTGGCCGAATTCAGGCAAGGAAGGAAGCTCAACGGAGGCCCGTTTTTTTGCTTGATCTTGAATCAAGTTTCGATCGGACTTGACTAGATTGAGTAACCCTCATCCTCCCCTTTACTCCCTACTTAATGCATACAATTCAAAATAGAAATAAAAGGACCTAATTACCCTCACTTCCCCTCCTTTTGGCTCCAAGAAATAATTTGAATTTCAAGTGGACCCCACCGAGCCCCTCCCTGCTGCTTCCGCCGAATTCCCCCCCTGTTATGCCCGCCTTCTCCTTCGGTAAAAGAGAGCCGGCCCGCTGGATTGGGCCGGCTGGACTGGTCCTCTCTGGATCGGTCTAAAAGGTGGCTCATTGAAATGCTGTCGTCTGTGTTAACATGCCTGATTATTGTAAAAAAGTCTTTAATATTTGTGGTCTTGACATGTTGTAATGTGGCTGATGTGAAGTTTTAACCTGATTCTGTATTAGTACTATTAAATGTCATGATTAAGAATGAGAGAGGTTGTATTTAAGGTCTTTTTAATTGCTTGTCTCAATTTGCCATCTTTCTTGTAAATATAAACACCTACTATTCCGGTGTTTTGGATTTTACCCTCATTCATTGCCATGGACATCTACAACAACAACATCAAGCTTTTATCCCATTAGATGGGGTTGGCTACATGAATTTTTTTTTCTCCATTATGTTTTATTAATGATCAAATTCTCTTTTAATTCTAATAAAAAAAGTCATTTCTAATATTTTCTAACCAGATCTTTTTAGGTCTACATATACCTTTTTTAACATAGGTCAAATTTAATACATCTACTCTCCTAATTGGTTCATCAGATGGCCGACATTTTATGTGACCAAACCATCTCAGGAGTCTCTCTCTAATCTTATCTTCCACTGGAGCTACTCCAACCTTTTCACATATATTCTTTTTTCGCATTCTGTCTCTAAGAGCAAAGCCACTCATCCTGTCATCTACTTGAGCATCCTCATATTTGCCACGCTTAAAATTAATTTTATGCTTCTCTTTTAATGACCAACATTCTACATCATAAAACATTCCACATCTTACCATCATCTTATAGAATTTTCCTAAGTTTGAGGGATACTTTTCTATCACACAATAGGCCCGATGCATTTCTCCACTTTAACCATCCAGCTTGAGTTTTACTAATAATATTCTCATCTATTTCACCATCACTCTGAACAACATATTAGAGACATCTAAAACATGAACTCTTATTAATGATTTGATTGCCCAAAGTCACATCCCCCACTAGATCTATTATTGCTAATTTTAGATCTATTCAAATGAAAACTTTTAGATTCTAAGGTTGATCTCCATAATTCAAGGTTACCTTTAACAAAAAGAATATCATAGCAAAAAGCATGCACCAGGGTTCATCATCTTGCAAATGTCTAGTAAGAGCATCCATGACTAAACAAAAAAGATAAGGGATTAAAGTTGATTTTTGTTGTAATCCAATTGAAATAGAAAAATACTTGGTCAAACCATCTTGTGTTTGAACACGTGTAACAGTTCCTACACACATATCCTTAATGACTTGAGTATAAGCACTATTAACCCTTTTTTATTCTAAAACTCTTCACAGCACTTCACTTGAAATTTTATCATATGCTTTCTCTAAATCAATAAATATCATATGTAGATCCTCTTTATTCTCTCTTTACTTCTCCATCAAACCTCTCAATATATTAATAACAACCAAATAATAATAATAAAAAAAACGATGATAAAAAACTAGAAAACATCTTTTGCAGATAAAATCCTAGGCCAGCCTACTGTGCAGTATTCCTCAGCATAAATGTACTTGATTCCCGGCTTCCACAGAAGTTCAACATTAAGCTTTTTTTTCTTTTTTTTTTTCCAAGGATTGAAATACCATTATATTCATTTACTTCTTTTCTGGTTAGGTCTTAGTTCATCATAATTATTTCGCTGGTTTTAATAAATGATATTATAAAACTAGGTATATACTAAGGACTTAACTAGGAGTCGTCAATATTGGAAAATTGCACTTTTATTGGCTTACATGTTTTGATGATGTTTCATGGTATGTATTCCAATCTTCATCACCAGGGTGTTTTTAGTGTCATGGGCATATCAGAGTACTGAGCAATATAAAATGGAAATTAAAAATGGTATGGTATAAAGTGGAAAGAACATGGAGCCATAAATTCAATCAAAAGGAAGATGAGCTTATGATGCCACTCAAATGATTTGAATAGTTCTCTGGAATGTGCGGAAGTGCTGTTTGCCTTACCTTGAAAAGCATTTGTACTGTAAATATCTTTCCAAGAATGACTTGCTCAAACACTAGAACTGCGTTTCTCTGTTTGATTCTATCACATCTTTATAGGATGATGCAATTGTCAAATTGATTTTGAGAGAATCGCAGTAGGAGCTTTGTCAGATTAAGGCTTCGTTTGGGACGGCTTTTTTCCTGCTTCTTGAAGTTGCTTTCTAGTACAAAAATTTAAATTTTTTAACTAGAAAGTTGCTTTAAAAAACAACAAGAAAACCGTTCGAAACGTAACCTAAGAGGAACCACCAAAAAGTTTCAGTTTGCTTCCCTTATTCTTATTATTGGTTACCTGCTCTTTTTAGGGTCTGTTTTGGACAGCTTTCCTTAATAATTTTATTTTTACGAAACTGTCACACTCTATTCCATTCTAAATTTTTGGTTTCCTTAAAATTTTATGGTGAAAATTACTTTTTACAAACAAAGATTTGTAGTTTCTGATGATCATTTTAATCAGATTCCTAGCTGCCACTTAATAATTTACAGCATTCATTAGTTTCCCTACTACTGATTCTATGGAAGCTTTCCTACTTTTGTCTGTTACTGTTAGATGGTTAATAAAATTTAGAAAATTTTGCAGGGCGTTTGTGGTTGTGAAAAATTTTCTAGCAGTTCCATTATGGAGGTTACTCGAGCTGTAATAAAGAGGGATGGATTGGCTGGGCTTATGAGGGGCTGGAAGCCTAGAATGCTTTTCCATGCACCAGCTGCGGCTATTTGCTGGTCTACCTATGAAGCTTCCAAGTCTTTCTTTAAAAAATTTAATGAAAGGAAGAAAACATTCTGAGGTTGCACATAGAATGTATGTAATGTTGTCCTTGGTTTGTAAGCAGACATTCTCGCAAATGCTGTTGTTGCGCAAAGCCCCTGTTGATAGTTGAAGATATTATTTGTATATTTGCTATTTTAGAAAATCAATAGGCATAGTGATAATAATATTGTTGTCGAAGGTATTGACGGATCTTTTTATGCCTTTTTTCTTTGTTGTGAAACGAGCATTGATATACATCCCAAAATCTCGCTGTATTCTCATTCTGCAGGATGGTAAAGAGAAATGCTTCACAAGCTTATTTGGTCAATTACTTTATTGTTGCGGGGATGTGCATGAGTGATGAGAGCTTAAGTGTAGGGGTGTCAATTTTGGGTCATAGGTTGGGTTCGGGTTGAATTCGGAGTTGACCTGATACTATTCGGGTTAACCTGAATTCGATCCGATTTTACAAATGGGTCAGTCTTACAGACCCGAATTAGACCCGCTTTTAGTTTGGGTCAACCCGACCCGACCCATAACTATTAGAACCATCGTCGGCCTTTCATTTGCGTATTTATTTTCTTTTGGCTTATAGGCGCGGCAACGGGAGCAGCTAGTAGAAAAAGGCCAGGCAGCGACAACGGAAACATCCATGCAATGGCAGCGGCCGAGCAATGCGAGGTAGTAAGTAACATGTGGCAGTCGACTCGGGCACGTGGGCATGCGATTCGGGCAAACACACGGGCTTGCGAAGCGGGCAGGCGACATGCAGGTAGGCGACTCGGGTACACGATAGGTAACACGGGCATCCAGGCATGCGACGCGGGCAATGTGTGGGGCGACCTATTCTGGGTCAACCCGAACTCGTCCCAATATTTGAAACTGGTCAAAAATCTTAACCCGAACCTGACTCGGTTCAGGTTAGAGTCAACCTAAAATTAAAATTTTCGTGTCAGGTTTTTAGGTTGTTTCAAATATTGACACCCCTAACTTTGTATGTGTGTCTGTGTGTGTGTATATATATAATAAAAAAAAAAGCTCTCTCCATCTTCATTACTAATGCCTCCCATGTCTTCAACTTAATTGCTCCATGTGTAAAAGACAATTATGAAAAGTGCTTTCACTAATTAGAATTAGCAAAATGAATGAAATAACACAAGTTAAAAAGAAACTAAAACGGGAAATCATTTTTTATGTTATAATTATGGGACATGATTTTATGTATTATATTCCATTATAATATAAAGTATTATAATAATTCTTAATAATTTTATAATCATTATTATATTATATAAACTATTTTAATCCTTCAATATTTTATCATGTTGTCTTAAAATAAAGTATTTGAATTATTATTATATTATATTATGATATGAAATATTAGTACAACAACAATGTCATCAAGCCTTTATCCCACTACATGGGGTCGGATATATGAATCTTTTTCTCCATTATGTTCTATTAAAAGTTAAATTCTCGTTTAAATCTAATAAAGAAAGATCATTTCTAATATTTTCTAACCAAGTCTTTTTAGGTTTGCCTCTATCATTCTTAACATAAGTCAAATCTAATATCACTACTTTCCTAATAGGGTCATCGGAAGGCCGTCATTTTATGTGATCAAACCATCTAAGGCGACTCTCTCTAATCTTATCCTCTATTGGAGCTACTTCCAACCTTTTAATGTATATGCTCATTTTGTATCCTATCTCTAAGGGTAAAGCCACTATCCACTTGAGTATCCTCATCTCTGCCACACTTAGTATTATGCTTCTCTTTTAATGGCCAACATTCGGTACCATAAAGCATTGCAGGCCTCAACACCATCTTATAAAATTTTTCCATAAGTTTGAGGGGTACTTTTTTAACGCACAACAAGCCCGATGCATTCCTCCACATCAACCATCCAACTTGAATTCTGCTGATAATATCCCCATCTATTTCACCATCACTCTGAACAATAGATCCTAGATATCTAAAACGTGTACTCTTATTAATGACTTGATCGCCCAAAGTCACAATCTCTCACTAGGTCTATTACTACTAAAATTACACTATATATTTTGTTTTAGATCTACTCAACCGAAAACTTTTAGACTAAGGTTGACTTCCATAATTCAAGTTTACCTTCAACTCCCTCTCTAGTCTTTTCAACAAGAAGAATATCATCGGCAAAAAGCATACACCAAGGTACATCCTATTGCAAAGGTCTAGTTAGAACATCCAATGACTAAAGCAAAAAGATATGGGCTTAAGGCTGATCCTTGATGTAACCCAATCGAAATAGGGGAATACTTAGTCAAATCACCTTGTGGTTGAACACAAGTAATTGCTCCTGCATACATATCTTTAATTATTTGAATATAAGTGGCATTAACTCCTTTTCTTTCAAGAACTCTCCATAGCACTTCTCTTGGAACTTTATCATATGCTTTTTCTAAATAAAAAAAATATCATATGTAGATCCTCTTTATTTCTCTAAAATTTCTCCATCAAACCTCTTAATAAACGTATGGCTTCCATAGTCGACCTACCCGACATGAATCTAAATTGATTTTGAGAAACATTAGTATCACACTGCAACCTATGGTCCATAACTCGCTCCCATAGTTTTAAAGTCTGACACATTAACTTAATTCCTCTATAATTCGCGCAATCTTGTGCATTACATTTATTCTTAAAAATAGAAAGTAACACACTCATTCTCTACTCATCTGTCATCTTTTTAGTCTTCAAAACGGTATTAAAAAGTTTAGTAAGCCAAGAAATTCCTTCATCTCCTAAGCATTTCCACACCTCTGTTGGAATATCATCTGGTTTAACAGCTTTTTCACCATTCATTTTCTTTAAAGCCTCTTTAACTTCGGTTTTACTAATATGCCGATAAAAACAGAAATCTTTATTTTCATTTAGGGTGCTAAGGTCACTACAATCAATCATATTTTCGCATTATTCATTAAAAAGTTTAGCAAAATATCTCGTTCACCTTTATTGAATATCATCTTCTAAGAAAAGTATTTTTTGATCTTCATAGTTAATATACTTCACTTGAACTAAATTCTTACTACTCATATTTTTTTGTTTGGCTAACTTATACATATATCTTTCTCCCTCCTTATTATCTAATCTATTATATAAATCACTAAATGCTAAGGTCTTTACATCACATATTGCTTTCTTAGATTCCTTACGTACCTCTTTATATCTTTTCTAATTATCAGAGTTTTTACAATTAAACTAATTTTTATAGCAAATCTTTTTATTTTTAATCTTTTCTTGTACATTTGGATTCCACCACCAATTATTTTTACTATTAGGAGTTTTTCCCTTTGATACGCCAAGCATATCTTTTGTAATATTTTTAATATCACTAGCCACGTTTTCCCACATAACATTAACATCCACTACAGGAAAAACACCGAACTCCGGCGGTTTTTTCTGGCGGTTATCCTATATTAACCGGCGGTTTTTTTGTCTACCAGCAGCTTTACGGCGGTTTTTGCGCCGCCGGAAAAAATCGCGTAGGAAACTATTACCGGCGGTTTATGTTGCCGACGGTTTTCCGGCGGCTTCGACCGCCGGTTTGAACCGGATTTTGGACCGGCAATTTTCCGGCTGTGACGCTGCCGGTTATTTGACTGACGGTCTACCGGCGGTCTTTTTACCGACGGTCCTCCGGCGGTTTATATGGCTGTCGTTTGTTTTTAAAACTGCCGTCCTTCGCCGGTAGACCGCCGATTACTTTACCGGCGATAGCCGGCGGTCTAACCGTCGGTATTACCGAAGCTCAGAACCGCCAGATGTCCACCGTAGAACCGCCGGTGGCCGTCGGTAACCGCCGGTAATAAACCGACGGTGTAATGCCATTACCGGCGGCTGATTATTGGTCGTCTGGTATCGTAGTTTCCGGTGGCTGAACCGCCGGTTAGCCGCCGGAAACTTGTAGCACCTGCAAAAAAAAATTGACAGCATCCCCTCTAATTGAGGGAGGTTCACCCTAAAGTCTAAACCTGCAGAAAGAGTAATATATGTTGGGCAACACGCCACTATATTCATCACAATCATATATTGGGCAACACGCCGCTATATTCATCACAACCATAAATTATAAATACAATCACAAGCTCATCCTAACATTACAATCACAGTTCACAAGTAAGTTCATGATAATGTTACAATCACAAGTTCTGAAGTTCACAAGTTCTAATTAATACAATCATCAAACATAAAATAGATCTAATCATCATCTGTATCCTCACTGTCTGCAGATGGCTACTCCTGTTGGTCCTTCTTCCTCTGTTTTCCAGCTCTGTAGGATTGCAACTCTGCTTGCATTTCATTCTGAACCTTTCTCATTTCTTCAATCTCTCTAGATTGAACCCTTTTCATCTCTTCAATCTCTCTAGTAAGCGTTGCAACCCTCTCGCTTATAGATTCTTCAGCTCCACTTGGATCATTAAATGCAGAGGTGTATGAACTGCCCTCAATAGCAAAAGCCTGTGAACCCATGCCATATACCCTCCCCCTCTGTCTTCCACCAACAACTTTTGACCATGTATGATACTCAGAAATGTGGGCCGATCCAGAAGATGATCCCTCGCCAGTGGACTGCCGACTTTCTCTAGCTCGTACGAAATCATCCTGCAAGTTACAATTAGTTTTATTAAAATAAATTTTTATTCTAAAACTCCAATAAATTTTACTAACAAGAGCCTTCTTAGACTTCTCATCAACCCACTGATGGTCAGCTTGATGTTGATGAGTTCTTGTATGCAACTCCAATGGTGTTGGCTCCCGACCAAGGTGCTCTTTCTGAAAATTTGATGCTTAGTTATACTAACATAAATATATGTAATAAACCAATTCAAAACACTTACCAGTCGCCGCCTATGTTCCGTATGAGGTACAGATCCACCAGTATGAAGAGAGCTTCCTAAACCGCCGCAGTCAGAGGCTCTGTTCTGTTTATTCTGCTCTCTCATTTTTATAAACTCCGAGGTAGCCCAAGCACTACTCAAATCTGCCCAAACGCCCTCTCTAATCCAATTAGGACGCTGCCCGGACTTTCTAATGTCCGTGAACATGTCTCTGAGACGGGTCGCTCCTCTCCTCTCAAAATTTGATCTGATCCTCGTGCTATACTCAGGCAACCACCTAAATTCTTTCTGTAAAAATTTAGGCAATATCAAAAAGATTAGTACAAATTAAATCATATATTTGAAATCATACCAAAAAAAACATATCTGAAATTCTCCAAACCACATATCTCTAACTGGCTTTGGGATCTTCTTCCAGGATAAGTAAGGAGCATCATACTTATTCTTTATTATATCCCAGATCATATGTATAGGTGGCCTTGAAGGATTGAAGCTGCAAGTGACTTTGTTTATCAATAACATGTAATATATCAAAATAAAAACAACTTATTAACTTAAATTGAACTTACTTATCGCCGTCAGGCTCGATGTATTGACACTTATATGTTGCTGCTGCAGGATCGCTAGTGCCAACCTCTAGTGGTCGTGATGGTCCACCCTGTTCATGCTGCACTGCTTAGGTAGATTTATTACTCTCAACTCATCAATCATGCATTCCCCACAAATTTATAAACAAGAAGCTAATCTTAGGTTGCAATATTTGGCCCTACAAAGATAATTGCTTGTCATATATATATATATATATATATATATATATATATATATATATATATATATATATATATATATATATATATATATATATATATATATATATATATATATATATATATATATATATATATATATGACATTCCAATGACAATTCAAGTTGAAATTATAACTAACTCTTTAGTAAAGCCTAAACAAACTCTCACTCGATCCTACGTTAAAGGTGATAATTTGACTTAAAAGTATGAGGGAAGTACACAATGACATTTAAGTAGTGTGGCTCCTTGAAATTTACACTAAGTTCTAATTTCATAATGCATATTTTTTTTATCACATTTATTTTGGGCTTATGATTCTTAACATAAAAAAATAACAAGAAGTTAGGATCATATAAGTCACAATCTTAATCTTTTTATTTTTTTTTAATGTTTTTTATAAAATTAATTAAAATTAATTATATATAAGTCACAATCTAATCAAACATAATTCTTTATATGAGAATGTGATTTATGTGGATCTCAAAATACTCAAAAGAAGTGAACAATTTTTTTTGCTCACCTTTTTCTTATTCGCTCAGAACATGCATTGTCTTAGAGATCAAATGTATTCTAAAAACATGAATTCACTATTTAAATAATCATCTCACATGGGCGAATTATTACGTCCGGTCACAGGATGTCCGTACACCCAAGCTAGATGTGCCACATCACTCGAATACACTGGGTCCCGGTGTATTTTGGTGATGTGGCGCATCTGGATTGGTGTCCGAACGAATCCGGACACCGGACGTAATAATTTTTCTCTCAAATGAGGATTCCAATGACAACCTAACCTAATCATATTAGACTGATTAAAATTTGCCAAGATCAAGACGTTCTCTTAGAGTGATGGATATTTTTATAAAAAAAAATGGTTAACAAAGTTCGTTATTTAATGAGACCCCAAAGTTTGATCCACAGAAATTCTCTCAATTATTCCAATCAATACATTAGAATTTTGATCTATTAACTCTTTTGAAATTGTGGAATAAATATATAAAAGATGATAGTTCTAGATCAGAGACTTTGCTAGCAACAGTTTTTTTTTAATAGCATCTAAATGAGTTGATCAACTTGACCTAGTGGTGGGACCGTTCAATCAATTCTTGATCATGCAAATATATTATTTTGCTCATAATTTGTTGAATAAGAAAATTTTCATTATAATTCAAATAATGATTGAATTCCTCTCCCACAAAGCATGTTTGCTTTCAAAGTCTAGAATATATTGGAAAGTGATTTGTGTTACATCTTTGATCAATGAATTCATTTTAAAGTTAGTATCAAACAAGAATTCCGTTCTACCCTAAAAAAAAATTAGATCTACCAAAATTATTACAACATTTACTATCTAAATCATCCAAAATAACTCTAACACTTGCTTATGCCAAGTGAGAAAAAGGAATCAAAGAAAAAACATAAAATATACCTTAAAATAGAAATCTAGGGTTGAAAACTTGAAGTCGGCCGGCGGTTTGGGGTCGGACTGGGTCAGCGAGGTCGGACGTCGGAGTGCCGGTCGGATCTGGGTCGGCGGTTGGAGAAGTCTCGTCTGCGGCGGTCGGAGAACGTTTGTCGGTCGCGGTCAGACGAGCAGAGGCGAGCGGAAGCGAGGGAAACGAGAGAGAAAGAACGAAAAAGAATGAAATGTGAGTTGCGGGCCTGGTCGTTTTAGGGCACTAACCGGCGGTTTTCCGGCGGTCCAGACCGCCGCTAAACCGTCGGTGAATATTATAATCCGGCGGTTTGCCGACGGTTGTTTGACCGCCGTTAATACCGGCGGTTTAACGTATCAAAAACACCGGCAGATCGCCGTTAACAGACGGCGGTTTAACCGCCGGTGTTACCGGCAGTCCATGAACCGTCGGTTCGAACCGCCGGTAATAGCCATTTTTCCTGTAGTGATCCTTATGCACATACAAAATCTTAAGATCTAAAATCTTACTCCCAAAAATATTTTTTTTAATATTATTTAAATGCCCCCATCTAATCCTAGAATAACGTTTTGCTTTATTTTTTATTTTCTGCTCCTTTATCTTAAAGTCCAAAACTAATAATCAATATTGAGTATATAAATTTTCACTCGGAATAATTTTACAATCTTTGTAATCTAAATGATCTAATTTTTTTATAAGAAAAGAGTCAATCTGAGTTATACTATATCCATTTTTATAAGTGATGAGATGCTCATTCTTTTTCTTAAACAAGGTATTAGAAATTAAAAAATCATAAGCTAAATAAAAATCTAATATGGTCTTGTCACCTTCATTTATCATTCCAAACCCCTGGCAATCATGAATGCTTTTAAAATCATCCGCCTATCTACGAGCATGTCCATTTAAATCTCCTCCAATAAAAACTCTTTCTTCAAGAGATATCTTTTGTATTAATTCTTCTAAGTCATTTCAAAAATTTAATTTTGAACTCATATCCAAACCTACTTGAGGAGCATAAGCACTTATAATATTAACAATCTTAGCATCAATAATAACCTTTAAAGCTATAATTTTATCTACATTTATATAAATTTTTATAATATTATCCTTCAAACTTTTATCTATAATCACACATACACCATTTCTAGTATGAATCCTACCCGAACACCAAAGTTTAAAACCTAAAATATCAATCTCCTTAACCTTCTCTCCAACCCATTTAGTTTCTTGAATGCATAGAATATTTAACTTCCTATTAATCATAATATATATTAATTCCATTAATTTTCCTGTAAGGGAACCTATATTCCAAGTTCCTATCCTAATTTTAGTTTCATAAACTAGCTTCTTTGCCCACATTCATCATTGGTGTGGGAATCCTTACCTATTTAACATTGCACCTGGGTGCCGGTGTAGCGGCCCTTGCACACTTGTCACTGTATACAACCATACATCGTGTTGCTTCCAGGGGATACCCTAGCATTAACATAATTTCTTAAAGGATTCATATCATTATTATTCAACAAATTTTATGTTGGTTGTCGACTACCTATGCAACCCTCCACTTTTCTCATCTAGGACTTGAGACATGACAACTATAATGTTATGATATGAAATATTAGTAAGATGTAAACAATTATTATTTGGTTCTATTTTGAAATTATGATTTGTATAGATATATTTAACAAATTAATATGTTAGTGTTTTTAATATTGGAGAAACTATTACACGCAGAGTACAAATATAGATCAACATCCAAATTCTAATGAAATCATGACACATGGATTGGACATGTAGATTTCATATTTTATTTTGTTCTTGCTAGCCCAACTGATTGGGCCAGCGGTGGTAGTTTGACTTTTTGTAAAGAGCCTTCACCATACCGTTCAAATTTAGGGTTTAGTGTTAGTGCTCATTTTTATGGAAAAATTTGCAAGAGCTCCCAAATGTTTAGGATTTTAAAAAACGATAAACATCCGATGAAGATTGGTTTGGAAGCGGATATTGAATTCTTCAAGCAGATGATATGCCCACAAGAAGCGGAGGCCGAAAGATGGTATGCAAATGTTTAGGAAGAATTGAAGTTGAAAAAATAACATCTTGAAACAATGATAAGTTTAGAGAACGACGTAGAAGTTATGTTGGTTGGAGGTGCTATTATTTTCAACTTATCGATAAATTTTAAACTCATCCCAAGTTTGTAGGGTTTCCTGTAACACTACACTATGTACAAGATTGTAGACAGTCAATATGTATTGACTGTGTATGATTCCCCCTTGATACAAAATGTGTATTAATAATCTACAAGATGTGTATTGAGTATGTACAAGCTTATAGATAGTAAATGCACAGTCATTATATATTGACGGTGTCCCTTTTGGTGCAAGCTATGTATTGGTTGTCTACAAGTTGTGTATTGATTATTTATATATTTTGTATTGATTGTGTGCAAGATTATAAACAATCAATACATAGTCAATATGTAATTGTGTCCCCTTTAGTATAAGCTGTGTACTAATTGTGTACAAGCTATATATTAACTATGCATTGAATGTCTTTTATGTGTATTAATGTCTGGCTACTTATACACTTTGTGTATAAGCTATGTATTGATTGCTTATTGACTATGTATAAGCTATATATTGATTGTATTTTTATTATGTATTGATTGTGTATAAGTTATTTTTTTTATTGTGTATTGATTATGCACAAGTTATGTATTGATGTGTAACAACTTGAACTCACCTTATATAAGTTATGTACTGATGTGTATAAGCTGTGTATTGACTATTTATTTGACTATGTATTGATTGTGTATAAGTTGTGTAGTGATTGTATAAGTTGTGCACTGAATGTGTATTTATAGTATATAAGTTATTTTTTTACTGTGTAATTATTGTGTACCAGTTGTGTATTGACTGTTTATTAATTATAATTTGACAGTGTGTTGATTTTGTACAAGCTATATATTTGATTGTGTATTAAATGTGTGTAAGATGTATACTGAATATGTATTGATGTGTGACAGCTTGTACACATCTTAGACAAGTTGTGTATTGAATGTGTACAAGTTGTGTACTCATTTTTTATTGATCGTGTACAAGCTGTGTATTGATTGTGCATTTACGATGTACCAGTTGTATACTGGTTGTGTATTAACTTTATTTTTACTTTGTATTGACTATATTTTTACTGTGTATTAATTATGTACAAGTTGTACAGACCTTGTACAAGTTTTGTATTGACTGTGTATTAACAATGTACAAGCTGTGTACTAATTATATATTGAATTTGTATAATGTATTAAATGTGTATTTAATATATATCCACTATATATTTATTATATATTAAATGTGTATTTACTATGCCAGCTATGAATTGACTGTATTTTTACTATGTACAGGCTATTTATTGATTGTGTATTGAGTGTATACAATTTGTGTAATGACTATTTATTGACAAGTTATGCATTGACTATATACTAGGGTACTGTGTACAAGTCTGAGAAGGAGTCATATGAGATATATTGCATGTATGCACATAATGCTAATTTTAGTGTTCCCAAGGAACATGATAGTTACTGGCTAAATTCAAGAAATATAAGATGTAAGGACTTTGTCTGTTCCAAAGCTAGTTTTAAAAAAGGATCTGGATATGAATTTATAAATGAAATATTGAAGATCAGATATAAGAACAAGTTTTCTAGCTATAATTAGGTATATAGTGGATGAAGATGAAAATATGAAGGCACAAAAATTTATAGAGAGACACAATCAGGATTTGGCTAAGCTTGAAGATAAATATCTACTTAGATCATGTAAGAAAATGAGTGACGAGAAAACATTATTGCTTAACACAATGACAAGTTTGAATTAGAATTGTTGATGCTTTTTCCTACCTTAATGATGAAGTTGGAGGCATTGAGAATGTTTGATTCTCTAAGACATGCTTACAACTACATTCAAAAAGAGGAAAGAACAAAATTTGAAAATGATGACACTAATTTTTTAATTTAATTATTTAAAGATTGGTAAGTTGATGACCTTATGTTCTAATGGGACATCTAAATTCATGAATTTGATATATTGTTAAATTTTTTTGGTTGATGGGATGGGTAGGATAGATTATGACTGCTTAGGAGATGTAGTAATATTTGATAATAATTGTAGGCTTAATAAATATAAACTTAATAAATATAATTTAGTCTTTGCTCCATTTATTGAGATTAATAATCATTGTTAAAATTTTCTACTTGGGGTAGCATTTTTTTCAGAAGAAATAATTGAATCATTTACATGAGTATTTAGAACATTTATACGAATAATGGGTGATAAATACCCAATAATAATATTTATTGATCAAGATCTGACAATGGCTAGGGCCATAGAAGTTGCAATACCTAGCACACATCATAAACTATGCCAATGACACATCTCAAAGAAGGCTCCATTAAAAATTTGGTACTTCAATAATAATGATAAATTCATATGACCTTTTTATAAATGTTTGAACAAGTGCGACTCTAAGGAAAAGTTTAAATAAATATGGATTGAAATGATCAAATAAGGGAGCTTCATAGCGATGGTTGGTTGGAGGGGATTTATAGGATAAGAAATAAACGGTCAACAACATTTAATAAGGACTATTTTATAAATGCAGCCAATTTGCAATAATACCTGTAATAAAAAGAAGCTTAGTATTAAAACAAGTTACTTAATTTTACTCAAGAAAGCTTTTTTTATTTTTTTAGGAATAGTTTCTAAATGGTGTGGGTGGATGAGAATAAAGTATGCCTCAAGTGATTCTTCAAAGTTTTTCAATAGAAGTACAAAGAATAAGGATCAGTAAACCCTTTGGGTTATTCATTTTAATGCAAAATAAGGTATCATTTTCTGCACCTATGTGAAGTTTGAGATGATGGGCTTACTATGTTATAATTATATGAGATTATTTAGGAAACTAAATATTGTGAATATAAATAAGAAGTACCTTCTACTGTAATGGTAAGCAAGAGCTAGATTATATATATATATATATATATATATATATATATATATATATATATATATATATATTATAGTCTCATGTTCATAGGTATAGGAAAAACATCTGAAGATGATAGTGGCTTAATATTTAAAAATCATATTAGTAGATTCTCATATCAAACTGCCGTGCAAGCGCATGGGAATGAGGGGGCAGAATAGTATGTACTGGCTACAATAAAGGACATGGCTGAAAATATCGACATGATTTTTTATGGCAACAAAACTAACCATAAGTTTTTAGGCAATACACAGGGTAACATTATAAATTTTAAAGATCCACTAAAGCGTAAGCCTAAAGAAATCTCTAGTACAAAATTAAAGGTCCACTGGGAAAAGAAGAAGTAACTTGAAATATTTACGTTACCTACCAATTTCTTTTCTACATATATTATGAGAAAATATATGTTTTGTTGAGCTTAGTTTTTTCAACAAAAAAAACTGCCGTGAAGAAAAATATAATAAAAATATCTTCACCTTCAAGACATCAACTTTTCAAATATGCCTGAATGCTTCAATAAGAAATTCATAAATGGGGTAGCAACAAATTAGTTGGGGTCTGAATACAATAAGATGATGATCAATGTCATTTCTTTAGATCAATAAATATATTAAATTTAATTATAACATTCTAATTATTAAATTAAATATTTTAATATAAGAATTGATGGTTCATACATTCTTCATTCATTATAATAACATGAGTTATTTATTATAATAATTCATAGTTCAGATATTCTTCATTCATTATGATAATATGAGTAGTTTTAGGTCCTTTTATCATATTATTGAACAAGTGTATTCACTATGCATTAAGTTTGTATTGACTGTGTATCGACTATGTATTTTATTTTCTAAATTAGGTTATACATATTTTAAATATCTTTGAGTTAATTTTTTTTTTTCATTTTTTCTCTTTTTTGAACTTGTACTAATTGTGTATTGACTTAGTATTTACTATATATTAACTATGTATTGATAGTATATTGAATATGTATTAAATATGTATTGATTTTGTATCGATAGTGTATCGAATATGCATTAAGAATTAAATTTATAAAGAATAATTCTTTTGATACATTTTTAAGATAACTTAACTTTGTATTAACTATATATTAACTGCGTATTTACTTGATTGTGTATTGATAATATATAAAATGTGCAATAGAATTAAACTAATAAGGAATAATTTTTTTTGATACACTGTAAGATAACCTCACTACATATTGACAGTGTATTGAATATGCATCGACTGTGCATCGACTGTGCATCAACTTTATATTCCATTTTCTAATTAGGTTGCACAAATTTTAAATGTCTATGAGTTATTTTTGTTCATTTTATCTCTTTTTTCAACTTGTATTAACTACGTATTGATTGGGTATTCACCATGTATTAAGTTTGTATTGAAAGTGTGTTTATTGTGTATTGATTGTGCACCGACAGTGTATCGAATGTGCATTAAGAATTGAACTTGTAAGGAACAAATTCTTCAATGTACTACCATGATAACTTCATTGTGTAGTAAATGTCTATTGACTGTGTTTTAACTGTGTATCAACTGTGTATTGATAGTGTATCAAATGTGCATTAAAAATTGAAATTGTGAGGAACCATTTATTGTGCACATTATCAAGATAACTTCACTATTTATTAACGGGGTATTGATAGTGTATTGACTGTATATGAATTGTGTATTGACTGTGTATCGATAGTGTCACACTATAGGTATATATTAGAAGAATTATATTTGTCTTTTATTTTAACCATTTAACTAGACCTTACTAATGAACAATGGAAAGAAACATGATTGTATTTTTGTTTTGTTTAGAGCCTAATATCATAGGATCCTTACCATTTCCTAAAATAATATAAAACCACGTAATGATGATGTAGCCTAGCAAGTTACTAAAATCTTATAATTGAAATCAATACAATATAAAAGAGAATAATATGCTATAAATCTTATAAAGAAATATATGCATTAATGTCTATATTGATTATATATATCAATTTATCTTTTATAGTTCATCACATTTCAATTTATTACATCATCAGTCAGATTATCAATAATAGTCAATATTATTAATTCTAGTAACAATACTATAATCATAAAAAATAATGTTAAATAGTGTTAATGATAGTAAAAAGTATTAGTGTTAATCAAAATATTAGTATAGTGTTCATAATAGTGTCGATATCAGTATTCAAATATTTAATATGTGTATCTTAAGAATATCTTACTCTTACACTTATAACTCCAAATCAGTCATCGTTTATAACTCCCAATCAATATACTCATTCTAACTCCTCTTGAATAATGTGAATCAGTCGCCCCGACTCCCTATAACACAATTAATCTCTAGCTCCTTATGACTCATAATTAGTGAATTATATGGATCAATAGGGTATCATGTGGAGTTATCATATCATGTATCTGCTATTATTTATTACTTCATTTAAATATAATAAAATTATATCAATTTATCAAAATAATCAAATATATAACATATCCAAACTTGTATGGTGAAAGCTTATGAAATTAAGAGATATTACAATATTTATAAATTTAGGAGAGATAAAATTCGTAGAAATTAAAATCATCAAAAATAGAAGTAAGAGATTAGTCACTTATAATAAATAGAATAAAATCTGTAATAAAAATAACTGGTAAATATGATAAAAAAAACTTTTTTCTCTCTCTTTCTTCTTCCCCCTCTTTTAATTTCTTCTTGGCCAAGCAATCAAGTTAGGGAGTTAGTGGGGTATATATATATATTATATAAATTATTCATGCCTTACTGTCTCAATGCTCACTAGATCAATGTCAAAGTGCTCTACTTTAGAATTTTCATGTTTTTGAAATAAAATTATTTTTACACATTTGAGTTATTACAATCTCCTCACCTTCAAAAAATACAGTCCTTAGCATTTTTCTATCAATCTTATATATATATATATATATATATATATATATAGAGAGAGAGAGAGAGAGAGAGAGAGAGAGAGAGAGAGAGAGAGAGAGAGAGAGAGAGAATGCTCAAAACAAAATTTCAAACTCAAATCAACTAATTATAAAATGAAAATAACATTTTTATTTTTCTCATAAGCTCTAGTTATATTTCAATTCTTCCAATAACTATTGTTATGATACCATTTTGTCATACTCTAGGATCTATAATGAAAGAATTAATTTTTCTTTCATTTTAACTATTTATTTAAAGCTAATTAATGAATAGTGAAAAGAAACATGATTTCAATTTTGTCTTGTTCAGAACCTCATATCATAGAATCCTTAGCTTTTATGAAATAATATAAAATCATGTAATGAGCATATAACCTAACAAGTAACTAAAATCTTATAACTAAAATTAATGCAAGATAAAAGAGAATAATATGTAATAAATCATATAAAAAATTTTATGCATCAATTTCTATACCTATTATCTATATCAGTTATCATTCAGTAGTTTATCATATCTCAATCCATTACATCATTAACCACAATATTAATAACAGTCAAAAGTATTAATTCCAGTAACAATATTAAAATCATGATCAATAATGTTAAATAATGTTAATGACAATAAAAAGTATTACTATTAGTCATAATATAAGTATATTATTCATAGTAGTGTCGATATTAATATATATATAGATATTCAATAAATGTATCTTAAAAGTATCTTGCTCCCACACTTATGACTCGCAATTAGTCTCTCCTTATAACTCTCAATTAATGTTCTCTTTATAACTCCCCTTGAATCACATGAATAAGTCGCCTCGACTTCTTATCTCCTAATCAATCTTCAGCTCCTTATGTTTCATAATCAGTGAATCACATGGATCAATACTGTATCATTTAGAGTTATTATATCATGTATCTAATATCATTCATAACTTTATTTAAAATATAATAAGATTATATCAAATCATTCAAAATGATAAAATTTATAACATATCTAAACTTGCACGATAAAAGCTTATGAAATCAGATAATGCAATATTTGTAAATTTATGAGAGATAAAATTAGTAGAAATAAAGATCATTAAAAACAAAAGTATAAGATTACTCATAATGAATATAATAAAATATGTAATAAGAACGACTCCTCCCCCCTCTCTATTCTTCCCCTCTTTTATTTTCAAATTTATATGATGTCTCATCAACCGCAAAAGCGGGACGAGGCTGATTCTACTCCGAACTAATTTTTCCTGCCCCGTAGAACCCCACCAGGTATCCACTTCTGACTTCAAATACTATATTTAAATTCAGATCAAATCATTTTTTTTTTATAAAATTGAGTTTATTTAATCAAGATATTCAATTTGATTATAAATTTATTAAAATCAAAATTCATATGATTTTAAAAACAATTATGAAAATCTCTCATATGAAAAATCATGCGTACCAGAATGAATTTTTTTTTTAATGATGTATCACTCAAAACTCATTTTGTAAAAATCTTATAAAGTTGCTTTGCTTTAGCAGCATCTGAAATAGCCTATTATTTTAGATAACAACGGCTTCTTTTTAGAACGGGGGATGAAGACGGATAAGCAAGAAATGAAAATAGTACACTAGCAAAAAAAAAAAAAAGTGAGCAATTGTTTAATAGAACATCATATAAAATAAGTATAGTCCTTGGCATTTACAGTTGGAAGTTAGAAACTGGGCTAATAAGAAATAAATTGAACAAAAAAAAAAACATGGCAATGGCAATCTTCAATAGGGGTGTCAATTCGGGTCGACGGGTCGACTCGGATCTAAATGGGTCGACCCGAACCGAACCGACAGCAGGTGAAGTCACGCGCGACAGCGAGCGTAGTCTGCGGGACCACACGACAACAGGCAGAGTCTGCGGAACCGCACGAGTGCGAGCGAAATCCACGGGAGTCAGGATCGCACAAGTGCGGGCGGAGTTGTGCGCGGCAACAGACCGAGTTGCGCACGACAGCGGGCGGAGTCGCGAGCGCGCGACAACGAGTGGAGTCCCCAGGACCGCAAGTGCAGGCGGAGTCCGCGGGACCGAAAATTCGGAATGGACTCGACTTTCGGGTCATTGTCAGGTTGATTCGGGTTTCCAAGTCAACCCAAACCCGACCTATTTTGAAACAGGTCAAAAATCTGAACCCGACCCGTTTGCGAACCGGGTCAACCCGAACCCGAATTTTTTCGAGTCAAATCCTGGTCGGGTTTCGGGTCGTGTCAAAAATTGACACCCCTAATCATCAAACCCTTCCTCTCTCCTTCGCCAATTTGATTAAATATTATTAAGAGTTGAGTTAACACTAAGGCCATACAATAAGGAGCTCAATACTAATTGGTGCCAGTAGAAAGCAAGTTCAACTCATCTTAATTTAGAATTGGTCTGACCAAGTTAAGGTTGATTGGAACCCTAAGCCAAAATAAGTAAGAAAGTTGTCATAAATGAAGTCTAAGAAAACAAATGGCCACGAGGCCTTCTTGATTGCATAAAAATCAAGAAGGCCTCGTGGCCATTTGTGTTCTTAGACTTCATTTAGGACAACTTTCTAATTATTTTATGAAGTAGCTTTTTGGCACAAAAATTTCAAGTTGCTTCGTAAAATAAGAAAGTTGTCCCAAATGAAACCTTAATGCATCCAATATATGCTTCTAAGATATTATTATACAGCATGCTTAAATGAAGCCTGGTGAACAAGCATATTTGTAAATACTTGGACTGAGCAGTTGCCCTACTAAGACATTTAAGAAATACGTTAAAGGTGTCTTAGCCTGGTAGTTTTGCTAAATAATGAATGAAATAATGGTGGAGCCAGGAAAAAGGTAAGTATGGGTTAGATGAATGATACAATTAGTAAGAAAAATTAGTTTCTTGATAGGTCAGTGTTAACTGTGTGAACTATGACAAGCAACTAAAAGTAATGAAAATGTCATTCCATGAAGAACTTGTCTAAACAAGTGAAGAAAATACAAATGAGACCATAAAGAAGTTTGCAAAATATGTTTGCTTTGGTAATCAAATGAACAGTTCCTACAGTCATTCAAATTATGGTTGGGAGTAAAATTCTTATTTCATAAGAATTGTGGTTTTAATTACATGGAATAATTACTACTTGCAAAACCTGTTAAAACAATGGACTCAGATCTGCAGTCACTGCTTCGGATTCCTCCAAATAACCTGTGTGCAATTCATGTACATGGCCAACAATTACAGTAATATCATCTGGTTTACCACCTGGAGAATCGAAAAGAAATCTGGAGTTAGTGAAATGAAGGTGATAAAGAAGTAAGATTTCAATGGGTTTCAATGGACCTGTTAGTTTCTGACCAAGAACCTTCCTCCAGAGCGGCACGTCAAACCCCTGAAAACAATTGTGCCAAACTTTTAAATAACTGTTTTCCTCTTAGCTCCTGGGTTCTATAGGCCTTAGCAATTGTAAAAACCTAGAAGTTTTAAGCGTTAAAAGGGTTATTCAAGCCAGTTTACGATCATATGTTTAGGCCCTTCAAAATCCATTTTAGACTTAGATTTCATTTGGGACGGCTTTTTTACTGCTTCATAAAGCAGCTTTTTAGTACAAAAGTTTAAATTTTTGTACTAAAAAGCTACTTCAGGAAGTAGCAAAAAAGTCATCCCAAATAAACCCTTAAACTAAACTACATTTATGATAGCTTTATGGGTACTCATTCAGCCCTATTTAAGCCCGATTATAATATAAAATACTTCTTCAATCGAAATATGCTTAAACATTTACGCTAATTAAAATCAACTATTGCATATTGAAAAAATATAGTCGTCCATAAAAATTTCTGCGCAGCTTTAGTTATTACTCTAGTTATCTTTTGAATTGCTATACTACATGAAATAAAAGCAGGCCTTATGGAAAAATTCATATGTTCATTGCTTGAAACAATGAAATGCTGGAAGAGGAACCATACCCTACTTCTGGCTTCTAATGAATATGGTGAGTCGAAGTTCACATCTGTGGAATGTGTGTTTGCGAGATCTGCTAATCTCTTTGCTGGACAGGGAAAAAAAATGTGAAAGTTCTAATTAGATCAAAAGCATAGTTTGATTAAACAATCAAGGAAACATTGAAAGTACCATCATCTGCAGCATCTTTAAATTGTGAAATTATGGCAACAATTTCATGGTCAAACACATTATCAAAAAATCCATCAGATCCCATGACTATAGTATCCCCTTCTAGTAATTTTACACTGCACACCTGCAAATAGGTTTAAAGACGAATGGTTGTCAAAATAAAAATGTAAACAGATTCTTTAGATTCAATCAGGACAATTTATGGCTATGCAAAGGTCAAAAAAGTCCTAGAGTTAAATTGTTGAAAATATACTTCATCGGATATATCTTTTCAACTTAGTGTTAAGCTTTTGCATCCATCTTTTGGACAAAATTTTCTTAAAAGCTAAAAATAATTAAAATCCTCTAATTAATGACTCGCAAGGATTCATAAAAGTTAACATAACAAAAAAACTTGTTATTGATTCTTTTTTTTTTCCCTCACTAGAAGAGTGATTGAAAAGAGACCTGTTTAAATTGACTATATGAAAATTTTCACGGATGCCATTAGTCCTAGAATCACACAAATACAGTCAAATGCATCAATGAAAAGTTTTTTATTTAAAGAGCTTCCATTACTTGAATAAAATAAAATATAGCAATCTACCATTACTTAACTCAAAACAAAATATCAAGAAATTCACAAAAATAATAATTTAATTTCCTATGGATGAGATGAAGACAGGAGAATCTGATGCGTTGATTGATGGTTCGTGATATAAAGTCAAATCATATATATTAAAAACTAAACTAATATAATAATTTTCTAACTTATAAGTATTTGTCCCAATGCATCATACGATTTTATATAGTCCCAACATTTGGTAGATAATTAATTAAAATTTTATTTAGAAAAATTTTTAGGATTTAAATGAATCATTAATTAACCACTTGGTTTGAACATCATGCCTCCTATTTACATTGGTAGTATAAGTTATTCTCATAATTAAGAGTTGCATTTTTTGTTAATATTTTCATACATGTATTATATATGTGTTATGAAAATAATTGTGTAAATTCAATACGAGTTTTATCTAGATCTATATGTTTTCTAGGTTGTAATCCCATAATATTTAAATTGATTAAGAAATGAATATTATGAAAACTCAATAGGTTATGCAGGACAACTTATGGCCAGAATTTCCTAATGCAATTAATATGATATATGTAGTATTGACACATGCAAAATAAATTGAGGATTCTTAGTTCATAAGCTACAAAATAATTGAATCACTTGCTTTCTTTAAATATAAACAGAAAATACTTGAATTTAAACCTCATTGATGATGAAATAATCGAAGTAATTCAAGAAAATCAGTGAAAATGTACAACCATATAAAACTATAATTTAATTTCTACAAATTTAAGTTTTGTTGAGCACAATTTTGAACAGAATCAGTAACATTAACAAACCAATATCAAACTATATAGATGGAATAAGAACAAACTAGATAGATGGAATAAGAACAAAGAACGCCCAAAATAAGATAAATTTTGAACTTACGTCAGTACAAGGAGCTGAATTCCATCGAAATTAAGTTTTCCCATTTATATCACACTCAAAGAAATCACATATCCAACTTACACTAATAAGATTAAAAATTGAAAGAGAAATTTCATTCAAGTCAAACTTGTTTATCACATGCCATCAAACATCTATTTATAGATTCTTTATGCCCTAGATCAATAAATACGGTTGACACAAAATCAGCCCAATCTAATTTTTATAATCCCAAAATTCAAACATCCATATAAAAATCCTATGAAGCCCTCTTCGTGTGAAAGCCTGAACATGGTTAGGTAACACATGTAAATAGGAAGGCTAACAAATGGCCTAGATAATCACCACCTCAAATCTCATGAAGTCTTCCACATAAGTACTTGTGGAAGTAGTGATCATGCAAACCTCAATAAGAGTAAACTCTTCACATAAAAATGATTATATAAACCTCCGTACGAACAACCTTAAAATTCTCCATGCAAATAGTAATATGAAAATAAATATATCACAACATCAGATGAAACAGAAAAAAGAAAACCATGAAAAACTCCTAATAAACCACAACGTACGTAAACTATCCAAACAAAAGCCTTAGTACCTTTCCTTGAAGGCCAAAACGTATATGTAATATAATTAAATAAGAAAGTTTTTGAACCAGGAAGTAACCATAGGCAAACTAGCTTGAATCTATGCCTAAGTACATACGAACTATTAAATAAAACAGACCCCTCTATTGGCCGTTGTCACTGGTATATTTTCAAATATTATATTAAAAAATAATAACATACCAACTGAAAACAAATAAACAATGCACAGATATATAGCTTGAACTTCAATGAAAGTAAACACATATGTCAATCAAAATTTCCCAGCGTTGACAAATTTGGCTATGATCAATTTAGCATTTGATATTCATTAAAAAAAACAAGATATAATTTTATGCTTCATATAAAGTAATCTTTGAATCAACACAAGCAGGTCTTGCCAATTATCATGATATCTTTAGAAACACCAACAATAGTAGGCAATCTCATCATCTAGAATAACCTCATGATTAAGCTTCATAGAAGTATTTAGTAGAGGATTGGAAGTGGACTCACAAAAGTGAAAAGAGAAGAATTCAATAAATTCATAATAGGCTCATGAATTAAGGTCAAAAAAACATAATAAAATGGAATTTATCCTAGAATTTTCAGAAATTTTCAATTTGCAAGTATTCTTTCAATATAACAACAACATCAAGCCTTTGTCCCACTACGTAGGGTTGGCAACATAAATCCTTTTTCTACATTGTGCCTTGTTAAAAATCAAATTCCTAATTAAATTTAATAACAAATGTCATTTCTAATATTTTCTAGCCATGTCCTTTTAGTTCTACCTACCTTTCTTAACATAGGTCAAATCCAATGCATCTACTCTCCTAACCAGGTGATTGGAAGGCCGACATTTTATGTGCCCACACCATCTAAGGCGACTCCCTCTAATCTTATTTGCCACTGGAGCTACTGCAACCTTTTCATGTATATACTCGTTTCATATTTTGCCTCTAAGAGTGAAGCCACTCATCCACCCGAGCATCATCCTCATCTTTGCAACACAACTTAATTTTATGCTTATCTTTTCCAAAATTGTGTCATAAGGTATTATAGGTCTCACTGGCATCTTATAAAAATATTCCTTAAATTTGAGGGATATTTTTTTTATTAAACAACAAGCCCGATGTCATTCCTCTACTTCAACCATCTACCTTGAATTCTACAAATAATATATCCATCTATTTCACCATCACTTTGAGCAATACACACAAGTGTCATAAGGAATCTAACCTTGAGCTTAGTCATTTTGCGTCAATAAAAGGAGAAGGCCTTCAGTTCCTCTTGCTCATTTTCTTCCACTGCCTTAGCCGACCTCTACAGCAAGATTGACCCTTGCCTTCTTCCTCTCACACTAAGCTTCAGCATCCATCCGACTCCTTGCCAACCTTGCCTTCTTCCTCTCACGCCACGGCTCACCAGAAAATCACTCATGCACGATTTTCTCTAGCGTGGTGGAAAGGAAATCCAGTGCGACGCCTACGGCGAGGAGGGTAAAATCTCATGCACGCTTTTCTCTAGTGTGGCGGGGACAAATATAAAACTGCGCATTTCAATTAGGTGCCTGAAGACCCATGCACGTCTTTCTCTAGCGTGGTGGGATTGAAGACTTTTGGTCACGGTGTCATCCGATATTGCTCATGCACGCTTTTCACTAGTGTGATGGGAGGCCCAGACTCTTGTAGTTTTCCCCTAAACGGAGGAGACGCTGGGAGGCTACCGAAAATTCCGATGGATAAAGGACTTCATTTGAACTTGATTTAGACTCAAATGACAATTAACAGAAGACCTAACACTAAATGAATTTGGATCTAATTTGAACAAAATTGAACAATTACAAGAGACTTAAAACCAAATATCAATGAGCTTGATTTGAATATGGTGGAAATTAGACTTGAACAGCAAGGAACTTGGACTCAATCTGGATAGCAGGGGACTAAAGGAACTTGAGCATGATTCAAGGAACATTGACATGGGATAAATAGTGACGGATTGGACTCCAATGGACATTGAATAAATGACACTAACTTGAACTTGAACTTCATTTAAACTTAATCTAAACCATAGTGGATTGAACTTGAATTTGATCAAAATATAAAAGACTTTGAGCAAGAATTTGAACTTACACTGTGGACTCGAACTGAACTCAAGGAATTTGAACTTCGAGCCTTAACCATGTGACATTAAATTGAACTCAAGATTGAATAAAATAACAAGGAGTTTGAACATGAATTGGATTTGGCAAGAGCTTGAACCAAAAGACTAACATTTAAGCATGAAATTCATGAGTTGTAAAAATCATGAAATCAAAGGAAGTTGCATGAATAAGGATTCATGTGCAAATAAACTATAAACCTTGACATAAAATTCCTTTTTGGACAATGGCATCCACCTTGTATTGATTATCACAATTGGGATAAAGGCATTGACAAATGTAAAATCAAATTCATCATATATCTTGCAAACCATCTTTGAGAATAAAAAGTTTACAAGTAGAATTTGTTCGCGAAATAACAAGAAGATGGTGGGAGATGTAGCTTGATCACAGATTCATGATAAGAAGACTTTGGAGCACAATAGTTGACTCATGATATCATATTTGGTTCATCCCTAAGCAACAATTGATATGGATCGCGGGACTTGTGGCGGCTTATCTACAAGATATAGTGCAAAAGTCTTTAATGAATAATATAGGTGATTCATAAAAGACATGATATAAATCTCCAACCCTCAATTGACCATGAAACCAATACTATCATTCATGTCATGAACCAAGCATTAAATGCAATGAAAAGTTATATTGCACGTAGAGAATTGTTTGGAGGTGGCAATAAGGAATATGCAACCAACATGTGTATGAAAAGTATATCACGCATACAAGCAAATGAAAGAAGCCACCATGGAGGGGAACTTCATTGTCACCAATGATAATCGACGGGTAGATTAATGCATCAATTTGATGATACTCAGCTACATACGAATGTACTGAATCTTTACTAGTGAGAATAGTAAATGCAAACATGCACCTGCACCACCATTTGCAAATATTTATAGAAAGAGCGTCATAAAAAAAAGTGGATATTCCAGCATCCCTGTAATCAACCATCACCCAGCATGAAGTAAACACACTGATCCCTATACGGATAAAGAAAAAATATATGTAGCTTATTCAAAGTACCTACTAGCTGATATAGCAAAGATATTATGACACCTCCGCAGTCAACAATTATCCAACAGAGGTCCAATACACCCGCTATTCTAATTACATCAAGGGATGCAACAATCATTTTAGGAATGAATATCTCACACATTTCTCCTACACGTTCTGATGTGTATTCAAAGTGCGGGGCATCAATGAAGACGCAATCATCCAAGATTGAAATGATTGATTTTTTATTTAAGCCAACAACAAAAAATGATGAGGATGACATAATTAGGGAGTTTCCTATTGATTCCTATATGAGTTCTGGGGAGAGAAAGTTAGATCAAATAATTATTTTCAAAGATAGAGTAAGTGAGTCTCAGTTCAACCAGATTCTAAACATTGAGTTAGATTAGATTATTGAGGCTTGCAAGTTTCTTGATGAACAATGTTCATGTATCTAACATACCACGTACGGGCAAATATAGAAAAGTTACAACAAACACAAACTTTTACAAATTGTCATAGAAGACCCCCGTCAAATGTCCAAAATGCCCCTGCACATACACTAATATGTATGCACATAGGTACATAAAAGGGGCATATGCAATTGCATACTCGCATGGGCCCCGACCAGCGCGTTAAGGGTATAAACGTGACGTCTAGGAAAACTGTGCAGGTCAATAAATGAACCACAATTCGATCTTGATCCTTCTATATGGATAGATAGGAGTCGACACGGCTGGAATTATGAAATAGACATACGGTCAAGACGTTGACCGAAATATTTGTTTTATACGTTCATATAAGGCCTTCAAGGTTTATGATAAAATAAATTCATTAAATAAAATCATACAACAGACAAATCCGATCCTCTATCGATAAGTTGATAAAGTTGACAATGTTTAGTCAATAAAAATGCCAAAACACCCCGATGATGACCGTGTTGAACAGAAAATATCAATCGGAGGGGTTAATTTCAAATACTTCAAAATGCCTCCCAAAATCTCACACCCATGAAACTCAAAATCTCCAAACATCTAAAAATTCAAAATATTTAAAATTAAAACTCAACCAATAATCACTTAGAGCAAAATGCATCCACCCTCCGTAATAGTTTGTCGGGGTAGACAAATTGAAATTTACTTCAACTCATATAGAGCTAATATCTGGTCGAAAAATATCACTATGATTCATTCTCAAACAATTTCCTTCTAGTAAGGATATGATACATGTCCTCTGACTGACAGTTTTGAATCCAAATGGCACTACAGGTAAACAATTATAACCCGAGGCCCTCTGAACCGAGTGGTTCTGCCACAAAATGGCACCACAAGATAATGGTTATGGTCAGAGTCAATACGTTCCTTAGTGACATCAAATCTTTGAGATATGAATCAATAGGATATAATCGATAGGGCACAAAGACCTCTGTTAGCTAAGGTGGATTCAAATTTGTCCCCTTAAACAAGCATTCCTCGCAGGTCTACAAGGTACCCTTGGACGAAGCAATCCATGGCTTCCGATAAGGATCCTTCTGTCAGGTTGGGTCGACTACCTCCTCTGACTAAGTAGACTAAGGACCCGATGGTCCGGGACGACGGAACCATGGGATCTTGATCGGGTCCATCATCCATTCCCCACCATCCGCTTTAAGTGCAAGATAGTGAAATTTCTAATTTTAAATAACAAATCTTCAAATTCCCAATTTCCCTAAACCCATGTTGCTACTATATGCCAAATAACACGTATTTCTATGTATCTGATCGACGACTAGCCTTAATCGAAAGTTCTTTCTCGCTGTCGGGAAGGGTAATTAACTATAGGGACTTGAGCTTATAGGAAACCAGAACTCAAATGATATAGTCCTCGCAAAATAAGGGCGAAATCTTTGGGTAGTGTCTTATCTATAAACTCATTTGCCTTCCAAAATTTACCCCAGAACTTAATCCATTAAAACTCCCCTTTAGAAAAGCAGCAGGGGAGGCCAGGGCCGAATTTTCGGAACCCATAGTTTGATTGTGTTAGGTCAGTAGGTAATATGGGTATGCCAGTAAACTTATGAGATGATGCTGAGAGGATATGAGTCCTAGTTTTAGATAGGGATGCAAATTTTTTTTGTTGCTCAATCAAAAAAGTAATGAAAGGCTTCTTCTAGAGTATGGGGTCAAACAATTCAACCTCATTCATAATATCAGTCCTATGTCTAATGATAAATTTGTTGGTCAATTGTCAATCATTGTCAACACAATCGATCATAGAAATTAGGTCTTTGATGGTGTTTAAATATTCAACAACTACCTTGCCTTAAGGTTATAAATTTTTCAGATAATTTCTTGTCATAATGTTTAAGACAATCCTTAACACTTAATATTTCTTTTATTTCTATCAAGGTGAGAGTGATTATTCCTAGTCTCAATTCCCTGACTAAGTATTTGTCTAATGGATTTTTCTATGTCCAATTAATTTAATTTTGACAAAAAAATATTATAAAGTTTAGTAAGCCAAAAAATTCATTCATCTCTGAAGTATTTTCACACCTCTATTAGAATATCATCGGGTTCAACTACTTTTTCATACTTTATTTTCTTTAATATATATATACAACATAAGAAAACTGTTAATTGACCACTCATATAGATTTTCTCATCCCTCATGCATCTCGTATTGTGTCTTCACTGAAAATATTTTCAGCAATTTGGATGCAACGACATTATCTATTTTGTGATCGGAAGAGGTTCGGCGATCTTTACCTAGCATTGCACTCGTCAACCGTCATGCTGTTGTCGTTATCCATTAGTCGTTCTCATCGCACTCCCCTGAATTAATTATGTTACATATACAGAGGTCAACACATGGGAGCTCCAGTGCGATTTCCTAGCCACTTTGTTGTTGAGGGATTTAGGAGGGATATGAGACAAAAAGGGAGTATGTGCTACTATAATCCATACAATAGCAATAGGTTCATTCAATTTTTTTCATTTCTCCAAAAATGACAACAACAACATTAAGCCTTTGTCCCACTATATGGGGTCGGTTACCAGAATCCTTTTTCGCCATTGTGTCCAGTTAAAAGTCAAATTCTCATTTAAATCTAATAAAGAAAGATCATTTCTAATATTTTCTAATCAATTCTTTTTAGGTCTACCTCTACCTTTCTTAACACAAGTCAAATCTAATACCTCAATGTTGACCTCATTATTCGAGGTCAATTCTCCCCAGAACTAATCTCTAGCACCTAAGTATTCGTAGCCTAGTTAGACGTCACCTACAAGACTTCTCTTAGGTGGCTACCCACTGACGTAGCTTCGACCCCAACCTCCTGATTCGACCTAAATCATCACTAATTCAAATAAATTTGACTACCCGCAAATTTGTTTTAACAAATGACAGCTTTGATTTTACCCAAATCGATTAGTCTCAAACTCTCTAAAATTAAATCAACATTAATTGAGTTGAATCAATCAAAATCAAAATATTATAAAAATGAATTTACATAAAATTCTTTAATTTAATTCATCTTTTTTTCTTATTTTTTATTTTTATTAAAATTAATCATATCTTAAAATGCAATACTTAATCGTAGTCGTTGATTAGGAGGGGTAGGATTGTAATTTTAAAATCATTTTGAAAAGAGGTTTAATTTTGGTTTGGCTAGACCAAAACCACCCCCACGATCTCCCCCTTTATTCGGATGAACCGCTTCTATCTCCCCTCTAATTCGCAAGAACTACCCCGTCTCCTCTCTAGTTCGGAAAACCTGAGGACCCGTCCCCTCTTTGCTCGTGAAATCTTGCTCACATCGCTGGCCTCGTTCACACGTCTCTGACTAGCTGTCTGCTCCTCTCCCATTTGAAGTTTGGTTCGTTCTTCTTCTTCCTCTCCAACCCTGCTCTCCATTCCACCGCTGGCCCTAACCTCATCTGTGCCTCCTTCCTGTCGTGGTTTGTTAGACTAGAGACAAGAGGAAGTAGTAAACCCCCTCTTCTTCCTGATTCTTCTTCTCCTCTTCTTCTTAATTCTTCTTCTACTCTTCTCCCTCCTATTGTTCTTTCTTTTATGGATAATTTTTGTTGGATGGTTAGCCTATCAAATGAGGTTATTTAGCAAACATTCATTCATTTTACACTTAAAATTTTGCACTTGTTTTGGTTGAGTACTATCCTACTTGTGAATGCTTATTCTTCAAGACTTAACTAGATAGCCTCATGAATCATGAATGTGTTTATGGAAAAATCCATGTCATTTGAAACTAAGTTCTTTGTGTGTAAAATCTGCATAATACTATGTGTATTGTGGTTTGTATCATGAGATGTATAGTTTAAAACTCTATGCATAGATTGGAGGAAATTGTAGCGTCATTTATCAAATGCATAAAAGATGTTTGTGTTTTTGTCTATTCAAGAATGAGATGAGTTTTGGTTAAATAAAGAGTTATTGGAAAAGCATATCTATGTTATATTCCATTCATACTCCCAAGAAATTCATGAGTTAGAGAAAGAAAAGAAAACTTTATATATGCATATTTGTTACAAATGGTAATCACATACAAGTCAAACATTCACATGATTTTCATCACAACATGATTTTTGATATCTTTGTTGGCTTTCATTGTTGAGTAAGGGTATTTCAGTATCATGTTTCAAGGATTTAAAATTCTTCTTAAAAGAATTCTTCTAGCGTTGCCTCAATCTTTTTGTTGTATATGAGTTCATTGGGTAATTAAGTATGGAAACATAAAAAATTTTCTTTGGATCTTGGCAAGTGAAGTTGTATTTAAAATAGACATTGATTAAAATGATGTTCTTGTGTGATTTCATATTTAAATCTTGAAAATGTGCGGGTTAAATGAAAAATTATATGGTTTATATTGGAAGGTTTTCTTGACTTGTCAGAAGGAAATAAAGTTGCTATAGTATTCTTTTCTTTCTCAAATTTCATTTGGTATATGTCGTTTCATTGGCGAATTCAAGAGATTAAAATGTTGTGAGTTTGCCTATTTCATCCCCAAGTTTTAGCATTTGTTTTTTTAATATTTTTGAATTCTCATCTCTTGAGCTTTTCAATGAAAATGAATTGGTGAGAATGGAAAGGAGGAAATGTGGAAAAGTAAAGTGTATAATTGTATATGAAGAATTTTGAAATGTTAAGTGTGTGAATTTTGAAAAGTGTGCATGTACGTTTTTGAGATGAAGTGGCTTTTGTATATAAATTGATAAGTGAAGAGTATGCGTATTGAGAACTATTTTGAGTGAAAAGCATGTGTTGGAAAACAAAATGGGAACTGGAGTTTGATTGGTTTTAAAGGTAAAAGAAGTATATGTTAGAAGGATTTTGTGTGAGAGAAATGAAAGGTAAAGTGTTTGGATTGATAAGGAAAAGTGTTTTAGCTGTGTTGACAAGTGAAAGTTGTGTGATTTGGAAAGGTGAAAGGTGTATGTCTTGAAAGGTGAATTGTGTGCTCATGTGTTGGAAGGTAAAATGTACGGAAAGTTGAAAAGGGGAAGTGTATAAGGGTATGGAAAGTGAAGTGTTTGAATGTTAAATAGTGAAAATGGGTGTATAGTTTAAGAAGTGAATTTTGTGGTTTTGAAAGGTGAAAAGTGAAATGAGTTTTGTGTTAAAGTTTGAAAAGTGAAGGTAGGGTGAGGTGTGTGACTTTGTGAAAAGTTAAGAAGTGTGTTTGTAGTTGAAAAGTAAAAAGTTTATATTTAAATGAAAAGTGTAATGTCTGATCTTTGAATAGTGAAGTGTACTTTTTGAAAGGTGAAATGTGTGTATAATTCTGAAATGTGATTTGCGTGGGTTTTGGAAAAGTGAGAAGCGTATATCTTGAAGGTGGAAGTGTGTGAGTTTTGGAAAAGGAAGTGAAAGTTAGAAGCATGTATCTTGAAAGTGGAAAGTGCGTGAGTTTTGGAAAAGGATATGAAAAGTGGTTTGTGTTGGAAAGTGAATTAGTTGAATGTCTTCTAGAAAATTGAAGCATTGAAAAGCAAAAGCCCTCTTCCTCTCTCTACCCCTCTTCTATTCCCCCTTTTACTCCCCCCTTTTTTGTGCCATGGGATAAATGTTGGAAAAGTACAAAGTGTGCTTTCAAAAAGTAAAAAAATGTTTCAAAAGCAGTCAACGAATCGGTGCCCAAGCCTGAAAAAAGGTACGTTTTAATTTAAATAGTATCTTTTATTTATTTCCTTTTAGATTATTAAATGTGCTTCTAATACATGTTTTCTCTTCTTTACTTGCATGAACTGCGAGGAATGGTACCGGTCGAGTGAACAAAAGGACAATGGACTAAAGGCATCAGTCGCCTCGATCCAACCGGGTGGAGGTGCTACGGGCGGAACCACCAGGTCATAGCCCCCAGTGACTGTAAGAATTCTAAAACTTAGAAAGCCCGTAGGAGGCCCTTGGTATGATTTGTGCGAACCCTTCTCCTTTAGGTCCTTGTAGTAACTTCAATTTTATTAGAATTATTTTTATTTTATTTTAGATCCTTCAACCTCTTTACACATGCGCAATGTCAAAAGTGTTAGTGATAACAAACTTTTTCATCCCATATAACATTAGTGACATTAAAGGACAAAAATTAAAGATTGAGCCTTAGAAAACTTAAACTTATGATGCATGCACATTTTAGGGTAGAAACACAGAACATAGAAAACTTAATGACATCTCATTTTAGGATTAGTGAATATCTTTAACCTAAATACTATCAACTCTAAATAATAATCAAACAATCATTAAAATTTTCTTTTAAGAATTAGAAACTACAACTATAAATAATAATTTCAATCAATATAAACCAAACTTACAAAATAATAAATAACATATATTTGTTTAATAAAAATAAATTAACCCTTAAATTGAAAATAAAATACATATATAATTGAATATTGAAATCACAAATAGATTTAACATAATTCGATAAAACATTAAAATCATAAACTTAGGACCAAAATAATCTTAAATAAATTTTAAAGAAAGATTAATAAAATCCAATCAACTAAATAATATGAAAAAAATGATAATAAATCTATAGAAAAATTAATAAATCATTAAAAATTAAATAAAATCTTCAAAAAAATTTAATAAATCATTAACAATTTAATAAATCAATTAATAATTCAATAAATCAGTTAAAATAAACAAATCATCGAAATATTAAATAAAAAATTTAAAAATTTAATAAAACATTAACACTTCAATAAATCATTTTAAAATTAACAAATCATCTAAAATATAATTAATTTATAAAAAACTCAGTAAATAATTAAATTAAATAATATAAGGATTAAAAAATAATTAATTAAAATACACTAAAGAATCAATCCTATTAATCAACCTTAATAATTAAAATTTAACCTAAAATGAACTCCAAAAATATTAAAAATGCTAAAACTTAAACCTGAACATAAAATTCTTTTTGACCTTTTAACCAAGGCTTTGAAAATCGGACCGGACAATGAACCGGAAAAAGAAGAGGTTAGCGGTTCGATGATTCGACCGGGGTCGAACCGGGGTCGAACCGGATGACGTAATAAATATTTATTATATTTAAAAAATAACCATATATTTAATTCTAGCTGAGGATTTAAAATCTATAAGCTTATAATTGGCAATATTTGGTCTTCATTTGAGATAGTGTTTTGACTATGCTCACACACATATATACAACTAACAACTATCAAGACATCAACAAATTTTCTCACAGAAAATCATTGAATTTTTATTCAAAAAATTATCAAATAAATTTTTAGCAAACTTTTTTAACAATAAAAACATTCTCAAAAGGAACTTACCTAGTCTTCAGCAGCTCCATGCTTAAGCAAATCATGGGGCTCTTGCTTATCATAATTATTTTTGCTTACAGAAAAGCTTCGCCTTTGATCGGCAGTGGCGGTGATGACCAGAAGCCATACATCGACTGTGCTGCTAAGGAGCGAGCGAACCTCTGGGTTGGTAGCCATTGTTGACGATATCATCTCACATTCCAAATCAGAGAAAATAGAAACCCCTAAATGCATAAAAAAGCATGTGCAAGAAATCTATACATATTAAAGACTTCAGATTCTGAAACAAACCAGGATGTTCGGTGGTTGGCTTGTGGTTTCACGAACTAGTACACCTGCAGGAGGAGATGGGGTTGGCTTCTTGATTCGCGAAGGAGAAGAATGGAGACGGTGAGTCGAGAGCTGCGAATGAGATTTTTTTTTCCTCTGTCGTTCGAAGCCGAAGAGTCGAGACCGGGATGCGAATGAGGGTTTTTTTTTTTCATCTCCGTCGTATTAGCTTTCCCTCCTCAAATCGCTGCCGTTGGATCTAGATCTGAACCGGCCGGTTATCAGAAACCGAAACCGGTTCGGCGGTTGGACCGCCGGTTCGAACGGGTTTATCCCGGTTCTCAGCGAAAGCGGTTCTCATTTGAACCTTAACCGGCTGGCTGGCCGGTTCGCGGTTCAACCGGTTGAACCGGCCGGTCCGGTCCGGTTTTAAAAGCCTTGCTTTTAACAAAGTAAATTCAATCACTTAGAAAACTTTAATCAATGATGACCTATGATATATTCAAACCACATAGCCTACTGTACACATTTAGATTTGTTTGCTAGGACAACCAACTCTAGCTCTAGGTTATGCCTGTGTTTACTTTTTTTGTTGCTGTGTAACGGGCTTTCTCGTTGTTTTCACTACATGTTGATTGTAAAATGATTGATGTGAGTGTTTATTTACTTTTATTGTTCTCTGTGATATGATTTGATTGACAATTAGATTACCCATAGGTTAGGAGCGATCTGGTTGTTCACAGAATTTTTTACAAGTGGTCACACTCATGTTGGGCAATAAAAGGGGGTTAATTAATTAATAATTATATAAATGCTACAGGTGCTTCAGCTTCTTAGCCCCCAAATAAAAAATAGTGTGGCCATAAATGACTGATGAATTCTATTTAAATGTAAATATATAACTGCTTGGGAATAATTTTATTATAAACTATTTAGGATAACCTTGTAAATGGTCTAAATTTTTTTATATATATGAAATATAATGTAAATGTGTTTGAAAAAAGAGTTGTAATATGAAAGTGGCTTGAAAGTGAGATACCACATCCAACTTGAAACCCAAAGAGAGGAGAATATCTCTTAAAAGAATGTTCTCTTCTATTTAGAAAGTCAAGTTATGATGATTTTAATATCCAAAGGGAAAAGAAAATACACCTTCGGGGATGAGTTTCTTTCATTTGGATATCTAGACCCGACAGATTCAAGAAGTTCGTAGAAGGAAAGAAGGCTAAGGAGAGAAGACGAAGAAATGAAGAAAAGAAAAGATATCCCGTTTGCGTAATCGGGTATTGAGGCATTTTTCGTTCGTGAGGCGAGGCGTAAGCCTCAAGGCGTTTTGAGGCGTAAGCCTCAAAATTAAAAATTGCGTAAGCATAAAATGATAAATTTTGTATATACTAATGAGTAAATAATATTTAAAACATAAAAATGTACAAGATATGAAGTGAAATCAAAATATCCCAATAATAAGACAACATGAAATATAGTCCAACTCAAACTCCATCTTTCCCAAATCACAGTATTCTTTTCATTAACATATAATTCTAAAAATAAATAGCAATGACATATCACATAAGAACTCATAAGTCATCAGCACTGTCATCACCATGTTTAAAAATGTGCAATTAGGTATTGAGGCGTTTTTTTTTTTTTTTGCAAGGCGAGGTGTAAGCCTTAAGGCATTTTGAGGCGTGAGCCTTATAATAAAAAAATTGTGTTAAGTGCAAATAAATGTTAAAAGTAAATTTTTATATAATACTCAAATAATATGTTAAAAAACGGCGACGGGTTAGAGGTTAAGGAAGTTGCTGCGACTAGGGGGTACACGAAGTGTGATTTGTTTGCAGCTTTACTTAAGGATTTATGTAAGTTTTAATATATATCGGGTGAGGCGTAAGCCTCACGCCAATGAGGCGAGGCGCGCCTTAAGGCGGGCCTCAACCAAGTTGAGGCGCAAGCCTCATAAAAAAAAATTGAGGCGTAAGCCTCAAGGCGGTTTTCACTGGAATTGCGCAAAGGCGGACCTCAAGGCGAGCCTCATATTGCGCAATTTTAAACCATGGCGTCAGTCTTAGGATTAGATTCTGGGTTTGTTGTTAATGGTGTCCGGTCACTTTACTTTTCAGTAAATTTTGAGTTGTAAATAAAGTGGCACTTATTATATGGACATTGGATATTATATTTGGGATAATTTAATTTGATTTGTTTATATAGTTTGCGTAGTAGAATTGCCTGTTTTTCTAGATTTTCTACCAGGCCGTATTTTATTTTAGCCTGGATACGATCAGAGTTTTTGCGAGGGTACAATAAAATTTTTATACTTAAAATCCTAATAAAATTTTTAGGCTCACATAAAAACTCTAACGATTTAAGAAATAAGCTCGGGACCGCTGAGAGTCAGTATATGCATATTATTACTTTCTCTTCCTTGTTGGGCACCTCCCTGCTTGTGGGTTCTAGCAAACCACCTGGCTTATAAGGGTGCAGTTCTGTCAAGGTAATGTTGTGCAATCTATAAGAAAAAACCTATTTTTTAAGCTTAATTTTAAAATTGTTTCATAATCATTTTATGCATTCGAGCCAATTAACATACATTGCATTAGATACAAATTTAAAGAGTCTAAAATACTAATTACATTTTATTTTTAGGCATCATTCACCCTACATAAGTTGAGGGGCCAATTAGAATATGTCTTAGATGTCGGCCCCCAATTCCTTAAAACTTAAATAACGTCCCTACCCATCATTCATAAAAAACCCGAACATATGGTTTTAAAGCGCCTAGGTAGTTAGCTGGCTCCCCAATTCAGGCCGGGGTAAGTCTAGATTTTCACTTCATTAGATAGATTTGGGTATTTACTTTGTAGTACCCAATTTAGATCTAGGTTCTGAGGCAAATTTTTTTAAATCTTAAGTCCTCACCCTCTGGGAATATAATCCAAATTTTTTAATAAAATGTCAACTTAAAAATAAAATTTTTCTCTTAAGATGTAAAGCCTAATATAAGACAAACTGAGGTTGCCTCTAAGCTTATCAGAATCCGGCACCTCCTACTTTTCCTCCTTTGATTCGCTAAGAATTGTTCAACATTGAACTTTCTCATTGGAAAATTCTTACTTCTCTTCCTTGTCTTTTACTTCGTAGTCAAAGAGTGAAATCCCTGCTTTAATCGAGAGTTTTCTTAGGAGTGCACCTCCTAAGATGTAATTAACTATAAGGGCTTGCCCCTATAGGGATTTGAGAACTCCAAATTAAAATAAACCTTGTTTTATTCCTATAAAACAAGAAAAAAATCTTTAGGGATGCAGATACCTTTTAAAAAACCTCATTTCTAAATTTAAGTATACTTGTAGAATATTATTATCATCTTTTCAGGTAATATAATATTCTATTTGTTATATTCAACTTTAAAAATGATAAATTTTATAAAACTCGTTCTTACTTTTGAATGTCTTGAAGAATGTTATGTTCGTCTTTTAAGATAATATAATATTCTTCTTGTTACACCTAAATAAAGGAATGGATAAACTTTTCAAAAAAAAATCATATTTCTATCTTTAAACACATTCTATAGAATTTTATGAATCATCTTTTAAGATGATATATTATTTTTTGTAATGTGTTTGATCATAGAAATATCATTTTCTAAAACCCTATTTTAAAATTGAATCCATTATAGAACATTGTGTAAGTCTCCCGAGACTGTACTTTGTTCTCAATGTAGTATTCGACTGCAAAATATGAGAAATCAAAATCTGTGTGTCTGGCATTTTACTTTTTTCCCACCCACTCAACTTTCCTAATCGGGTCATCGGAAGGCCTCTATTTAATGTGACCAGACCATCAAAGACAACTTTCTCTAATCTTCTCTTCCACTAGAGCTATTCCAACCTTACCACGTATATACTCATTTCGTATTCTATCCAAAAGCTACTCATCCACCTAAGCATCCTCATCTCTGCAACACTTAACTTAGTATTATGCTTCTCTTTTAATTGCCAACATTCGGCACCATAAAGCATTGCAGGTCTCACCACCATCTTATAAAATTTTCCCTTAAGTTTGAGGGGGACCTTTTTATCGCACAACAAGCCCGATGCATTCCTGCACTTCAACAATCCAACTTTAATTATGCTGATAATATCCCCATCTATTTTACCATCACTCTGAACAATAGATCCAAGATATCTAAAATGTGTACTCTTATTAATGACTTGATCGCCCAAAGTCACAATCCCCTCACTAGGTCTATTGCTACTAAAATTATACTCCATATATTCAGTTTTAGATCTACTCAAGCGAAAACTTTTAGACTCTAAGGTTGACCTCCATAATTCAAGTTTACCTTCAACTCCCTCTCTAGTCTTATCAATAAGAAGAATATCATCAACAAAAAGCATACACCAATATACATCCTCTTGCAAATGTCTAGTGAGAACATCCATGACTAAAGCAAAAAGATATGGACTTAAGGCTGACCCTTGATGTAATCCAAACAAAATAGGAAAATACTTGGTCAAACCACCTTGTGTTTGAACACAAGTACTTGCTACTACATACATATCTTTAATTATTTGAATATAAGCGTTATTAACTCATTTCTTTTCAAGAACTCTCCATAGCACTTCTCTTGGAACTTTATCATATGCTTTTTCTAAATCAATAAATATCATATGTAGATCCTCCTTATTCTCTCTATATTTCTCCATCAAACCTCTCAATAAATGTATGGCTTCCATAGTAGACCTACCCGGCATGAATCCAAATTGATTTTGAGAAACATTAGTATCTCAAAATGAATTTTTTTCATTTCTCCATGTCAATCAAAATTTTAGCAATGCTCAAAGTGTATGCTACTATTATCAACTCAAGAACTAGAGCAATTAAAAGTACATATGGAAAGAACATGCTAGAAGAGACCTAAATCATTCCTACAATTAGAATTACTCAATAACTAAAGTAATTGAAGTTGCATATGAAAGACATGCTAGAAGAAACCTAAATTATTCATACAAGCATGATTAAGGATGTGAATCATGTCAATCAGCACACTTATAGGCAATTAAACAAAAGGATAATTCATGTAAAGCACTGGAATTGGCCTTATCATGGAAGTGTAAGTTATGATAGATGGGCCAGCAGAAAGAAAATTGGAAAATGGGTTAGTAGATATTAAGTTTGTACCATGGCATCATGATATGTTTGGCCAGCCTTCTCAGAGCTCAACTGGTAAGGACAGTTGAAATAGTGTTCTTGGGGACTTGTAGTAAAAATTAATAGACCTATTTTGAACAAAATTACAAAACAATCACATGAGATGAAAATAACCTTGAAGCATCAGAAAAAGAGAAAAATGTGAAAAAAGTAACAACTAATTCATTAAGCACCTTTCCGAAAAATACGGAGACCACAATCTCCAACATTAGCAATGTTAAGAACTCCATTCTTTTCCAGCATGGCAACAATCCTACTCAAATCATCCAAAAAAGGTAAACAATGATTTCAAACTGCAATACTTTCACAAGGGAGGAAACTGCCAAGAAAATACCCAACAGTAAATTAAAGCAGATTGGAAATTAAAAACAGGATTGTAGGAAAAAAAATTGTAGCTGTGTAGTACTAAAGAGATTAACAAAGCCACCAAATCGCCAAGAAAATACCCAACAGAAATTAAAGCAGATTGGGAATTAAAAACAGGATTGTAGGAAAAAAATGTAGCTGTGTA
Organism: Dendrobium huoshanense; assembly: GCA_016618105.1. Lineage (NCBI taxonomy): Eukaryota > Viridiplantae > Streptophyta > Magnoliopsida > Asparagales > Orchidaceae > Dendrobium > Dendrobium huoshanense. The sequence goes on along the minus strand of CM028347.1, from coordinate 70,822,012 downwards.
GTACTAAAGAGATTAACAAAGCCACCAAATTTGCCAAGAAATTGCAAAATGAAAAGGCTCATGACCCGTGAGTATAAAGCAATGACAAAGTAGATTTAGAAAAGCATAATGAATAAACAAATAAGTGGTCAAATGTTAAAATAAAGTGCATAGATGCACTAAAATTGAAATTAAAAAGCACATCTACTAGATGGTAATGACAACATTCTTTTCAAGCATGAACAGCTTAAATGTCACATTTTGATTTTGGAAACTCTTGCAAATCATATCCATTCTAGTCATCAAAACAAGTGCTATGCAGTACAGATGAGAAAACCTGAAGACTAACGGAGATTTTCCAAGGTAAATTTAAAAAAGCTTACGCTGTAGCCGATCCAGTAGACGAAGTTGCAGCATGAGCCTTCATCAAGAGCATTTGAGGATTACAGTTGACCTGTGATAGAAGGATCCGGTGTCCATTACGTGAGTAATGATTATGCATTATACGCTATAAGAAACCTACGCCAGACTACAAGGCCCATAGCCTTGGCACAATAATATCATAAGATTCAATAGTATACTGCATTTTTGTGGCACTATAACTACAGATAACAAAGCGCAACAAAGTTTCAAATCTAAACTGATCATGGAAGATAAAAATAAGCTCAAGTTCCCAGTGCAGAAAAATCAAGGTGTCCATATGAAAACCTTTAAAAATGAAAAAGTTACCTTAACTTAACATGGAAGATGAAATAATGCTATAAATGTTCTCAATATATGCACAAAAAGACTTCAAATACTAGACCAAATATAGTATGGATGGTGCTCTCTAGAGAAGCAAAGCACCCATTTAATGACATTTAAAAATAAGATGAACAAGGTTCCTAATCTAAAATGATCCTGGATGTGAAAAATCTGCTATAGAAGTTTGTCTTCAAACAATAAACCAAGGTGAGCATGAATGGTGCATTTTACATGGAGAAAGCAAAGTACCCTTTTCATAACCTTCAGACACAGGAATTCCAACTCTGAACAATAGAAGTACCTCCTCATTCATAACAAGATTAGAAGCATTAGCCATCAACTCCCGAGAGAACAGTGCAGGATTAACTCCCCGTTCTGCCCACCTGTCAGTCAATTGTGCAAAAAAAAAAAAAAGAATTTTGTAATCATGGAAAATGGGTAAGACTGCAACAATCGGATTCAATTATAGATGGCTAACCCGGAAACACCATCAGCAATGGCCAGAACACCCCCCTTGCTGATACTCACAAAGAAGGCATCCTCACCGCCAGTATGAACCTTAACATAATCAAATTTTGTAGGCAAGTTCAATTGGTGAACAGAACGATTAAGTATGAAAAAGTTAAACCAAAAAAAGTCCCACCTTCGCTGGGTGCGGAATAAGGTGAGTTCCTACAGTGAAAGACAACTCTGACCTACACAAAAAACAGAAAGGCAGCAAGAAAGGATTCAGTTTGATGAGAGTAAGGCCGTTTGATTACAAGTAGCATTTAATTCAAGCAGGATAATAAATCCTATAAATATCGATTTAGTGAACCTTGAGTTTAAATCCTGAAAAAGTATTTTCCATGCAACTGCAAATCTCCTTAAACTCTGATAAACTGTTTAGCTTTTTTATCAAGACTTAAATAAATATGAGATGAAAAACTTTTAAAGCCAAAACCTACAAATACCTTAAATCCGTTAAACCTGCTCCACCTAGAAATTTACAAATCCTCTAAATCCCAAAAATGGCACAAAATCGATATTTAACCAGGTGTAGAATTTAGATGCCTCAAAAGAAACTATCATTCAAGATTGCTAACTTCTAGCAGTCGAGTTTTAAAAATATATCTAGAGGATGTTAATAATGAATACGAAAGTTTCTCGATTAAGTAAAATAGCAGTTCCCCATTGGAGGACAAGTTTTAAGGATTATTGGCTATGGAAAGATGACAGTGAGATCGTAGAGCTCACCTCGGTTGACAAAGAAAGGGGGAAAACTGCCGCCGGTGAGATATTGATGTCAACTTGAGGGGTTTCGGATTAAAGGAAGGGAGGAAGCAAAGAAAATGAGAGATCGAGAGCCGAGAAACGGGACTCGTCATTTCTGGCCTTCGGCTTCGCCTCCTTCCTCTTCTTGAAAGTGGAACTCAGCTCTACCCGCGAGTGTTGGAAAGGGGATTAGGATTGGAATCGACTGAACGCCACGATTGCTGTAGTTTTCTGGTCTTCCAGCCCCTAGGATAAATTTGACTGCCAAATTATCAAAAAGCCTATTATTTATTTATTTATTTAGAGAAAAATAATAAAAGTTTTATTTTGTTATTTTTATTTTTTAATCACGAATTACTTATTTAAAGTCCCTTAAAAATACAATTAGTTTTAAATGATTGGTACTCAAATTTTAATTTAAGCCTACAAGACGGGAGATAGAAAGAGATATGTTCAAGATTTAATGATTCGAACATAATAAATATTAAATATATTTGAATTACATACGATTAAATAATATAATAATAATTATGAAATAATATAATTTTTGGACTACAAAATAAATAAATTTATACAAGAATTATATATTCTATAATTTTAAATATAAATATAAATAATTACAATTTATGTTATATATTTAAATATAAATAAATTACTAATTTTAAATTTAAATGTAAATATCCCAATTATTGATTTTAATTTACATTTAATAAAAATTTAATTCATATATAAATATATAATTTAATATAAATAATTACTAATTTATGTTATATATTTGAGTATAATTTACACCAATGAATTATGTAAACATTCATATTATAAAAGTACAATTATAAATTCATACTGGATTATTTATAATTAAAAATTAAAAATATAGTTTTTATATTATATAATTAAATAGATATATAAATAAAAAATAATTACTATTAACTAAAAATTCAATATTATTTATATTATAAAAATGAATTATAAGTTATGTTTAAAAAAAATATAATTTTTGTTGTTAGCATAAGAAGCTCACTTTAATTCTTTGTGTCATATCACCTTGATACTTTAGGTTAGTATTGTTTTATAACTTTATCTAACTTTTTTGTTAATTGAATGAGTAAAGAAGTCACATGGATGGTTATGCCATATGAGTAAGCTTAGTTATAGCTTATTTAAAAACTGATTATTATAATTAATTTAAAGTTATTTCAAACTTCATTTATTAAATTTATTTTAAAATTTTAAATTAAACAAATAAAATAGAGAATTTTTAAACCAATTGGTTCTTAAAAATTGAGATAGGTTTGACGATCAAACTGTCTATAACTGGTTTTATCCGGTTCATTGCAAAGCTAGTTGTAGAGGAAATTTGAACCAGTTAGGCAACCAATTCTTTCTTGAACCAGTCGAACCAGCTGATCCGATCCGATTTTCAAAACAATGTAAAAAGCCCACTATTATAGAAATGTAATTAAAGTTTTATTTTGGTATTTTTAATCATGGATTACTTATTTAAAAGTCTCTTACAAATAAAATGGTTTTAACTGATTGGTACTCAAATCTTAATTCGAACCTAATTCAAACTTGTGTTTAAAGATCGTCGATCAAAACTTATTTTAAATATGGTTTAATATCATTCAATTATAATTTTAATAATTTGAATATGCTTCTAATAAAGCTTAAAAATAATTTGAATAATATTTTAGTAAAGTTTGAATATGATTCGAACATTTTTACCTTAGAGTTTAATCCACCATCAAACTATAACGGTGAAACAACAAATTATTATCAAAATAGTTAAACCATACTAGATTATAATGCATATGTACTTGAGTTTAATCCAATAAAATGATACGGTGTAAAGTATTTCAAATGCAGCGATTTTGAAAATTTTGATATTTGATTGGATGAAAAAGGATTGCAAAGTAAAATAAATTTAGTGTAAATCATTCTAGATTATTTTTTAGGTAAACTAAATTCTTTCATATTTGAGTGAGAACGGTTTACATCGCAAACAAGCTTGCTTGACCTCCACCAACCGCTACTGGCACCACTGCCAGCCACCTCCACCCGCATGTCGGCCACCACCGCCGCCAGCCTGCAATCACTCACCGTCATCCGCCACCCTCTGCCGCCCACTACCACCGCCACCCACCAGTCGCCACCATCGTTAAACTTTACACTAAATCCATTTTAATTCAGATCAAACAAAAAAATTTATTCATCTAAATTTATTTTACACACATTCAAACAATTCAAAATAATTCATTTTATATTATATTCTTTTTACACTATATTTATTTTTTTAGCCAACTAAATAGCCTCATAATAAAAAACTCCCGTCAATTTCTAATAACTTTCAATTACGAAGAAAAAGTGTTTATGAAATAACAGCAACAACAGCTTTATTTCATAAGCAAGTAATAATATAACACTAGAATTCAGTAAATAACATCGAGTAGTCCTTGAAGATCGTCAATTGTTACCTGCTTGAGATTGAAAAACCAAAAAGAAAGTAATAATAATAACGCAATAAAAAACAGAAATAGCTGCACCAGCCGGGAATCGAACCCGGGTCTGTACCGTGGCAGGGTACTATTCTACCACTAGACCACTGGTGCTGTGATGTTAAATAATATTTTTTTAATGAATAGTTCTTTTTACGAGTTAGCGTATTTTTTTTTTAATTGATTCTTGAGCTTTTAGATCAACTTCTTAGAAATTATTTACATGCCTCTCTTCGTTTTATCTTTTTATTTTCTGTTTTTTTAACTAAAAAACGAGTTCACCAAATTCTTTGATTTTCACATTATTGAGTTAATGAACTCCCTTTTGGATGAGTTCAAAACTTCAGTTGACGCTTGGTGTGAAATCTCCACATTCAATATTCAATTTTAACATGTTCTGATCTAATTAGAAAGATGTAATTTCTTGAATCTCTGTGTTTTGAAGTCTTTCGCATGTGTTTGGAAATGATATGTGAATATGAAAAAAATATGTATGTGTTTTGGAGTGGGTTTCAAGGGTTTAAATGCATGTTTGTGAAATATGAAAATTTTCTCCTATAGCGCCACTATGTTATGTTTTATGGTGCCTCAGATTTGTGCTCATTGTAGTTTGGAAAATAAACTAGCGCTTCATAGCGCCTAGACACTGAGCCATTTTCTACACTTAAAAATATCCAAATCCAATGTTACGTTCCATTCATTTCTTTAAGAAGCCGAACAAGTGAGAGAAAGAGAGGGTTTTTAGAGAGAGAAAAAAGGGTTTTGAGCCACTAAAGATTGTTTTTAGCCATCGGCTTAGTTCTGGAAGTTGTTTGGATTGAGTTAGGTAGGGGTATTAAAGGAGGTTATCGGGTTGATTTGGATCCAATCCGAAATTGACCTGCCTTCAATTGATTCAACCCGAACCTAGCCTAATTTGACAAACATGTCAAAAATCTAGACACAAATCTTACCTGACCCAACTTGTTGACTCGTGCAACTGCCCTAGCAAGTGCGAATAAGGCTAGTGAACATGCGCATTCAGGCGAGCTGCGAGCTGCGAGCTGGCGAGAGGACTGCAGGTGCTTGGAAGATTGGCGCCATGATGCCCTTAAAGTAGACAAGTGCCTCGACAAATAATGGTGCCAAAGTGTGAGAATTTGTGGCACCGTGATATTTGAAAATAGAGAATCCAGTGCTGCTAAGCTAACTTTCTGACGTTGTGGCACTGATAATATTATTGCACTGTCTACATTGCCATCGTAGCACTTGCAGACAGAGAACTCGGCACTGCAATGTCATTTTGAGTTTTTATTGCACAAAAATAACTAAAATGACATATTTTCACTAAAATTAAAACACATAAAATAGTACATGATTTACACTTATCACTACCTAAGCTTTTGAGCAGATGAATATTAATAAAGTGAGGCCAAATTCCATTACTTTAACTAGACTTGCAGCAGCAAAGACACTTGAATGCCCACTTCATATATGATGCTCTTAAGTTTGCAATGGTGAGAAATTAAAGGTTAGTTGAGAAGCCTTTCAGTGTATGATATATATAATGATTTTATTTGCCAATTTGAACAAGTAGAAAACATGTTGTGACCTAAGCATGTCCTTGACATATATTTCTCATATTTGAACACTTTATTCTATGAATGCATACTCAGTGAACTTATAAATTAGGTTTAGAAATAAAGTTTTGTTCATTTTGTTTTTTGAAAGAAACCAATATGAAAATTGTGAGTTGTCTTTTAGCTTGAGTTTCAATAATTATATAGCATGCATGAAAATTTTCTGGTTTGGATTGTAAATCGCATTTTTAGTATTCAAAATATTTGTGAATGTATTATATTTATTTCTCTGTCTATGTTTCATATTATTGTGTATTAATTTAGATATATCTCAGAAGAACAGCATATCAACAGCTACCAACGCTACATAGGCTTTTGCTGTATATTCGGCCACACATATATGCATCAATTACTTTGTTATTCTTGTGTACCTAACCCTCCTATAATCTATAAATATGCCTTGTACCATGGTCAGAGATATGAAATTACAAATATTGTCTTCTCTGATCATCCTCTCTCTCTCTCTCTCTCTCTCTCTCTCTCTCTCTCTCTCTCTCTCTCTCTCTCTCTCTCTCTCTCTCTCTCTCTCTCTCTCTCTCTCTTTGTGTGTGTGTGTTCTGTTCGTTTCTCCTCAAGAAGCGAACAAGATTGTCTTATTCTTTATGGTATCAAAGCAGGACTGATACTCTCCTTCTTCATGGCTGCATCAGAGACATCCAACACTAGAGATCAACGGAATCTAGTCGCTCTTGATGTCGATAACATTCCCTCCTTGTTAAAGTTTGTCGACACCAACCTTATGCATCTCGTTACCACTCAGCTCTCCATCAAAAACTACTCTATATGGAAGTCGAAGATCATCAAAAAAATTCGTTCAAAATGGATTTATGCACTTTCTTGAATCTGGTTCGCAAGCTCCAGCATTACTTCCCCTCTTCATCATAAACATCAACCAAAAGCTTAATCATCCATGTTTCTTGGATACTCACTCTTATAAAGGCTATAAATGCATTGATCTTACAACAAACAAAACACACTTCTCAAGAAATATAACCATCAATAAAGGTTACTTTCCCTTCACCAAAGCCGTTGAACGAGCTTAGCAACTATACCTCTGTCTCTGCTTATTCCTCAATTTACTATCACTATACCTCACTACCCACACAATCATCAGAATATCTCCAATGTTTCTATACCTCATGTTCAAACTCAACCATCATCCTGCATTTTGGCTCCTACCACTACTTCTAACACAGAACCCCCCACCTCCCATCCTACTATTATTCCATGCCATCCAATGGTTACCAGAACTTAGACAGGCTCTCTCAAACCGTGTCAAAAACTTAATCTTCTTCATCAACAAACTAATGTGCACCCAAAATTGGACCCCACTACCTATTTCGAGGTTGTCAAACACTTCGAGTGGTGTCAAGCAATGACCAAAGAATTTTTTGTATTACATAAATAAGGTACGTGGAGTCTAGTTCCCTCCCCTCCTAATGCTTCCATCCTAGGCTGCAAGTGGACTTACATAACCAAGTTTCATGAGGATGGCTCTGTGGCACGTTTCAAGGCCATACTTGTTGCTTAAGGAAATCTCCAAGAATACAACATTGACTACACATAAACATTCAGCCTTATCGCAAAGCTTCCTACAATTTGTATATTTCCACCATTGTGCTAAACCATGAATGGTCTGTTCATCAACTTGAAGGTGAAAATTCTTTCTTACATGGAAATTTTAACGAAATCACATATATGGCTCAACCCAAAGGATTCGAAGACTCCTCTAACTCGAACCATGTCTATCTCCTCCGTAAAGCCATATACAAATCGAAACAGGCTCCTCGTGAATGATACATCATGTTTACTTCATCTCTTATCTCTATTGGTTTTTCCCATAGCAAATCTGACCCCTCACTCTTGATCTTCCATCAACCTCTCACTCACATATTCTTACTAATCTATGTCGATGAAATTTTAATAACTAGTAATGATCCCTCAGCTATTAACCATCTCATCACCCAACTCAATACTCAATATGCTATAAAACACTTGGGTAATGCCAATTCATTTCTTGGGATCAAAATCACGTCTCATACAAATCAATATTTCTTATCCAAACAAACCTATGCTAACTCCATTCTTCAGATGGCAAACCTAACTCAATGCCAAATCGAACTTGCACCAAATTCCTGCAAAACTTTACTCCTGTTACTTTTATGTTTGATCCTATCTTGTATCGAAAAATTACTATTTCTCTTCAATACCTCACTCTTACCCACACGAACATAGCTTATTTGGTCAATCTTCTCTCACAACACTTGCACAATCCCCTTGCTCAACATGTTTTTCTTCTCAAACAGCTTCTTCGTTACATTAGTGGCACTCAGCATTTTGGCATTCCTATCACTAAAAATAATCTTACTCTCTGATCCTTCTCTATTGCTAACTGGGCCGGTGACCCCATCTCAAGGAAATCTACCTCCAGGTATTGTTCATTCCTAGGTAGTATCATTATATCCTGGACCATAAAAAAACAGCACACCGTGGCTCAATCGTCAATAGAATCAAGTTACAGATCCCTTGCAGCCGTCACAACTTACATTATATGGCTTCGCCAAATTCTAGTAGATTTCAGTGTATCCTTAGATCAACCTACTAATTCATATTTTGATAATATATATGCTATTGTTTTAGCCAATAACCTTGTTTTCCATGTTAGAACAAAGCATATAGAGATTGATCAAATATTTCTCCAAGATCATATAAAAAACAACAACATTCGGCTTCTACCAATCAGCACTATTGACCAAGTAGCTAATATTCTCACAAAACAATTATCTACACCACGCTTCAATCGGCTAATTAGAAACAAACTGATAATCATTCTAGATCTATTAGGTTGTCAGGGAGTATCAGAACAAAACAGCATATCAACAGCTACCAATGTTACATAGGCTTCAGCTGCATATTCGTCCACACATATATGTATCAATTACGCTGCTATTCTTGTGTACCTAGACCTCCTGTAATCTATAAATACACCTTGTACTGTGGCCGAAGATATGAAATTACAAATCTTGTCTTCTCTGATCATCCTCTCTCTCTCTCTCTCTCTCTCTCTCTCTCTCTCTATATATATATATATATATATATATATATATATATATATATATATATATATATATATATATATATATATATATGTGTGTGTGTGTGTGCGTGTGTGTGTGTGTTATGTTCGTTTCTCCTCAAGAAGTGAATAAAATTGTTTTGTTCTTCAATATATGTAATTTTATAAGGGAACTATAAGAGAGTCTATCTAATATAATTTATTATAATTTCTAATAATCAAGAATGACAATGAAACTTATTCTTGGAGGAATGAGATTAATATACAAATTTATTTTTTTTAGAATGAATTATGATTTGGAAATTTAATACCTTCTTATAATTCTAATAACACTAATAAAGAAAAAAAATTCAGCAAATTAGCAATTTGATGGCTTGAGAATCTAAGGTCTATACATTATTAGATTTTAAATACTCCATTATATTTTTGTACAACATTTTCAATAGCTCTCTTCTACCATGCTAGAAATTGTTAGTCTTGTGTGTCATTAATATACTCATTGTTTAGTATGGTATCCAAATATTAGTGTGCTTATTGATCAATGGCTTATATATATATATATATATATATATATATATATATATATATATATATATATATATATATATAATGAACATATGCCCTCTCATCTTGAGGTCTATACTTGTCCTCTAACAATCTTTGAGGAACATCAACATAAGATTTATTCTATTATATTCATAGTGCTATCATGTGATAATAAGGCTTGCTAGTGTCTACAAAAAAAAAAGGCTTGCTAGTGTCGAATTATATAACTATTTTCTTGTTAAAATATGTTATAGAGTTAGCATGATATTTGAAGTTCACGCATGCTGAAATTTGCTTTCTCCTAAATCTCTATGTACATAAATCAAAATAATAAATTTAAACTCAAACCCAAAGATAACTGCTATGTAACTAGGGCCTACGAGGCTATTAAGTTAGTCCCAAAAAGGGTGAAATAAATCTCACAGCCCTTGTGTAAATAAAGGCAATTATTGTTCAAATTAAAAAATTAATCACTAATAAATCTAAACATCCATACCTTATAAAAATTACAATTGAATGGCATATGTATGTTAAATTTTGTGGCGTAAGGACTAAAACACCTAATTAAAATTTTGGTCATTAGAGAAATAATAATTAATCAACCTTAACACCTCAAACTCATCTTAAAATGAACATCAAAACATCAAACTTAAACTCAAATTAAATCCCCCTTGTCCTACAACAAACTAAAACAAAGCACTACAAGACATTAAACAACAACCCATTTAGGATACATTCAAACCACACAACATGATGCGCACAGTTTAGATGGCTTGTTAGAAAAACTAATCCTAGTCTTAGGTTAGGTCATTATTCTTTTGTGCATAATCTTTCTATGTGACATGGATTTTAGGCGATTTTCCTTCAAATATTGGCTGTCATAACCTGACATGATTTGTGTTGTTGCTTTCGGTGTGATGCTCTTTTCTACCATTTTATTTGTTAATTGATATATGATAGGTGATAGATTTTCTTAGGTTAGAAATAATCTGAATGCTAATGGAGATTTCTATCCGTGGTCATGCTTATGTAAGGCTATAAAAGGGGGCTACTTAAAATTTGATTAAATGAATTTTTTTGCTGGTGCTCTAAATATTTAGCCCGAAAAAAAAGCCATTGCCAAGTGAATGTGTTGGCTCAAATGTGAGCAATGATATATATATATATATATATATATATATATATATATGCTTGGGATTTTTGATAATTTCATATATAAACTACTTAGGATGACGTGTAGGTTATATTAGAGTTATTTTTAATTTTCATGCATAAATTTAAATATAAAAAAGTTGTGAAAGTAATTTAAAATGGGATATTTTAATATATAATTTAAAATTCAAAGAGGATGGAAACACCCATTATGAGAGGAGTTCCTTCCATTTGTAGATCCAAATTAAGATGACTTGAAATCTTAACAAAATGAAACATCCATCTGGGGAGGAGTTCTTTTCATTTAAATATCTGGACCCAACATATCCAGGGAGAACAAAGGAAAGAGCTAATGAAGTGGGGACAAGGAAAATATCCCATTTTAAAAATTGTGTATTTCATTAGAATTAGAATCTAGGCTTGTTGTCAATGGAGCTCGACCACTTTTAATTTTTGTAGACCCTAGTTTGTATATTAAGTTATACTTGCCACATTGCCTCTTATACTTGTGATATTTTTTTTGATGATATGAAAATATCCTTTAAGTATATATTTTAGAAACTACCAGCTTTTCTAGGTTTATTACCTGTATGCGATATTTTGCTTTAGCCTGAAACATGATTAGGCTTTTTAAGCACCAAATTTGTTTTACTTGTAATTAAATAAAATCTTTAGGCAAATTTAGAAAGATAAGCTTTACTAAGAAGTAAGCTCAGGCATGTTGGATGTTTTTCATGCATTTATATTTACCTTCTCTTCTTTCTAGGCACCTCCTTGCCTACAGGTTATGCTAGACCATCTGACCTATTAAGCTCCAATTTTGTCTAGAGGATGTTGTGCATCTATAGGGAAAAATACATTTTTCTACCTAAATTTTAAAGTTTTTCATGTAATTTTGCATGCAAGATTAACTAGCATATATCGTATTAGAAAACAATTAAAGAAATAAAATTTAATTGCATGGAGCATAATCCCACCATACATAAGTAAAGGGACCACCTACGACCTTTTGTAGATATCAACCCCAATTTCTCAAAAACTAAAATAACAAACCTTAACTATCTCTCTAAAAATTAGACTCATGGTTTTGAAACACCTAGGTGGTTTAACTGGTATTGTAATCCACGTTGATGTAAGCCAAATTCACATTTTGTTAGTTAGGTTTGGGTCACTATTGTTTAATGCCCAAATTATAATTAAAATCTAGGGTTGAGCCAAAATTATAAGTCTCCAAAATCATAAATCTAATCCCAACCTTCTAATAACATCATTATTATTATTATTATTAAGAGAGAGAGAGAGATAGAGAGAGAGAGAGAGAGAGGTTCAAGAAAAAGGGAGAGGCAAGAAAAAGGGGGAAGAAAGAAAATTTTTATGATTTTTATGTGTTTTTAGTTGTTGCCAATTTCCTCAACATTGACCTCTCTGTTGTCCCATTACCATCACCTTTTTCACTCATATATAAACTTCTAAGCTAAAAAAGTCCTCTCAATTTATGCGGTAACCCAGTGGACCACCCTATGCACTCTCATAGTACGGTGTGAGGAAACAAGGTGTGACGCTTGCGATAAGGTAGGTAGGCCTTGAAGAGCACTTGTAGTGCGACGAGGATGAAATTAAGTACCCGTACTCACCTCAATGCTAGTGGGGAAAAAAATTATGCATTTTAAAATATGTACCTTAAAGACTCTTAAGTGGTCTCGTAGCGTGGTGGGGTTTGAAGAAATATGGCCATGGTGTTGCCAGACACCTACTTGAAGTGCTTTCGTAGTGTGGAGGTGAAGGAATGACTCACGGATTTCCCCTAAATGGGGAGATGCTTGAAGGCTGCCTAAAATATCAGTGAACAAAGGACTTAAATTTAATACCTAGGACCTAAACTTATACAAATAGCAGGGGATTATCCTTGACTTGGACAAATAAATAAGACCTGAATATGACATAAGAATTTGAACAATGCAGATATGGAACAAAACCTGTGAACTACTAAGCAAGGAAATAGACATTAAATCAATGAATACATGATCATGATGAAAACACAAGCATTGAGTGATAGTTATGGTCATTCAAATAAAAATCAAATGAAGTACCTGTGCCAGGAAAAACATCAATACATCCTACTTACATATATTAATTAATAAGGAAGTAAATATGCAACTCAATTGCTACCAAAATAATGGAACCTTAGGTGTATACTATAACCATCCACAAATAATTGTAGCTGGTGTATAATGATCATATTAATCATACTTATGAATGAGTAAAGATATTTGCAATAATTATGACAGTGTGTTCATGAATAAAATACAAAAGATATGCAATAAGTGTAATAACTTCCTCGTTGTAAATATGCAAACAAATACAATGACTCCTCATAAATGAATATCAACAACCAGTACAAGTAGATATACACACTGTGACATGCAACAATTATAAATAAACACTGTTGCATCCAGGAGTATTCACGGCGGTAGAGAAATATTAAGTTTAACGCCTTAGTGTTGTACAAAAATCTAGCACGCAATCAGATAAGAGTAAATGTGTAGCATTTATGAGACACCAAGATTTTTATGTGGAAAACCCCTAAAAAAAAGGGGGAAAACTCACGGGGCCTAGCCCAGTATAAATGAATCCACTTGTATTGTAGTTGATTACAAATGAGGTCCTTCCTCGGGGGAAGGCCTTAGCTTGGTGTACAACTTATAGAGTACATTACATGGTAGAAATATAAAGCATCACTGTTGATACGCTTATTTGGTTGGAAGGACCGTAGTCAGTAGGCGACGTACATCAGAAGGACCATAGTCGGCGGGCGACGAAGGTCGGAAGGAATGTAGTCGGCGGGCGATATAAGTCAGGAGGACCATAGTCGGCTGGCGACGGAGGTCAGAAGGACTTTAGTCGGCGGGCGACATAAGTCAGGAGGACCGTAGTCGGCTGGCGATGGAGGTCAGAAGGACTGTAGTCGGTAGGCGACATAAGTCAGGAGAACTGTAGTCGGCTGGCGATGGAGGTCAGAAGGACTGTTGTCTGACGATAAATGTCAGAAAGACAATGTCAGGTAGAAATCTAGTAATGGATAGAAATCGAACATCAGATAGATGTCCTGTGAAAGTTGATAATAGGTGGAAGTCCAATGTTGTATAGAAATTTGACGACGAGCGGAGGCCCAAAGTTGGGTAAAAGTCCGACATAAGTTGGAAGCCGGGGAGAATTCCGACGTTGGATGGTATTCGGGCAAAACTCCAAAGTCACATGGAAATCGGACAGAACTCCGGTGTCACTTGGAGGTCAGGAGGAATTCTGACATCTCATGGAAGTCAGACAGAATTCCGGCGTCAGTTGGAGGTCAAGCGGAATTCTGGCATCCCGTGGAAGTCAGGCAGAATTCCGGCGTCATAGAGTTCGGGTGAAACTCTAGTGTCACTTGAATGTTGAGCAGAATTCTGGTGTTCCTTGTACGCCGGGTAGAATTTTGGTGTTGCTTGAACGTTGGGAAGATCTTTGGTGTCGAGTATAATTCTGGCATCAGGCAGAATACTGGCGGCAGTGGTCGAGGAAGAGTTTCTTACCTCCTATCCTGCTCTTCTCTTCTTCTTCTTCTTCTTCTTCTTCTTCTTAATTCTTGCTTGGGCCACCTTCATAAGAGAAATGATGGGTCTATTTATAGATTTTTGGAGTGGCATGGCCCGTAAATAGGTGAGAGATCATGGGTGAATCGAGAGTGGTTCAAATGGATGGCCGATATTGAATCCCTTGATCATAGACCATTCATCAGATATTTGAAAGCCTTAATGATGTCGAAATTTGGTGATCTTGAGCTCGTTGGATTTGTCTTGTCGAGCCGCTCGATTCGATTATAAGCACGTTATGTTTGGAAACTGTTTGGTAACTCAAATTGTGGTTCAAGCCTTCCAACAACGTTTTGGGTCCTTGATTTGGACCCATTTGGGCTCGGATTGAGTTGAATTTGATATCGTTGGATTTGTGTTTCCGAGACAATCAGTTCGATAGTAAGTTTGCTGAAATCAGAGTTTAGATGATCCCATAATTAATTTTTGAAGTTTCCAACTTGATTTTTGCCAATCAAGATAATTTTATGATGTCGTATCAAACACCAAGCTCCTATAAGTGATGAGGGTTGATATGCAACGACAACCTAGAAATAGGTAATTGCAAAAACATTATGACATGCTGATTTACCTACAATCATGTATGAAGAAGTTGTTACACTTATTGTATTTAATATGTGAATGTGATGACCTCTCACCCGTCAGTATCAACTTGCAAGTAAGTTCATCAAACATCTATAAGTGAGGAGAGACAACACATGCTGAATGTAATGGACTCTTACAATAACTTACATGCAGTAGCTCATCGACAAATAAAACATTTCCCACAGACATAGTAAGCATTATGAAACAAACATAATAATATCCCTATGATCAATGTCAATTAAGTTTGTAAGTGTTTGAATGAAAGGCGTTTAAGTTGGAGTTGATTTTTTTTTTCTTTGGGATAGTTTAATTTTTGAAATTTTAATCTTGAAATTGAACACATTATTTTAAATAATATATTATCTCGAGAGGCAAAAATATCATTCCTTAATGGGTTTAATTTACAAGATTGAAAGTTCATCCTGATTATCATATTCAAATTCAGGAAATAACTATATATGATCCCGGAGGACCAAAATGATCATTTAATCTGGTGTTTAACTACGATAATCTGGATAAAAGGATTATTAATTTCATAATTGAATTCATGACAATAGAGTGATATATCTTTCTTAAGAAAAAATATATATTGTCAATCATTTGAATATAACGATAATGATTGTTAAATTTAATTTTTCCCAAAGAGAATTAAATAAAGTTTTGAAAATTTGATTTTAAAAAATTAATTTAGGTTGCTAAATCTCCTACGAACGCAAGCCCTCATACTTAGTTACATCGTAAGGAAACTGAAGTTTCCGACGAATACTCTCAATTAACATTATGGTAGAAATTTTATTTAGAATTCAAAGTTTGATATTAAAGCAGAGAGAATTAAAATTTAAATGGGATTGGATCAAAGTGAAACACTTATTTCTAGAGGTCAAAGGAAGAAAAGTAGGAGATGTTTCAAATTCTAAAATAATTCATAAACACCTCAATCTATCATATGTGTTAGGCTTATATTTAGATTGAAAGAGATTTAAGTTTGAATGATCAATTTTATTAGAAAGTTGGGATTAAATTATCAGATGTTGAGGTCTTATAGTCTGAGCTTGTTTAAGGACATAAATCTAAATTGGGTACTAAAAATCAATGACCCAAACCTAACTAATGTAGTGCAGGATTCAGACTTACCCCGACCTAAATTGGGGAGCCAGCTAATCACCTAAGTGCTTAAAATCTATGAGTTCAATCTTTCATGTAAGAGTAGTAGGAACGTTTAATTAAGTTTTGAAGAGTTTGTGGCCGGCATCTAGAACATATTCTAATTGGTCCCTTGACTTATGTTGGATAAAGTAATACTAAAATTAAATGGAATTAAATTTTTAGCCACTTTTAAGTTTGTATCAAAATGAAGTATTTTTAAAATGGCTTAAAAGTAGATTTTTCCATAGAGATTGCACAGATTCCCCTTGACAGATCGATACTCTCATAAGCCAAGTGGTCTACAAAAACCCATAGGTAGGGATGTACCTAACAAAGAAAAGAAGGTGCAACAAAATGCTATGCAAACTCTCGGTAGTCTCAAACTTACATATTAAAAGCAATAGAATTTCCATGTGAGCTTAAAATTTTTTAAATTTAATTTTAAGTAGAAAAAAATTTTAACAATCCCTCACAAACCTCTAATCGGGTTCTAGGCTAAATCAAATATGACATGCAAAATTGCCAAAAAAACTAAGAAAAATAGGTAAAGCCTAAGCATATGTGAAGCACATCAATCAATAATTAAATTAATTAAATTAATATTTAAACTAAAAGTTCATGTAAAATGTGTCACTTAATACAACAGAGGGTCTGTAGAAAGTAAAGTGGCCTGGTACTACTGACAACAGCCTGAATTTTACTCCTAAGACTCAAGTGAATTTGAGAACGAGATTCTTCTCAATATTCATTTCTTCATCCTTCTGTGGGATTTTTAAATCCGTTGGGTCCGAATATCTAAATGAAAAGAAATTCTCCCTCAAAAGGGGGATTTTTTTTTCTCTTTGGATATTTGAAAGTTTTTTAGATTTGGATTTACAAATGGATAAGAACTCTTTCATGGGGGGATGTTCTTTTCTCTTTGGATTCTATATTGGATTTCTATCCCATCTCAAATCACTTTAGTATTACAACTCAATTAAAATTAAATTATATTGAATAAAATTGAAAATATAGACTCGAACAACCTGTAGGGTTATCCTAAACAGATATAATTAAATCATCTCAAGCAATTATATATTGAATTTAAAATACTCAAACTAGCCACACTTTTTAAATTTTTTAAAAGGGGGACTTAGCACAACAAGCACTTGTAGTTATTTCATATTTATAATTTTTGCCCCTTTTTATTTTCAAATGCCCTGTATAAGCATGGCCAATTACATAAGATTATGACAGCTTTTAAAACACCCATAACCTAGGCGAAAATCTAACATACTCATATCAAAAAGTAAATAAATTAAAAAAAATAATCACAATAATCATCTAAGTCTAACATCCAACATACATTGAAAGCTCGAAAAACCTAGAACATAGTAGAAAAGTAAACATCGACAAGCCTATATCTAGAAGTGGTGCCCTAGCAAACCGTCTAAGTATATGTAGCAGGCTGTGTGGTTCGGATATGTCCCATGTTGGGTAATTGTTTAAAGTTTTCTATTGTTTGAATTTATTGAGGGTTGAAGGATAAATTTGGTTAGAGTTTAAATATTAATGTATTAAGTTTTTTTTTTAGAATGCATTTTAAGATTGATTGATTTGAATGAATTTATTTATTTAGGGATTAAAAGACCAATACAACTTAATTAGATTAATTTAAATTTTCCATCAACTAATTCGTGACATAGCCCTACATCGTAAGATAGTCCAGCCTAAAAACCTAATTGATGTAGTTGAATTAAGAATTTTTAATTTGATTAAATTATTAATAACTAATTAATTTTAAGTTTTTACACTTCATTGAATTTGTTCATGACATTGTTTCACAGGCTCGAGGAACCAAGCCTCTATAGAACACGTAGCCCCGCAGCCCAATGTAGTTCATCCTAAAAACTTCATCTTTGGAGTGGTTATTGTGCATTAAAGGTTTGGTTGGTTGATTTTATTAATCAAATTAATAATTTCTAGAATTTTGTTTGATTATTAAATTTTTGGAATTCTCTGTATTATTTTAATCATTAAATTAAGGAGTCAAATTTTGACTTTTAGATTAAGATTAATTTTTGAAAAGTTAGTATTTTTATTAAATATTAGATATAGGATGAGAAAGTAGACTATAAGTTTATTGGATTTGGTTTTTTCTATAATTTGTTACAAAATTTTGAAGTAATGATAAGATTTCAAACTATGGTTGACGCGATAGACTTTAACCTATTTCTATTGGTTTGTTATTTTTAAAAATACTAGATGTCAAATGGAGTTTAACGACACTAAGTTTGTTAAATTTGAATTTTTTTTGGAATCAGTTATGATTTTCTTAAAGTTTGGTTAATTAATTTATTTGTTAAATTATTTAATTAAAATGTTTTGATTATTTTCATCCAAACTCATCTTAAACTTCATGGAATCACTCCCTATAGTCAAGGATGTCCCATGGGAGTGTTTTCAGGTGATTATAATTTATTTGGAATTTTTGATAATTTTTAATTATTTTATTTTATATTTGTTAATTTTTAATAAAACTTAAATTAAGGTTAACATAAAGGTTTAGTAATGGGGATTTTATTTTCCTAAATAGAAAATCAAATTCTAGCAAGTTTGATATACTGTTTGTAATTTTTGAATTTAATTTTAATTTATTTCAATTTTTTTAAGTTTCTAGGTTCCTAAAAAGGCTGAATTTTCACTTGCTTAATTTTCTAACCTAATGAACTCCAAATCCACTAAAATTTGAAACTAAGGAACAAAATGTCACTAAGTTTAATGTTCTCAAGTTTCAAACCTATTGGGAGTGTATACAAATTCCTAGGATTTTTTTAATTTGACTATACCTTATCCTTAATTTTTTTCCTAGGTGTCACTAACATTCAATTATGTTTAAATCTCTAGTCATCTAACCCTGATACTAAATTATACATACAATATAAAAATGCAAACCTAATTTTAAGTGATGTATGAGTTTTAAATTTTCAAAGTTTTTGGTCTAAATATGACCAAAAACTTTAAAAATTTAATTCACCAGAATCCAACCATTAATCAGAGTTGAATTTTTCTTGGATTGTGAATATCACAACATATTTTATCTTGTCCAAATTTGAACTCAATCAGATCTCTTGATTAAGAATTATCAAAGGATTTCAATTTTTATTAAATGCTAAATTACTCTCTATACATTAATCTAAATTAGTCAAAATAAATTTTAAAATTAACTTGAACTTAAGATGGTTCCAATGAGCTAAAGAACATTTATGGATAAAATATGGATTTCTGGTGAATTTTTGAAATTTAGAGTATTTGAATTAATTTTTTAAATCAATTTTAATTCAAAAAATCAAATCAACGGCCAGGATTTGGCCACATCGCCATGCCTTCATACTAAAGAACCAGGGTTCAAACCCTAGGGAAGGCACACAGATTAGGGCTGCCCGATTGGCCCATTTCAAATAAATGGACGACCTAGATTGACCCAGATTTTTTGGTTCATTTTTGAATTGAAACTTCAAATGCTAATAACTTTTGATCCAACTGTCCAAATTTGATGAAATTTGAAAATTAGGATCTTGATACACTAATATTTCAACTCCTGTAGTTTCAAGGCTCCATGCATTGAGATTTGGGAGAAATTAAGGTTTGATGATATAACTTAAAACAAGGATAAACTACAATCCAACCGTCAAATTTTTTAGTTTTTGGGCTTGTTAGAAAGATAATGAGATCCTCTACAACTTTATTGAACTATCCAGGAGTTGTTAATGGATAGATTGGAATATGCTATGGCAAGTATGTTTTCTCTCTCTTTTTCTCTCTCTTCTCAAATTGGGTTCTTAAGCTTTGCAAAAACTTGGGGAATGGCTGGGGGAGCTTCTCATATAGTTGGGTCATCAAAGGAATGGTCTCAAGGCTGTTGGAATTAGGGATTTTGGATGAGGTAGAATGATGCCAAGACTTTGAGTTAAGTAAGCCATTATATATCCTTTCCTTCTAATGATTACATAGCCTTCATGAGAGAGAGAGAGAGAGAGAGAGAGAGAGAGAGAGAGAGAGAGAGAGAGAGAGAGAGAGAGAGAGAGAGAGAGAGAGAGAGAGAGAGAGAGAGAGAGAGAGAGAGAGAGGCTTTGGGCTACTGCTAAGTAATCCTCTCAGCCATCTAAATGCATGGATGTATGAATTATTTGGGTAGAATTGACTTGCCAAGGTGACATAGCCACCTAAGCTCACATAAGAGCTTGTTTGACCATTTTACAACCTCTTACTCATTTGTTGACTAGGTTTGACTTGTCAACAGTCAAGGTGTGATGAGGTGGCAAAGGGGAAGGCCTCAAATACTGGTAGGATGATTTAAAAGGGTTTTAGAGCAATTCAAGTAAAGTTTGAATGAGTAAACATACACATGTGTGAGTTTTACTAAACTAGAAGTGGTTAACTTGGTCAAATCTAATATGCTTTGACTCATGATAAGTTTAGGAAGGTTTTAACTATACTATGGAATAGTTTTGAGGGTTTTAAGAAATTAATTTGACCAAATGGGTTAGAAATACCCATTTAGACCCTTAAGAAAGTATTCGGTCAACCTAGGTTGACTTGGTCAACTTGGTTGACCCATGACATGGGTTTAGGTCCAAAAAGTTTGGAATGAAATTTAAAATTGAATTAAAGTGATCTCATACAATTTGGAAGTCATTTGGTTTAAAATGACTATTTAGATTCGTAAGAGGTATTTTGGCCAAAACTAGTTGACCTGGTCAACCAGGTTTGACCAAGGTCAAGGCTTGATTCCATTGCACTCCTAATGATAATTAGGATGCATTGGAAGAGATTTTGAATTTTAATTTGAAAATGACATGTTGAAATCTATGAAAAATTCCAAAACTGGCCTTAATGGTCATTTTGGTCATTTTGACCCCTGGTCAATTGGGGGTCAAAGTGAGTCCATCAAAATATAATTTAATGTTTAACAAGTCATAATCAAGGGTTTGGAAGTGATTAGAAGATTTGGAGAAAGATTTAAGGTCAAAACTCTAATAGTGGAGAAGTCTAGTGGCATAGGCCATAAATATTTGAAGATTTTATAGCCTTTAAAATATATTAAGTTTTTGAGACTAGATACCTCATAATGGGCTCAAATTTGGAAAGTTGCCTCTAGATACATATACTATCAATATGAAATTGATATATTCTGAATCAGAGGTCACTTTATTGGGGTTAGAAGTTATTAAAAAATCATTAGAAAAGGCTTTTAGGACAAGCCCTTTGAACCTTGGATTTTGGGTTTGAAAATCTAGATTTGAGCTAAATTTTGGATTTTATTACTTGATTTTGGATTATCTAAATCAATGAAAATCATTTGAATGATTGTATATGATTAGATAAGGTTAGATTTTGGTAGGAGGCTAGATTGATCTGGAGTATAAAAAACTCTAGAATCTAGATTGATCCTAGGATCTAGGTAGATCTAGGGCCTGGGTAAATCCTAGGGTCTGGATTAGTCCTAGTGACATCATACAAAAATGAGGTCAACAACAAGTAAACACATCAATCCATTATAGACAACTGAGCTTGATGTGCAATGAATGTTGTGTTGACATCCATGTAAGCAAAATAGGACATTATGAAGAGGTTAATTTCCTTGCCATCGATGCTAGTTAATTTGCAAGCAAACACATACAAATCCTCATAAATGATGATGACCACTATATAATGAATAAGAAATACGGGTGGCAAATTTGATCACACCTTACCAACAATATCAAAGTATAAGTAAATGTACTCGACCCTACAAGCAATGAATCATAGATGGGATATCCAGGGATGAAGCATGAAGGGTATGCAACAAGCTAAAATACATGTTGCATATTGCATACAAGCATGGTGTGATGGATCTTCTTTATGCATGTAATAGAAGATTATGGTGAATACAAATGCTTACTAATAATTATGAAAGATGCATCATATACACAGTAATACATATATATGGGTGATGAACAACATTAAGCAATGGATGCTAAAACACTTCATAATTGATCATCACTGAACATCAAGCAAATACAATACTTTCCTACAAGTAAAGACATACGACATGCAATAAATGTAAGTGCCCATGGGCTGCCGTAGGGGACTGGCCATAGTACTAAATGTCATCCACAAGTAAATACATAATACCTCAAGTATATGTCAGCATCTGCAACAATAGTGGAAGACTAGTTAGTACACAACAGTCTACCTGTACAAAACAAAGAGAGACCAATAGTATGATGCTACACCACCAGATCCATAACTTGCATACTAGTGGACAAAATGCATATAAAAATTCATAAATGAAGCCCTGATCATTTCTTAACAACAACTCATTTGCAATAAGCAGCAAACAACCCATGACGCCATGTCATTGGACCCACAACTTGCATAAAAGAGGATATAAGGCATGTGATAATTCCCAAATGAAGCCATGCCCTTTTTTTAACAACAACTTATATATAAGAAGCAACAAATAACACAAGACGTAGTGCCACGGTAGTAGATTCGCAACATGTATATAAGCGGATATAAGGCATCTACAAGTTCCCAAATAGAGCATCGCACATGTTTAAATGATAGCTACCCACAAAGCTGATCAGTAATAAATATTTTAAAATACCCCCCACATATATTGTAATATGTATACATAAATACATAAGTGCATGTGCAAGTGCCTTAATACATGGATGAAAATGTAAATGTACATTCAAGTATGTTAGCATAATATAAGAAAATGCATGTGCAATCGTATACCTGCATAGGCCCTAGCAAGCATGTTGTGTATATATATGTGACATCTAAGGAGACTACGTAGGTTAAGAAATGAGCTTAAGTTCAAAGTCCAATCCTCCTCCTTAATTAGATGAGAGTCGACACAACTTTAACTAAAGGACAAATATACAATCGTTACATCGACCATGATATTTAGTTTTATATGTTCATATTAGGCCTTCAAAGATTATAATAAAAGAAATTCATTAAATAAAAGCATATAGCTAGCTCAAACCTGATCTTTTTTGTTAACTAATAGAGTCGACAATGTTTAATCAATAAAATATAATTGCTCAATAATACCCTGAAGATGTTATGTTAAATGTAGATATCAACCAAAGAGGTTAATTCTAAAAATTCAAAATGCCCAATAAAATTCAATATTCCAAAAATCATCCAAATTTAAAAAATATTTAAAATAAAAAATTAAACTATCAACACAAGTAAAACTCATCCATCCTCCGTAATAATTTATCGAGGTGGATAAATTTAAATGTCACTTTAGCTCATATTGACCTAATGTCTGGTCAAAAATATCACTTAGATTCATTCTCAAATAGTCCATCGTCAGTAAGGATGTAACATATATCCTTTAACTGTTAATTTTGCCACCAAATAGCACCACATATAAAATGATTATGATAAGGGCCCTCTTAACTGGGTGGTTTATTGCCAAATATCACCACTAAATTATGATCATGTCTAGAGCTTATATACTATCCAACGGTACTAAATCCTTGATATATAAATCAATAGGATATAATCATTAGAACACAAAGCCATTTGTTAGCTAAGGTGGATTTAAATTTATCCTTAATTTTAAACAAATATTCACCATAGGTCTACAAGATATCCTTAGACAAATAACCCTTGGCAGCCGACAAAGACCCTTCTATTAGGTTGAGTCGACTACCTCCTATGACTAAGTAGACTAGGGACCATGATGACCTGAGATGATGGAATCATAGGTTCTTGATCGGGTCCATCATCCATTCCCCCACCATCCGCTTTAAGTGCAAGGTGATAATTTTTTGGTTTTAAATATCAAACTCTTAAACACCTAAACCCATATTGCTACTATATGCCACATACCATGTATCTATTTGATATTACATATCTGATTGATGACTAGACTTAATCAAAAGTTCTCTCTCACAATCGAGAGGGGTAATTAACTATAGGTGCTTGCGCCTATAAAAAACTAGAACTCAGATCATAAAGTCCTCACAAATTGAGAGCAAAAGCTATGGGTAGTAATTTATTTCAACCCAATCTTCTTTCTAAAAATTTACCTCGAAACTTAATTTTTTAGAACTTCCCTGAAGCAGGGGAGGCTAGGGAGCGAAGTTTTGGAGCCCACACTTCCTAAATTTAAAGCCTAACATAGGATATATCAGGGTGTTTCTAAATTATTTTAGAATCCCAAAACACCTCGTATTTCTCATCCTTTAGCCTCCAAAATAAGTGTTCAAAAATTGATTTAATCCCTTTTGAAAATTCCAACCTCATTCACTTCATATCACTCCTAAAAAACCCAAAATAAATTTTTTATCATTAGTTTAATTGAGAGTATTCATATAAAGCTTAAACATTCTACGATGAAATTAACTATGAAGCTAGGCTTGCCTTTGTAGGAGATTCAAGACCCCAAATAAATAAAACTCCATATTATTTAGCACCTAAATAGAATGGGAAAAATTAGTCTCTTTTGAAAATCAAAATTAAGGACTATTATTATCATCTTATTCAAATAATTAATAATAAGTGATATTATCTATCTTTTGGAAAATATATCATTTACTATCGAGATGGTTGAATATGAAATTAATGATAAAATTATCTAAGTTAGTGAAGTTAGATACATATTCACATGTCATTTTGACCCGTGGGTTATATGTAGTTAACTATGATGATCTGACTATAATAATTAATGATAGAGAATTATAGCTAACATTGTCAAACATATGATTGAATATTATTTTGATTCTTCAAAGTCATATGTAATTCTCTCCTAAGTTTACTTATGGTAGTTGGGATGAAGTTTATAGTTTTATAGTCTGAACCCTTTATAGAATGATATTTTCACCACCCGAGGTGTATACCATTCATAATGACGAGTTCGACTACAAAATATTCAAATTTTCCTAAAGAAAATAAACATATAATTGGTATGTTTTTTCTAACAAAAGATTTGTTGCAAATCTATTTTTCATGGCTTATGTTTTGATGATTGACAAACACTGCTTTTCTTGGACAGCTTGTTGCTTCTAACTTTTCAGGAATCGACGATCGGACAATCAAAAAGGAGCCAAGTTCAGGAATGCGTAGGGTTAGGGTTGAGTCAGTCTGTACTTTTATTTTTACCTTTTGAGTCCACTTGTAATAATAAAAAAGACTGATACTTTGTAACCCTTCACACACACACTTGAGAGAATTAGAAATTCTGTTTTTACTCATATCGGCCAGGACGATATTTTTGATCGGCCTGGACGATCAGCTTAAAACAGAAAGTCTAATTAAGGGTTCTTGATTAAGGCAGCCAACGTTAACCTATCGGCCTGGACGATACGTGTATCGGCCGGGACGATAAGCTCAAAACAGAAAGAAGTAGCCGCCATAGACAAGTATGGTATAGCATATCTTTAAATTATCGGCCAGGACGATCCTCGGATCGGCCTGGACGATAATAACAAATTATACCATAATTGTTCTGGAAATTAAGGAAGTAATTAAGGATGATTGATACGATCATATCGTCCTGGACGATCGCAGGATCGGCCAGGCCGATCTAGTCAAAAACCTTAAGTTACTTCAGGACGATCAGTATCGGCCAGCCCGTATTCAGGGCTATTGTCAGGACGATTTTCCTCTGATTTGAACTGATCGGCCAGGACGATCGTGAGATCGGCCTGGACGATAAAGCTATTTTTCAATCGTCCAGATGAGCATTCAGGGCTATGCTCTGGCCGATCTTCATTAATTTATACTGATCGGCCAGGCCGATGTCCAGATCGGCCTGGACGATAAAGTCGGCAACTTGCAATTAATGAGCTCTTTTGAAGCTCTTCTATTTAAAGAGCTCTTGTTCAACGTTTTTCAAGACCTTTGGCTGCTGCCTTGACCTGAGAAGACCTTGAGGAGAGAAAGAGAGAGAGAAGAGAGAGAGAGGATCTTGTGAGGGGGAGCTTGTGAGGGGTTTCACAAGGGTTGCTTCAAGGATCTCTCTGCGTCGTCTTCGTCTAGAGTTTCTCGTCCGTGGAAGGGTCGGTAGAGGTAAGGAGTTGTGCTTTTGGTTCCGGTTCTCTGCCAGCTTCAGGAGGAAGCAAAAGGAGATAGGTTCTCTGCCTTGCCGGGGTGGCAAAAAGGAGATTCTTGTGAGGGTTTCTCCACCTAGCCGTGGGGGCTAAAGGAGAGTCACTTTTTGTTTAGTGCAATACTTGGAGGGTGCCTCCAAGGAGTGGATGTAGGTCGAGTCGACCGAACCACTATAAATCTCTGTGTTTCTTTTCTTGCTTCCGCACGTTTAATTCCGCATTATTTTCGTGGTGTGATTTGGTTTTATGTGACTTTATTTCTTTGTTTAAAAACAAAGTTTTTAAAATACCAATTCACCCCCCCTCTTGGTTAGTTTGGGACTAAGTTCATAGGGCTTAACATCCCCATCGAACTTTCAAGTGGTATCAGAGCTTGTTTCGAAAATTAAAGTTTAAAAACTTTTTGAATTTGATCCATGTCTAACTTTGGGAATCGCAACACTACGGAAGGGTATTCTATTACCCGACCTCCTCTGTTCGATAACCTACCTTTTGATTTCTGGAAAACTCGCATGTCAACTTTTTTACAATCTACTGATTATCGCATGTGGATGCTTATTCAAGAAGGTTATTCTCCACCTTCTCGTGAAATTAACGGTTTTAAAACTGAAGTTGCTTTTACCGAATGGACTTTTGATGAACGAGATTTAGCTCAACTAAATGCGAAATGTTTGAATTGTTTTTTCTGTGCTTTAAAATCTGAGGATTACATGCGTGTTTCAACTTGCAAAACTGGTAAAGAAATTTGGGATAAATTGTGCATTACTTATGAAGGCACTAATGAAGTTAAACAATCCCGTTTAAACATTCTCTTGCATGACTACGAACTTTTTCGTATGAAACCTCATGAATCAATTTCTGACATGTACACTAGGTTTACTCAGATTGCTACCTCATTGCATGCACTAGGAAAAGAACTTTCAAACTATGAAAAAGTTAATAAGATTTTGAGATGCTTGCCTTCGTCCTATGATGCAAAAATTACTGCAATTACTGAATCTAAAGATTTAAACACCTATTCTATTGATAACTTGCTTGGCTCACTCATTGCTTACGAGCAAGGGGTGAATCAAAGAAATCTTGATACAGGTGAGAAGAAAAAGGAGAAAATAATTGCATTGAAGGCACACAAATCGGATTCTGAATCTTCCGGGTCTGAAAGCGATGGAGTTGCCTTCATCACAAGGCAATTCAAAAGCTTTCTAAGGAAGAAACAAAAGCATCATCAAAGTTGGAGAAAAGGTAAGGATCATAAACATACTAAAGGATCTTCTGATGTTGTTTGTTTTGAATGCAGGAAACTAGGACATGTAAGAGCCGATTGTCCTACACTTCAAGAACATTCAAGCAAAGAAAAGGAAAAAGGTGAGGAGAAAGCTAAGTCTAGGAAGGACAAGAAGAAAATCCAAATGAGCTTTTGGGCAGAATCTGGTACTGATTCCTCTGAGACTGAACCAGAGGAAGAGACTACAAACTTGTGTTTCATGGGAGAAAACCAAAGTGATGAGGAAGAGGTATGTAGACCAACCTATGATGAATTATTTGAAATTTGTGAAAAAATCCATGCATCATATAGGAAATTAAAGAAAACTCATGCTAGCCTAAAATTAGAACATTCAAATCTACAAAAAGAGCATGAAGTTTTTCTCAAAGATCATGCAACGATTGATTCAAATCATATGGCTCTCCTTGATGAATTTGATGAATTAAACAAGAAGCATTTGGAATTAATTGATAAAAGTAATGCATTAAAAGCTTCACACACCTCACTTAATGATGATCTTAAGAAATCTAAAGAGATTGAGAAAAATTTGAGGATTGAGAATGATGCATTAAAAAGAACTAACTTGAGAATTCAAAATGATTTGGAAATATGTAAGAAAGCTAGGATGACACCAACTTTTAATCAAAGGCCAGAACCTAGGAAGAGGCATTTTTACTCAAATCATTTAAGAAAACCTTTTCCTGGAGTTCAATGTTTTTCTTGTGGCATGCTAGGACACATCTCACACACTTGCACAGTTCACCGCAGTACACATTGGGTATGGAGACCTAAGATGCATAATTCAATACATACCACATCTACATTGCACTCTACATTTCCTAAGAAGGAGCCCAAAGCTGTTTGGGTTCCTAAAACTGACTGTTGTTGAGTCTTGCAGGAG
This sequence comes from Dendrobium huoshanense, assembly GCA_016618105.1. Classification (NCBI taxonomy): domain Eukaryota; kingdom Viridiplantae; phylum Streptophyta; class Magnoliopsida; order Asparagales; family Orchidaceae; genus Dendrobium; species Dendrobium huoshanense. The sequence continues at coordinate 70,793,522 of CM028347.1, read as the reverse complement.
TGCTCTCACCAAAGACCTCGTGGGAGCATAGGATAACTGAACATAAGGAGGCTTGCAGCTCAATTGCTAAAATCCGCTGTTTTATCATTTGCTTGATATTTTTTTTGTGTGACTTTTTTTGGTTTTTGTGTTTACTTTTTGTTGTCTTTAGTTTGCTTATTTTGTGTTTTTGTTCTTTCACTTTGGTCTTTATCTTTTGGGCTTCCATATGATAAAACTTCTCAAGCTTTTAAATACTAGAGTTTCTTGGAGATAGGGTTTAGCCTTTTAAAATTAGTTAAAGGAAGTAAACTGTTGATGTTTTTCCTTATTCTGACTTTGTTTAGTGGCATGATTTTTCTTTTATAAAACAAAAGTCTAAACTCAGTTTAACCAATGACTTTTTAAGATATCCTTCTAATCTTGCTACATTAAATCATCTTATGCGTAATAGTCAAAATTCTTTGATATCATTCAAGCTTTTGAAATCTTACCATTGTAGTTATCACGTGTTTTTGATTTTGTGTTGTGGATTGTTCTTCCCTATGTTAGAGAGAGAGCCCCTATTCTCTAATATTTGGAGGATATACTCACAACTAAGTTTTTTTTTAAGGGTATATTAAAGAGTTATTAGCTTGCAAGAGATAAAAAGGAAAGAGGCCAATGAAGCCAAATTGAAAAAGAAAAACTATATACACAAAAGTGTATCAAAAATCAAAAGATGCTCAAAGAGCCAATAAAAGTAAAAAGAGGCATAAAATTAGCCCACTAAGTGCAAGCTATCATCTCTTTGGTAAAACTCTTAAAACTTAGAAAACTCATTGATTATGTGATACGTTCAAAGATTTGATTTCAAATTCCATGATTGAGAAAAACTATTTTGGTTTATTATTTATAAGATATTTTAGTTGTTAATAAGTCTTGATTGATCTCTTAAATCCTCTTGTGTTATTCCATATTAGGACTCTGTTGTTTTTAAAAGATTTTTTTATACCCTGAAGAATGTCTGATCTAGGGTTAATGGAATCAGTTTTTCTACATTCCTCTAATTGGATTTTGTTAAACCTCTTGATCTCCTAAAAACTTCAAAAATTTAAATTCAAGAAAAGAATTCTCATATGATGCCTTCATAAAACAAAAAAAAATATAGAAAAATTAAAATCCAAAAATATTCGGTGTTTGTTTTTTTTTTTTTTTTTTTTTTTTGTGTGTTTTTTTTTTACTGTCTTTTCTTTTGTTTTATTTTTGAGGGACTTGATCATCACCATTCCTTTCTTGATTTCAATTTCAAGTCACATCGGCCTGGCCGATATTTATATCGTCCTGGCCGATAGGACAAATTCTTTCCAAAATCCATCTGCTGACCTTTTTTCTGTGCTTAATGAAACTCATCGTCCTGGACGATACAGTATCGTCCTGGACGATTTGATCAAAACTCATGATGATAGTCCTGGCCGATAGTTTATTTGTCTGGCCGATGCATTCTATGTGCATCGTCCTGGCCGATACACTGGACCGTCCCGGACGATCCACGTGTCAGTACGTTTTTATCTTTAAATTCGGCCCCGGACGATCCATTATTGGACCATCGGCCGGGCCGATCCACTGTTCGTCCTGGACGATACACGTGGCAAGCATTTAAAACGTTTTAACTTCGGCCGGTACGATCAATTATTGTGCATCGTCCTGGACGATACACCTAATCGGCCCGGACGATCTGCTTTTTCAACGGTCGTCCGGACTGACTCCTCGGGCCGATAGCCTGTGTCTAATCGGCCTGGCCGATATCTGATCGGCCTGGACGATTGGACCGCCTTTTTGACCAATCGGCCTGTACGTAATTATTGACACATATCGGCCTGGACGATTCCGCGATCGGCCAGGACGATATGGACGATTCTTTAAATATAGGCCGATCCAGCCATGTTTTCTCACAACTCATCCTTTCTCCTTTGATTTTCTGCTTAAAATTCTCTCATATGGCTGGAGGGAAGCGCGTCCGTCAGACCTCTGGAAGTTCCTCGAGGGCAAGGGTTGACCCTCGGTTCCGTGAAGCAGAAGATGAAGCCGCTTATCATCGCTATAAGGAATGTGGAATTACCGTTTCAAGAATTATCAATCCGACCCACATTTCCTACCCGGTAATGGATCTCTTTGCCCACACTTCCCTTTGCTTCATTCTATCTCTTATTTTCCCTTTTAACTCTGAGTTCCTGTTAGAATTCTTTGCAAACCTCCGCATAAACTCTACCTTCACAGCCCTGTCCTCCTATGTGAATCGACGCCCTGTCGAAATCACATATCAGGACTGTGTTGAACTTTTACAGCTATCCACCACCGGAGATAAGCTGCACCTTATTGCCCCTGACCCTGATTTTGACTGGTCCACGGCAAACCACTTTCTTCGCCAGACCAATGCACGTTACCATGTTGGAGAGACTAGCTCTTTAGTCAGAGATGCTAGGACAATCCAACATGTCCTTCGCACCTCTGTCATTCCAAAAGCCGGCGACCGTGTCCACATTACCCCTCTTCTTTCCCTCACTACCTTTTACATCATGGCACATAGGGAATTTAACACTGCAGATCTATTTTTTCGTTACATTGATCACCTCACAACAATTCGCGACCCAGGCCACAGAAGAAAGCCAAATCTAGCCTTAGGACACATCATTGCCTATGTCCTTGAAACCAAATACCAAATTCAATATCCCAATCCACCAAATTACCCAACTCTCTTCTACTCAAACAACTCATTCAGCAACCTTCACAGTACTCGTCTCCACCCGGATGAACCACGGGAGGCTAGAGAGGAGGAGGCTCCCGCTCCAGCTCCCTTTCCTGACCCTGTCCCTCTCCACCAACATTCACCGGTAGATCAGTTGATTGCTAGATTTGATCGTTGGGAGACCAGATTTGATGCATATGTTGCTGCCCAAGAGCAGCAACACTCTGAGGACATCGCCCGCTACGAGCATCACCGCGCTGAGGACTTAGCTCGTTTTGACAGTTTCCTCACTCACCAGCAGCAGCAGCATGACCAGGACATCGCCTGGTTCAATGCTCAGTTTACTACCCTTGCCAGCTACTTTCAGCAGCCACCTCCACCTCCTCCATCTGATGATCAGGATCCCTCATTCTTTTAGTTTGTGTTTTGAGTTATTGTTTCTTGTCTTTTTGTAGTAGTATTTCGTGATGTTTGTTGTTCTTTCTTTACTGTTTCTGGACTCTCTTTTTGTGATGACAAAAAGGGGGAGTAGGATAGGATGTGGTAAGAAAAAGTTGATGTTGTAACTTTTTTTTTAATTATTTTGATTTTCCTACTTGTGTTTTGTCATCATCAAAAAGGGGGAGATTGTTGCAAATCTATTTTTCATGGCTTATGTTTTGATGATTGACAAACACTGCTTTTCTTGGACAGCTTGTTGCTTCTAACTTTTCAGGAATCGACGATCGGACAATCAAAAAGGAGCCAAGTTCAGGAATGCGTAGGGTTAGGGTTGAGTCAGTCTGTACTTTTATTTTTACCTTTTGAGTCCACTTGTAATAATCAAAAAGACTGATACTTTGTAACCCTTCACACACACACTTGAGAGAATTAGAAATTCTGTTTTTACTCATATCGGCCAGGACGATATTTTTGATCGGCCTGGACGATCAGCTTAAAACAGAAAGTCTAATTAAGGGTTCTTGATTAAGGCAGCCAACGTTAACCTATCGGCCTGGACGATACGTGTATCGGCCGGGACGATAAGCTCAAAACAGAAAGAAGTAGCCGCCATAGACAAGTATGGTATAGCATATCTTTAAATTATCGGCCAGGACGATCCTCGGATCGGCCTGGACGATAATAACAAATTATACCATAATTGTTCTGGAAATTAAGGAAGTAATTAAGGATGATTGATACGATCATATCGTCCTGGACGATCGCAGGATCGGCCAGGCCGATCTAGTCAAAAACCTTAAGTTACTTCAGGACGATCAGTATCGGCCAGCCCGTATTCAGGGCTATTGTCAGGACGATTTTTCTCTGATTTGAACTGATCGGCCAGGACGATCGTGAGATCGGCCTGGACGATAAAGCTATTTTTCAATCGTCCAGATGAGCATTCAGGGCTATGCTCTGGCCGATCTTCATTAATTTATACTGATCGGCCAGGCCGATGTCCAGATCGGCCTGGACGATAAAGTCGGCAACTTGCAATTAATGAGCTCTTTTGAAGCTCTTCTATTTAAAGAGCTCTTGTTCAACATTTTTCAAGACCTTTGGCTGCTGCCTTGACCTGAGAAGACCTTGAGGAGAGAAAGAGAGAGAGAAGAGAGAGAGAGGATCTTGTGAGGGGGAGCTTGTGAGGGGTTTCACAAGGGTTGCTTCAAGGATCTCTCTGCGTCGTCTTCGTCTAGAGTTTCTCGTCCGTGGAAGGGTCGGTAGAGGTAAGGAGTTGTGCTTTTGGTTCCAGTTCTCTGCCAGCTTCAGGAGGAAGCAAAAGGAGATAGGTTCTCTGCCTTGCCGGGGTGGCAAAAAGGAGATTCTTGTGAGGGTTTCTCCACCTAGCCGTGGGGGCTAAAGGAGAGTCACTTTTTGTTTAGTGCAATACTTGGAGGGTGCCTCCAAGGAGTGGATGTAGGTCGAGTCGACCGAACCACTATAAATCTCTGTGTTTCTTTTCTTGCTTCCGCACGTTTAATTCCGCATTATTTTCGTGGTGTGATTTGGTTTTATGTGACTTTATTTCTTTGTTTAAAAACAAAGTTTTTAAAATACCAATTCACCCCCCCTCTTGGTTAGTTTGGGACTAAGTTCATAGGGCTTAACATCCCCATCGAACTTTCAAGATTAACAAACACTAATCATAAAAAATAAGGATAATTTTGCCCTGGTAAAACTTACATCGTCAAACTTATTATATAGATTAAGATTTTAAATATTTTGAATATTTTTTAAATAAATTTATAGCGGCGGTTTTAGAATTTATAAGATTTTTATCAAATATAAAATAATCCAAACTCTAAAATTAATATTGTAGTATAATTAAAGTCTTAAAATATTGTTATGCATAATATTTGGTAATTAGGTTTTTTTTTTGTTGAAAATGTGTATTTTTTGCTAAGTAGGATTTTCTATTACCTATGATTATGACATTTTGACAAATTTTGAAATATATACATATTGTATATACATTTTGGAGATTAAGTGAAAGAGATTTGGGAATGCGCTTATTTTAGCACTTTGGATATTTTTAGTAACTCTGTAGTATGTTATTTGTTTTAAAATATATATTATAATAAAACTTAAAATTTTTATAAAACTAGATCTTGAGATTTTCTTATCATACTCAACATGATAAGATATATCCCATCAGTTGGTCATATCGGGTTGGGTTATGACACCGAGGATAATTCCACTTTGTACATTTGTTAAGAGTTCATATGGAAGAGGTAGTGGTTCTAGTTTTATGATAGGGAGGTCATCTGATAATGGTTAGAGAGTCTAGTAGTTTTGTTCCTTCAGCTATGATTCAACCATGGGTGCATAATTTAACTCAATATAAGGCTTGGGATGCCCAAATGTTGTGAAAGGTATGACTCATATTTTTTATCAGCCATATCATTTTTTTATTTGATTATAGAGCTATTTATTTACTTATTTATTTTTAGCCCTATTTCAATTTACTTTATTTGCCTTCATTTTTATGATCTTTTTTTCTATATGTTACTTTACCAACTAGATATGATATGATAGGATTAGAGTTTGTTTTTTGTGATATTGAGATTTATAATAGAAAGCAAAGGTATAGTATAATTTTATTACCTGTTTTTGAATTTGATATTATTTTGGTTTTAAACTTGTTGAGTCGGTATGAGGCTCAAATTGATTGTATGAAGAATTGAGTTACTTTATTTCTAAGAAGTGATAGTTATTTATTTCATGGGGTGAGAAGTGTTTTATCTTGTCTATTTTCTATTGTGAATGTGGATAGATTGTGAAAAAGGGTTGTATAATATTTTTGGCATATGTCTATGATAGAAGTATGGATTTTGGTAGTATTTTTTATGTTCAAGTAGTACATGAGTTTTTGGATGTAGTCCCTGAGTAGTTTAGTTAGTTTTTCTCCAGACAAAGATATTGAGTTTTGTATTAATTTATTTATGGGTATGAATCCTATATCTGAGGCTCTGTATAAAATGACACCTAAGATACTTTGAGAGTTAAAGGTACAGCTTTAGGAGTTGATTGATAGAGGATTCATTTGTCATAGTATGTCCCCATAGGGAGTACCTGTTCTATTTTTGAAGAAGAATGATTTGAAGTGCATGTGAATTGATTATAATGAATTGAAAAAAGTCACTTTCAAGAATAAGTATTATCTTCCATAAATTGATGATCTATTTGATTAGTTTGCTAGATATTTTATATTTTTAAGATTGATATATGATTTGAATAGTATCAGGTGAAGGTGAGAGAAGTACATATGTTGAATACTTTTTTTAGTATTAGAAATGAAAATTATGAGTTCTTAGTTAAATCTTTTGAGGTAATTAACGCACTAACAATCTTTATGGATCTAATGAATTGGGCATCTATAGATTATCTGAACCAATTTTTGATTGTGTTCATAGGTGACAATCTAATTTATTTTGCTTCTAAGGAAGATCATGCTAGACATCTGAGGTAGCATAAGCTATATGTAAAAATTTTCAAGGGAGTTCTGACTAAAAAGTAGTTCTTTTCTAGGACATGTGATCAGTAGTGTTGGTATTTCTATAGATCCCCAAAAAATCAAGACTGTTATTGATTGGTTGAGGCCTACTACTATATTTAAGATACATATCTTTCTAAGCATGGCTAGTTATTATATGAAATTTGTGAAAGGATTTTCTCAAATTTTTATACATCTAATAAGACGGACTCAAAAGTCAGTAACTTTTATTTAAACATTTGATTATGATGCTAGCTTTTAAAAGCTGAAGGATTGTTTGACTTCTGCTTCAATTTTGATACTTTTATCTAGTATAGAAAGATTTTAAGCATTTAATGATTCATTAGTGAATGAATTGGGATGTGTTATGATATAATATAATAATGTTATAGCTTATGCTTCCAGATGGTTGAAACCAAATGAAAAATTATCCAACACATGATTTGAAACTTGCTCATATGGTATTTGCTTTGAAAATCTAGAGATAGTATCTATATGGAGTCATGTGTGAGATCCTTATTGATTATCAGATTTTAAAGTATATATTCACTCAAAAATATTTGAATTATAAAGAAGATGGTTTGATTTGATTAATGATTATCATATGACTATTTAGAATTAGCTTGATAATACTAATGTGGTAGAATATGCTCTAAGTAGGAAGTCTTTTAGATTTTCATGTATTTTTCTTACTTCTGATGAGTATTTAATATGAGATATAAAGATATTTCAATTGGAGGTGATTTTTTTGTTGATCAAGATTCTGGTACTTTGGCTTAAATGACTATTCAACCTTCTCTATAAGAAAGAATCCAAGAATCTTAGAAATCATATATAAAATATCTAAATTTGATCAATTTGATCGAACCTGGTAAGAAATATGAACTACAAATATATGCTTCTAGCATTATTAATATAAGAACAGACTTTGTATTTTTAGCTTAGGAGATTTAAGAAAACATATTCTATATGAAGCTCACTATATAGGTTATAATGTTCATCCCGGAAGAAGTAAAATGAATACTATTTGAAAGGTATATTCTGGTTACCTAGATTGAAAATGGATTTAATATATTTTTTTATATAAATGTGAAGTCCTGATTTGATAGAAATAGTGTAGTTTTGAATAATATTAATTTTCTTTGGGAAAGATTAATTGCTAGAATTTTAGTTTTAAAATCAAACGCTTCATTATTAATGATATATCATCTCAAGAGGCGAACATATCATTCCCTAAATTACAAAACCTTATCCCAATTATCGTAGTCAAACTCAAAGGAAGATAACATATCATCCAAGAGGATCAAAATGATGTTTGATCAAATATTTGACTGTAATAATCTAGATAAATGATCATTAATTTCATAATCAAAGTCATAATTATAAAACGATGTATCTTTATGGAGAAAGAAGATGTCGCTTATTATTAATCATTTAAAATGATGATAATAATCGTTAGATTTAATTTTCCCAAAGAGAATTAATTAAAGTTTTGAAAAGTTTGATTTTTGAAAATTTTGATTTGAGTTTCTAAATCTCTTACGAGCGTGAGCCCTTGTAGTTAATTACATCGTAGGAAACTAGAATTTCCTATGAATTCTCTCGATTAAAATAGTGATAGAAATTTTATCTGAAATTTAAAGCTCGATGTCAAAAGAGATGAGGACTGAAATTTTTAAGTGAGATTGGATCAAATTTGTACACTTATATTTGGAGTCCAAGGAAGAAGGGTAAGAGGTATTTTGAGATTATAAATTACTTCAGAAACACCTCAACCTACCTAAGTGTTGGGCTTGATTAAAAGGGATTTAAGTTTGAGTTATTAATTTTATTACAAAATTGAGATTCAATTCCTAGAGGTTGAAATCTTATAGCTTGAGCTTGTTTTAAAACTTAAGTCTAAATTGGATACTAAAAAATTAGTAACCCGAACCTCGTTAATGTAATGCAGGATATGGACTTAACCCGACCTGAATTGGGGAGCCAACTAAACCACATAGACGCTTCAAAACATGTATCCTATCACTTATAAAAGAGTGGTAGGGATGTTTAATTATATTAAGTTTGAGAAAAGCATAGCCGATATCTAGACTAGATTCCTAATTGGCCCCTTTGACTTATGTTGGCTATTAATACTTAAATTAAAATATAAACTCTTTTAATTTATTTCTAATATAATGCATACTAATTAACTTGATTAAGTGCTTAAAATCAAAATGAACTAGTTTTAAAATTAGGCTTAAAAAATAAGTTTTTTTTTCTAAGGAATGCACAGCTTCCCCTTGATAAGACTCCTCCCTCATAGGTCAGGTGGTATGTCAGAACCTGCAGGCGTGGAGGTGCCTAGCAAAGAAAAGAAATTACAGTAATTATGCATATGAGAACTCCCAGTGATCCCAAGCTTACTTCTTAAAATGTTAGAGTTACTATGTTGAAATAATTTTTTTTTAATTTTATTTAAAGTAGAAATAGTTTGTTCGTACCCTCATGAGCCTCTGATCGGGTTTCAAGCTAAAATAAATATGACATGTAAGATCCTTAAAAAAACTACTAAAAATAGGTAAATCCCAATCGCAATCAACATTAAATAATCAATATTAATAAACAAATTTATTAAAATTTAATATCCAAAGGCTAATGCCTTTTAATATTACAACCCAGAATTGCAGAAAAGTAAAGTGGATGAGTACCACTAACAACAAGCCCAAATTTTTAATCCTAAGACTTAAGTAACTTTAAGAATGGGTCTTCTCATTACCCACTTCTTTGTCTTTCTATAGATCCTTGGATCGTCGGGTCTAAATAGCCAAATAAAAAGAAACTCCCCCCCTCGGAAGGGGTGTTATCTTTCCTCTACGGATATTTTAAGATCACCCAAATTTGGATCTCCAAATGGAGAGGGACTCTCCCCCAAGGGATATCCCTTTCTCTTTGGATTCCAAATTAGATGTTTAAATCCCATCACAAATTATCACTTAGATATTTACAACTCAATTGAAATTATATTATATTTGAATATAAAAAGAAAATCTAGACTCATACTCAACCTACAGGGTTATCATAAGCAATTATAATAAAATCATCTCAAGTAGTTAATATATTAAAATTTGAAAATTCTGAAACTCATAGCCATGCTTGACTATGCTATTTTAACTTAAAGGGGGACTTAGCAATTTCTGAAGCACCTACATAAAACATTATTAATTTTAAAGATTAATAATTTTTGTCCCCTTTAATCAATGCCATGTATGAGCATAGACACATGCATGACATTGAATTAGAATAAATCACCCATAACCTAGGGATAGATCTAACGCACAATTAATCACATCACAGAGTGTAAAAATTAAATAAACAATCACATCAACATCAACAAACAGCATGCAATAAAACCCTGAAAACTCGGCACATGGAAGAAAAGTAAAAAACCAAACTAGCCTTAGATTAGAGTTAGTTATCCAAGCAAACCATCTAAAGTGTGTAAGGTAAGCTGTGTGAGTTGGATATATCATACAGAGGGTAATTAGTTAATGTTATTTGAAGTTCTAGTTGGTTAAAAAACTTAAGAGATTTAAGTTTGAGTTTAAGTATTAATAGCTTAAAATTGATTTTAAATATATTTTAAAGGGTTATTGATTATCATCTTTGTTGCTCACAGAGATCGTGAAGTTTATTCACCTTACTTGTGGCTAATTTAATAGCCTCATAAGCCTGTGTTATCAAGTGATAATCGGTATAATTAAATGATTTGATATTATTTATGGTTTGAAATTTGATAAATTTTAATCAATGATAATTGGTTAATGATTTTAAATTTAAATTAAAATTTTCTAGATCTATAAGTGATTTTTAAATTTTTAGAATTTTCTTGATTATTTTAATCATTTAATTAATGGATAAAAATTTGACTTTTTCATTAAACTTATAAATTTAAAATATAGTATTTTTTAAAAATTAAACCTTATTAAACCTTAAGATTATTAGTTAGACTATAAGTTTGCTAGATATGAATTTTTCTACATTTATTTATGAATTTTCAAAGTTTTGGCTTAAATTTTGACTTAAGGTTGATCGGATTATCGACTTTTTGAATTTGACTTATTTCTAGTGGTTTAACATTTTTTATAAATATTATATTTTAATTTCATTTGAATACCTTTAATTTTATTCAATTTTGAAAATTTCTAAAATTAGTTATAATTTTTTAAAGTTTGAATATTTATTGAATTTTCAAAAATGATTTAATTAAGAGGGTTTTAATGGTTTGAATCTAAATGAACTTCAAACTTCTTGAAATCACCTCCATAGGTCAGAAATGACGTAAGGGAAGATTATCAAGTGTTTAATAATTTTTTGGAATTTTTAATTATTTTAATTAATTATCTGTTGAATTTCATTTAAATATAAATTAAACATAAATATGGAATCAAATTAAAGGGTTTTTATTTTTCTTAAGTTGGTAATTAAATTTTGGTCAATTTGAGGTATTATATGCATTTTTTTATTTAAATTTGATTTATTGTATTTTTTGGATGTTTTAAGGGCTTAATTAATTAAATATCTTAATAATTTTTAAAATAATGGAATATTTTTTTATGTGTTGTATGTATCACTAAGTTCAAGTTTTCAATGTTTAAAGTCAAAAGGATGTATAACCTAATTTTTTGAATTATTCTAAATTTTATAGACGTATTTTTTATTATTGTTATTAAGGTGTCACTAAGTTAAGTGGGTTTAAATAATTATTTCACTAACCCTTGGACTAACATATACATAAACATGCATGCACAATCACATATAAGTCCCTAAATCTTAGAGAGCCTAGGCTAAGTGGTGTGTTCTTCCTAAACATGCATAATTAAAGATATATAACATATAAACAATTTAGATTAGTGAATAGTTTGAAAATAATTATTCACAAATCTTCACCATAATTCCTATTCAGTCAAGCTCAATCTATGATTAGAATTTCAATGGATCTCTCAATTATTCAAAAGTTTAATATATATATATATATATATATATATATATATATATATATAATAAAAGTTTTAAATTAAAATAATTAAAAGTATCATCAAAATAAGTTTAATATAGTAATGAGAGATGCTCTGATTTTTTCTAAAGTTATTTGAAAATAAATTTTAATTTTTTTAATAATTCATATAAATATTAAATATTCAAATAATTCAAATTACTTAAAATAAATTAAAATTAAAATTTTAATACTAATTTTAAGTTAAAGTATTTCAAATTTAAAAATTTTGATATATTATTTAAATTTTTCTGATTTAAAATATATTTGTTATGAATTTTTAAAATTTAAAATTAATTAAAGTATTTAAATTAAATTAAAAATAAATAATATTTAAAATAATTATCATATTAAATTAACTTGGTTCTTAAATGTTTTTAAAATTTCAATATTAATTTTAAATAATTTTATTTAAAATAATTTAATTTAATTTAATTTAATTAATTGTTAATTAAATATTTAAATATTTAATTAAATAAATAAAATCATTTAAAGTATATTAGATATTTTAAATTAAACTTAATTCTTAAAATATTTAAATTATATTTATGATTAATAAAAATGTTATAAAATGACTTTGATTTTTTTAAAAGTTTTTAAATTAATATTATGTTGAATAATAATTAAATAATTGAAATTAAATGTTTTAAAATCTTTATATATATATATATAATATTTTAAAATTATTTTCATTTTAAATTAAAGATTTTATATTTAAAAAAAAATTTAATAGAAAGTATTAATTTTTTATTTTTTTGTTTAATTTTTGAAGTAATCTAAATTAAAATGCATTTAAATGAATTAATATTAATTAAAACAGAAACGACGACGTCGATGGGCCACGTGTCACGCTCGGATTGTCCAATCAAACTGTGGAGGTGGTGGCAATCATTTGCAGTGATCGTATCACTGTGTAATCATTACAAATGGTTATAATAGTGGTGCGGGTCAAATCTGTGGCAACTTATCCACATCAGCACGTGTGAAGGCCGTCTAATCCTCCGTGGTTCGGGATTGATGGCTTAGAATGAGCCGAATAAAAAGGTTAACGATAAGATCAGTTACGCAGTTGAACATAATTATGGAGGGGCTATATCGTGACCATTGATCGTAAGATCAACAGTCCTGATCTCACACAATTACAGAACTGTGTAAACCAAACCCTAATCAAGTAAAATGGCTCGTTCTCTCAAAATAAAGAATTATTTGACTTGAAGTTTTAAACATAGAATCAGTTAAGAAAGAGCATTAATGGGAGTATATTATCACAGTCTGAAAAGTGCTTTTTGAAAAGCTAATTTACCCTAACTAATAGGACCTAGGGCTAGAGTTTTTAAGAAATCTCACTATGAGATTCAATGGATTTAGGTTCGATTGAGCTTGTAGATTGCCCTCATATAATTCTTTAGTTGAAAGTGTGGTTCGAAACACAGTTGATCAAGAGATCCATGCTTTGAATTGAGTTGGCTCCTTGCTCATCAGAAACTCACCGGTGATGACTTTGATTGATTGGATTTGAGTGGGAAAATGTGTAGGAGGTTAAGGGGAGCTCGAAAGAACACTCCAAGTGCTCTAGAAGGGCTTGAGTGGTGAGAGCAGGTAGCTTGAGTGAATGAGGTTCAAAAGAGGGTTTTGCCCTATTCATCCTTCTCCAGGCCAAAGGGATGGCTAGGATCGATTAATTGGAGTCTCTGATGCCCTCCATATGTGCTGGAGTTATTGGGATGGCAGGGATTCAAAGGACAAGAGGACATCCCATGTGTAAAGGATTTTTTTTCTCTTGAGAACTTGGGAAAGATCAAGGCCATTAGATTTTGTTCAACAGACTGGGATAGGTCCTAAGAAGGTTCTAGAGTACACTAAAGCTGCTGGAATGATTTGAGCTAGAGTGGATTAGCTTAAAGGGTTAATTTGACCATGTTTGACCCATTTAATATCCTTGTTGACTATTGGACTGGTCAAACAATCAAGAGGGCTGCTGAGGTGGCATGGGGGTGAACTTGAAATGATTAGGAGGGATTTTAAAACAATCCATTGGGAATTTGAATGAGCAAGCATGTGTATGTATATGTTTGACCAAGTATTATAGAGTTGAATAAGTCAAACTCAATGTGATTTGACCCCACATGAGTTTGGGTGAGTTTGAAGTATTGATCGTTCCTAGAATCTAAAGAAATTCTAGGGTATAGAGTCTAGAAAAGTCTTAGGGTCTGAATAGATCCTAAAGTCTAGAGTCTAGAAGAATCCTAGTGTCTAGGAAAATCCTAAGGTCTAGAGTCTAGGAGGATCTTAGAGTCTAAATTGATCTAGAGACTAGATTGATCTGGGGTCAGGATTGATTTGAAGTATGGGAAAAGTCTTAGTGACCGCTTACAAAAATGAGGTCAACAATCCTTTAGTTTGTGAAAGTAGAACATCAATGATAAAAAGATTTTATGTAACTATTGCTTATTCTAGAGTGGAAATAGGAAGAGGTGATTATAGATTTTGCAATAATTTTTCTCAGGTCGAGATAAGGACATAATATTATTTGGGTATTAGTTGATTATGTGAAAGAAAAATTAGCTCATTTTATTCCAATCAGATAGTTCGATTCTGTAGACAAATTGGCAAAGATGTATGCACGTGAGATTATGAAATTATATAAGATACTGAAGGTTATAATTTTTAACAGAGATGAAAGATTTTCCTCCATACCGTGGAGGGGTGGAAAGGTTTGGGTATGAAACTATATTTCATCCTTAGATTAATGGGCAATCTAAGAGGACTATATAGGTACTAAAAAACATTTTAAGATTGTGTGTTTTAGAATTTGGTGGTAGTTAGGAAGACCACATTACGCTCATCGAGTTTTCTTACAATAACAACTTTCAATCAAGCATACATATAGCTCCATATGAAGCCCTGTATAGTAAGAAGTTTCATACATTTGTCTTGGATAGAGGTGAGATAGAGACATCTGATTGGGTAAGCTTTGGTTAATGAAACTACTAAAAAAATCCATTTGATCAGAGATAGATTGAAAGTTATACATAAGAGACATAAGAAATATTTTAATGTTAAGCATCAGGCTATAGAATTTTAGGTGGGAGAATTTGTATATGTGAAGATCATGCCGATGAAAGGCATTAGCAAGTTTGATAGGGCAAAAAAATCAAGTCCAAAGTGAACGTTCGTTAGGGATGTTAAGCCCTATGAACTTAGTCCCAAAGCTAATTAAAAAAGAAGTGAATCGGTAGCAACGAAATCTAGATTCACCACAATAAAAAATAAAGTGCGGAAATTAAAATGCGGAAGCAATAATAAGAAAAGAACACACCAGATTTATAGTGGTTCGGTCAAATCTTGACCTACGTCCACTCCTTGGAGGCACCCTCCAAGTATTGTACTAACACAAGTGTCTCTCCTTTAGCTCCCAAAGCTAGGCGGAGAAGCCCTTACAAAATCACTTCCACCTCTCCCGGTGCGGCGGAGTTGTCTGGTCCTTTGACACCAAAGAGACTTCTTCTTTGGTGAACTTACCTCGAGACAAGCCTTAAATCCGATGGTATTAAGGTGGGAGTTCGCCGGAGCAACCGTGTGGAACCCCCTCCACACTCCCTTGAGTCCCCCCTCACAGGATCTTCTCCTTCTCTCAAACTCCACCCTTTCCTCTCTCCCTTTCAAGCTCTCTCTTCAAGTTTCCCCCACAAGAACGAAGCTACAATGGATGCAAAAGACACTTACAAAGTGTCATGCCAAAGCTTAAATAGAAGCTCTCAAAACGAGCTCATTAATGCAAGTTGCCGACAATATCGTCCAGGACGATAGGCATATCGTCCTGGCCGATTAGTTCAAATTCAGCTCAACGACCTGGGACGATTTGGGACGATTAGAAGAAAATTGGTTACATCGTCCTGGCCGATCTCACGATCGTCCAGGCCGATTAGTTTAAAATCGATTTCAATCGTCCTTATCATCGCCCTGAATACAAGCTGTCCGATGTAGATCATCCAGGTCATCGTCCTGGCCGATCATGTGATCGTCCCAGACGATGTGATCGTATCAATCAACCATTAATGCTTTCCAAAGATACCAGATCAATTTAGGCATGCTTGAGTTAGATCGTCCTGGACGATAATAATATCGTCCTGGCCGATTTCCTAAAACAAAGAATTCCTAAACTGATTATGGCGGCTGATTCTTTCTAAATTGAGATTATCGTCCTGGCCGATACAAGTATCGTCCAGGCCGATCTATTGACGGCTGCCTTAATGAGGATGCCCTAATTAGGGTTTCTGATTTTGGACAGATCGTCCAGGCCGATATTAATATCGTCCCGGCCGATGTTAACAAAAACAGAAATCATATAGGGAACAAGAGAATTTCTACCAAGTTATAGCCACACCAAAATACAACAGACTCAAGAAAGAAAAAAGATTACAAACTGACACAGACCTTGTCTACCCAATCTTGAGCTGGTTCCAGATTGCAGTCTGATCGTGTGGACCTGAAATGTTAGCACATAAGGCAATCGTAGAGAAATAAGGAATGTTTGCTATCATCAAAAACATAAACCATAGATCCGCAACAATCTCCTCCTTTTTGATGATGGCAAAACATTTCAATTTGAATTTTCAAAAGAAAATAATTTCTCCTAATCTCCCCCTCACTAGAATAACATTTTAAAAATAGGGGAAATGAAAATATTTTTGTTGTTTTTTTAATTTTTAGAAAACAAGATACAAATACGATAACAGTACAAAAATTCAACAATACGTTCTCCCCCTTTGACATTATCAAAAAGAGAGGAGGCACAAAAAAACAAAACGATCAAAAGATAAAAAAACATTCCCTGATCTAGTGAAAAACAAATATTCTTAAAATGAGAAAGTTACCTCTTGGTTTTAATAAAAAATTTAGTAGAATTGGATTGACAACGCATAATCCAGAAAAAGATTAGAAAATCAAGAATTGATAATCCAAACTCATGTTCTTTAAAAAGGCTCAAAAAATTTTTAATTCAATATCTAAATCAAGGAATAAATTAGAGAAAGAAACAGTAATTTTTCAAAACTCCTTTCATAAAATATATCTAATAGAAGATTAATGCACGATTTGTTAAATCATGAATCAAGATTTTCAAACTCAAGCATCGAAAAATCAAGGGTTTTCTTAAGCTTTAAGAAGTATAAGAATGGTAAGCATTAAAATTTAGTGGGCTCATTTTATGCCTCTTGACAATTGGTTGGCGCACTGCGCATCTTTTGATACATTTTGTGTATTCTATATTTTTCAATTTGGCGCTTTGCGCATCTTTTATTTTTGGCATCATTGGCCAATTTTTTTGATTATGCTACCTTTCTGAAATCTTAAATACTAAAAGTAAACCCATACTATTAATGAAACAAATTTCTTGTTTAAGAAGAATTTGAATTAGATTCAACAACTTGCAATAGATTCCTATGCGATACATAAAATATAAGGAGATAAATAATTTAGTTTCAAAAACCAATTTAAAAGATAAAAAAGATTTTAAATCAAAAGTAGAAAAAACCTCTTTTAGGAAACAGAGATTGAAAGTCAAAAACATGAGTTTCCTTCCTTTGATTGTTTTTAGATAAGTCAATCACAACTTTTACTAAAAATTTCAAGAAAAATTAGGAAGTAAATTTTTCATTTCTAAAAAATGGGTGTGTGTGTTGATGAGAGAAAAAATTTCATAGAGACAAAAAGGAATAAAAAAAAACAAAACGAAAAACATAAAAACAAAAAACACAAAAAAGAAAAGAAACACAAAAATACAACACAAAAAAAAAAACGAAAGGCTCTTAACCATTATCTCTCTCCTAGTTCGATGCTTCAGAGACCAGATCTGCCCATGAGATTTTTTGCTTTTCATTATTTCCCCAGTTTAATTTTAACTTCGCCTTACCCTTTTCTTTTGCAGGGAGAATTCTTAAATTAGGGCACTCATTTTTCATATGTCCAGGTTTCCTACATCGAAAGCAAACAATGTTAGAGAAAATATGAACATCCTTACCACTTTTACCTTTCTTCCACTTTTGCTTATACATTGGTGAACTTTGTGATTTACTTGACAATTCATTGCTATCGTCACCAACTAAGCTTCCTCTTTCCGTATCTTCAGCTTTTAGAACGATCGTTTCACCTACATCCAAAAGTCTTTTACCCAACCATTGCTCGTAGGCAATGAGTGAGCCAATCAAATTATCAATAGAATAATCATTCAAATCTTTTGATTCACAAATAGCAACAACTTTAGTATCGAATTTTTCAAGTAAACAACGAAAAATTTTGTTAATTTTTTCAAAATTTGAAAAATCTTTTCCTAAGGCATGCAATGATGTAGTAATTTGAATAAACATTGTATACATGTCTAAAATCGTTTCAAAAGGTTTCATAGAAAACATTTCAAAATCATGCATTAAAAAATTCAACTTGGATTGCTTGATTTCACTAGTGCCTTCGTATATGGTGTGCAATTTATCCCAAACTTCCTTACCGGTAGTGCACGTGGATATTAACATAAAATCATCAGAATTTAAATCATAGAAAAAACAATTTAAAGACTTTGCATTTAATTGAGCATCCATTCGTTCATCCCTATTCCATTGATTAAAAGGAATATCAGTTTTAATTCCATTAACAATACGTGATGGTGATGAATAACCAGTTAAAATCATATGCCACATACGAAAATCAATCGATTGCAAAAAGGTAGACATGCGAATTTTCCAAAAATCAAATGTAATATTATCAAACAATGGTGGTCTAGTGATTGAATATCCTTCCGCAAAAGTACGATTAGCCATGGATCGAAATTCAAAAGCTTTTAAAAACTTATTTTATGAAAACTGCTCTGATACCACTTGAACGTTCGATGGGATGTTAAGCCCTATGAACTTAGTCCCAAAGCTAATAAGAGAGAAGTGAATCGGTAGCAACGTAATCTAGATTCACCACAATGAAAAACAAAGTGCGAAAATTAAAATGCGGAAGCAATAATAAGAAAAGAACACACTAGATTTATAGTGGTTCGATCAAACCTTGACCTACGTCCACTCCTTGGAGGCACCCTCCAAGTATTGCACAAACACAAGTGTCTCTCCTTTAGCCCCCACAGCTAGGCGGAGAAGCCCTTACAAAATCACTTCCACCTCTCCCGGTGCGGCGGAGTTGCCAGGTCCTTTGACACCAAAGAGACTTCTTCTTTGGTGAACTTACCTCGAGACAAGCCTTGAATCCGATGGTACTAAGGTGCGAGTTCGCCGGAGCAACCGTGTGAAACCCCCTCCACACTCCCTTGAGTCCCCCCTCACAGGATCTTCTCCCTCTCTCAAATTCCACCCTTTCCTCTCTCCCTTTCAAGCTCTCTCTTCAAGTTTCCCCCACAAGAACGAAGCTACAATGGCTGCCAAAGACACTTACAAAGTGTCATGCCAAAGCTTAAATAGAAGCTCTCAAAACGAGCTCATTAATGCAAGTTGCCGACAATATCGTCCAGGACGATAGGCGATTAGTTCAAATTCAGCTCAACGACTTGGGACGATTTGGGACGATCAGAAGAAAATTGATTAAATCGTCCTGGCCGATCTCACGATCGTCCAGGCCGATTAGTTTAAAACCGATTTCAATCATCCTGATCATCGCCCTGAATACAAGCTGTCCGATGTAGATCGTCCAGGTCATCGTCCTGGCCGATCATGTGATCGTCCCGGATGATGTGATCGTATCAATCAACCATTAATGCTTTCCAAAGATACCAGATCAATTTAGGCATGATTGAGTTAGATCGTCCTGGACGATAATAATATCGTCCTGGCCAATTTCCTAAAACAAAGAATTCCTAAACTGATTATGGCGGCTGATTCTTTCTGAATTGAGATTATCGTCCTGGCCGATACAAGTATCGTCCAGGCCGATCTGTTGACGGCTATCTTAATGAGGATGCCCTAATTAGGGTTTCTGATTTTGGACAGATCGTCCAGGCCGATATTAATATCGTCCCGGCCGATGTTAACAAAAACAGAAATCATATAGGGAGCAAGAGAATTTCTATCAAGTTATAGCCACACCAAAATACAACAGACTCAAGAAAGGAAAAAGATTACAAACTGACACAGACGGCCTAGTCTACCCAATCTTGAGCTGGTTCCAGATTGCAGTCTGATCGTGTGGACCTGAAACGTTAGGACATAAGGCAATCGTAGAGAAATAAGGAATGTTTGTTATCATCAAAAACATAAACCATAGATCCGTAACACAAGGTATATTGGACCCTTTAAAGTTTTTGAAAAAAATAAAAAAAATTGCCTATATGTTACAGTTGCTAGATCATATGTCTAAGGTTCATAGTGTATTCCATGTGTCACTTCTAAAAAAATGAGCATCTAATTGTTGAAATTGGATATCTAATGAAGACATTAAGATACATCTAAATCTGAGTTACAAGAAAGAACCAAAGAGGATTCGAGCTTATGATGTTAGAAGGCTAAAAAATAAATAATTTCACTGGTTAAGGATCAATGGAAGAGTAAAATTGAATAAGAAGCTATTTGTGAAAAAAGAATCTGAGATGAAGTAGTTGCATTATGATTTATTTTTATGATCTGAGTTTTATTATATGGAGGATTTTTTTTTCTGTGGGGAGAGTTGTGATACCTCAAGATTAAGTATTCAAATTAACATGTTATGGCCCGATTCAAAAGAGGTAATTTCTTGAATCTCTGCATTTCAAACTCTTTTGTTTTTGTATGTAAATGATTTGTATATATAAAAAGGTTTGTATGTGTTTTGGAGTGGATTTCAGGGGCCTAAATACATGTTTGTGAAATTTAATTTTTTCCCTCAAGCTTCACAATGTTACCTTTTCTAGTGCCCTGCAATGTGCTCTCTATTGTTTGGAAAATGAATTAGTGCCTAGGAGCGGTGCCTCCTAGGCACCGTACCATTTTATGCACTTAAAAATATCTAAATTCAGTATTTTGTTCCTTTCGTTTTCCTTGAGCAACTGAATAAGTGATAGAAAGAGAGGACTTTTAGAAAGAGAAAGAAGAGTTTTGAGCCACTTCAGATCATTTTTAATTGCTAGTCCAATTCTAAAAGTTATCCAGATTGAGGTAGGTCATACTATGCATATCTCAATTTTTAAAAATATAATATATTTTTTTAATTTTTTTATTAAATTTATATTTTCATTATAAAAAATGAGAATAACTTTGCATTCATAAAACTTTTACCTCATAACTTTTGTATATTGTAGAGAGTGAGATTTTGAATATTTTGAATATTTGTTTTTGGGAATTTTACACCAAGGATTTTAAAATATATGCACATTTTATTGAATAGAAAATATTCTAGACTCTAAAAAATAATGGATTAGATCAATTAAAGTTTTAAATAATATTTTGCACAATTTCTGATAATTTGGTTATTTTTTGAAAAGATGTATTTTTGTTAGTAGAGTTTTCAGTTTCCTACCATTAGAGTATTTTGACAAATTTTAGAATGTGTTTATTTACACAATAATCACTATAATACATTGAAATATATGCCTAATTGATTGAAATGGCTTGTTCTACAGAGATTTGAAAGGGGTGGATGAAGTTCTATTTTTGTAATATATGCACATTCTGCTTCAGAGTTATCAAACTCTATTTATTACTCAGATTTGTTGAACTCTATTTGTTACTCAGAGTTGTTAAACTTTGACTGTTTCTCTGAGTTAGAGTACTCTGTCTATTTTCTCATAGTTATTGAACTATGTCTATTAACTCAGAGTTATTGAACTCTATTTATTGGGAATGATATATGAAGTGCTTGTGTATTTTGCCTAAAGTTATGATAATTGCTTTTATTTTTGTTTAGTTTTACTTTAATATTCAATGAATGTTTAATTAAAGAATTATTTTAAAATTTCAATCGGTATTTGTGTCATGTTGAGTTGTTTTAGCTCTTTGTGATTTTACATACTATTTTTAATTTATGAGAAAGGGAAGGAACCAGTTGAGTAGCTGTTTCAGGAATCTGATCAAAGTTTGTATATGAATTATTCTGTTTTGATTTTTGTATAGTTATTGCTACCTTTAGTTATATTTTTCTCAGTATTCTATTCTCCATAGCCATATATTGTAATTACTACGGTATATATATGTTGATGATGAAATAAAAAAAAAAATTATGAAAGAGTATATTTCAACACTTTGGATATTTTTAGTAACTATGTAGTCTGTTGCTGGTTTTAAAATGTATATTGAAAGAAAATATGAATTTTTTTCACAACTAGATCATGGAATTCATCTGTTAGAGCTCAACATAATAAGATATGTCCATCAGTAGCTCTTGTCGAGTTTTGACACTCTCTTCGATAGCTTCAATTGTTGGACGAGTTGAACTCTCTCTTATATAATTTCAGTTGTTGTATAAGTTAAACTTTCTCTCAGATGAGTTTAGTTGAAATCTAGTTTTGATTTCATTAACTATTAGATGAATTGACTCTCTCTCCTGAATCACTTCACATTAACTCTTCTTTCAATAACTTCAATTGAATTCTCTCTTGGATAGCTTTAATTGAACTATTCTTAATGACTTTAATTGAACTCTCATTTTATGACTTCAACTATTAAACGACTTCAGTTGAACTTTCCCTTCAATGACTTTAATTAATGGACAAGTTGAATATGGCAGATGAATTCACCGAGTATTTATAAAATTTCAAAGATGAGTTCCACGAGTGCTTATCAAATATAAAGAACTACTTATTCAAGTAATTGTGAAATTCCTAGAACAAGCTCCCTAAAGGCTAGTCAATTTTCTTGGACTAGTTATCAATTGGTACTAATTCTAGATATTTTATGTACATTGGTTCTCTCTGGTTTGTTTACTCCAATGCTTAAAATACTTGATTTATAATTTTTGACATAATACATGCTCATTGTGTCATTTAGTATTAGAATCTTACTTACAAGACTCATTAAGATAGAATAAAAGTGGAGAGAGAAATATAAAACGAAAAGTCAGAAAAAGAGAGAGAAATATGATCTAAAAGAAAAGGTTAGATATCTTACTATATTGTTGAAAATATAGTAATGAATACAAATGATTTGTCATCCCCAAAATTTGACATTTGACCACTATTTATAGGTTTGGGTCAAAATTTTAATATTATAGGCCACTTTAAGATACATAAGAAAATATATTATAAAAAACTGTAACAACCCAAATTCTTAATCATTGAGATGTTGTTTGCTTTGACATAATAAAATTTTTGGAGAGAAATAGAGAAAGAAAAACTAGAAAAAATGAGAGAAAGCGGGCCTAAGAGAAAAACTTTAATAGTTTACTATAATGATGAAAATACGGTATTAAAGACAAATGACTTGTCCCAAAAATTCACCCAATGATCAGCTATTTATAGGTTTGAATAAATATTTATAGGTTTGAATAAAAAATTTTAGTGTTCTAACCCACTATAAGCTATCTCAGAAAATATATTAGAATAAATTATAACAATTCAAATTCTTAACCATTGAGATATTGTCTGTTTTAACACAAAGGCTTCATGATTTTTATACAATTGGTGTTATTTCTTAGGAGATCATCCATCCTTAGAGCACTTCTATACATGCACACTTAACTTTTAGGTTTCTAAAGAAATTTCGATGGTACAGTAAAAGATTTTTCGATGTTTAAGAGTTTATCTTTATTTTTTTTAAGTGGTTTCACATAAATAAGGCATGTAGACTACTCTCTGTTAAGAGTACAAATGAAAAGTTGACACTTGGATGGTAACTTAATGAAGTCGATGAGTTGTTGGATGAAGTTGCTAATTTTTTGGGTGATGTTGCCAACTTGCTGGATGAAGCTGCTAACTATCTAAATGAAATCGTCAATTTATTGGAATACTTAGTGGTAAATTTTTCATAACTCTAACAAGTTTGACATAATTATGGATGGTTCATTATGATTTGATGAGTTCACAATAAACATGGAGAATTTCCTATTTTCATTCTTGTTGTTCAAGTAGGTTGCTTTGAACTTTGAACTTGAGTGACTTGTACATAGTTTATAGAATATTTGACTTGAGTGACTTTGAAGTTAGCATTACGACACTAACTTCACAGCCTTGCAGCACCACGTTGCTGAATTACAACAGTGCAACGCCGAGTTCAAAGTGCAATGACATTATGCTCTCTATCTTAGAGGAGTTCCACAACACTTTAGCATTGAATTTATAATGCCCTGGTGTTGTACATATAATAAAGAAATTATTTCAGGGGTGAAACTGCCCCCTTGCGACCCCCCATCAAGCTTCTCGTCAAACTCGACCAATTGAATTTATGTCTAAGTCAACAACACTGTATCCATTTGATAGATACAATCAAATTCCATACAAAACTAATAGCTCATTTGTCAATTTTTTTGAACATCTTCTGAAGTTCATACAAGCTTGCAATGATTGAAACATATGCAAAAGAAGATTTTTAAAATATGCTACAAATCCTAAATTTGTAAGCATTAACGACACGTGCCAAATCGGTTAGTATGAACTTCGATTCTCCTACCATTCCAAGCTTCTCAACAAAGAACAAAAAGAAAAGGGTGAGTGCGTGTGTTGGGAGGAATCTGTCCACCAATACGTATTTACTCATTTTATTCAGTTCATTATGAGAGCTTAAACTAAATTCAACGAGTCATTGATAACGAGGTAACTTGAACCATCTAAAACTAAAAATTTGCCCATCCCAAAGTCAAACAAAGGCTTGACTTAACAAAAGTCAAATCCACTCGAACAACACCGTCAACTCTAGCTAAATTTGAAATTCTATCCAAAACTTTGCCAAATTTGATATAAATCTGACATTCTCCATGAATACCCTCAAATTTCTCTCATTCTTGGAATTACTTATTATAGCTCAATTCGACGCATCCTTCTCTACAAAAAGTGTTCAACCAAATCATTTACACATCAATTCATTCATAGATCAATGGAGACCTTACTTCCTTATCACCATTTTCAACTTTAGACTTAATCCATTTACTAGTAGTTCTGATAGCTTTTATACACAATGCAAGAATCTCGCATATAGTAGTAGATACACAAATAGTCAGCAAATTGCTGTTTGTGCTGCCTCCAAACAGAACAATCACAGAATAATAGAACAAGGTTACATTTGATAGTGGTAGAAAAGAAAGCACCTTAAAATTTGTCCACGATGATGCCATCTCTGAGGACCTCATACGCATCTCTGCTCCTTGTTTTCTTTACGCTAGTGTTGAAATGGACCTTTGAACCCTGAGTAGAGATGGATGTCACCTTGGCCCAAATTATGACTTTGGTCTTCATACCTTCTATATCAGACAGGTTTCCCTTGTCCAGATAGCCAGTGACGCAGGTAAGAAATCTAAGTACGGAGGAATCCTTATAACCAACTTCACATATGGAGGGTATGAACACAGTAAGCTTCCTTGTTTCTTCGTTGAACTCGTAGTTAGTGGCATCCCGAGGGAAGATGCCTACTGGCAGGTCATACTCTTGTAGAAGATCTGGCAGAGGCTTCTGCATTTTACCTGAAGAGGTTCAAGTTCCATACTTTTAATATATATTGTCAAAATAACATCACAATGCCACAGGCTAAGAATGAAAACAATTTTGGACAAACTATGTTAAAACAAACATTACTATATAAATCATAAGCACGGGAAACCAATACACTGTAGTGCACTTATAATGAATTCAAAAGAGAAATTTTAAGAAAATGAACGAAGCAACTAATGGACACAGCATTGATAGACGAGCAGCATTTGCTTAACGAAGCAAGAATGTTTGCAAAAAACTTTCCGACTTCCAGCATATAGGATGTCTACGTAAATATTTATGTTCTGCACCGCAACGGGCAGCCAAAAGCTAGAATAACATGTTTTTGAGTACGGTAATTACAAATGGCTTTGGGGCTGTTGGGTTTGATGCATATAGGGTGTAGAGTAATCCAAATGCTGTGGTTTTGATAATTTGGATGTTTGGTTGGATAAAAAATAGATTCAACGTAAAGTAAAGCAAATGTAGTGTATTCCATTTTAGTTCATTTTTGGTGTATTTGGAATTCCTCAGATTTGGGGGATTTCCAAATACACCACAAATTCAAGGTATTGCTACCTCTTGCCGGCCACATCCACCTGCCGGCCGGCCAGCGTCGACCACAACTAGCTGCCACCACTGCCTACCGTCAGGAAACCACCGGCCAGCAACCGACGGCCAGCCACCGCCTCCCACCCACCGCCGTCCACCGCTAGCCACCACCTCCGACCACCACCACCAGCCACCCTAGTCACTTCTATTCACTTTACTTCAAAAAATAATAATAATAATAATGTCACGCTAAACCCCTTTACATTCATCCAAATAAAAAAAAAATTCTTTTACATTGCATTCATTTTACAAGCAACCAAACAACCCCTTCAACAGACATAGCTGTTATAGGCCTAGTGTCATAAATAACGAGTCAAATTAGAAACGTGAGTTGGATGCCCTCTACATGTCATAAATCATAACGAAAATTCATTATAGCTTGCAAGTTGTCAAATGATGCGTAATTTTTGAAAAATGGACAAAGGAAAAGCATAATTCCAATAACAAAGATCCTGTAATTTTTGGGACTTTTTTTTTTCTTTTCATTTCCTGCAGTGTATGTGTTCTGGAAATGAGTCTATGCAATGCATCTTTTAAGGCATATGATCTAAGCATGTACAAATAACATTCACCAGTTTTTAACGTTATATTTTGACTTGAGCGTCTCAAGTTAAAAGGCATACTAAGTTTACCATGAACCTTTTTTTTTCCTCAAGATATATAGTGGTATTCCTTAAACAGATCAGGGAAATGGAGGAAGAAATTTTGGTAAGCAGGCAAAGACTTCCAAGTCTCATCAAGCAAGAAGCAAACAAGGTGTTCTCCATAAAGCTAACTTTCTTGCAACTTCGGAATAACTTGAATGTCCAACAGCAATGTATAAATCACATAACCGGAATTTGATAATTATTCCATATAGTTAAAGAGAATGATTATGGTTCTCATCGAGATAATCAAAGCAAAAACTGTCTAATTTATAATTTTGTAGTCACTACAATGCACTGTAGTCTCAGAAAAAACAAGGTTAGGCGATCAAGACTAAAGAAAGTACATGAAATTGTCAAAGCCATTAATGTACAGACTTCGTACCTTTCAGCTTATTGACCAGCCATTTTGCTCCATTTTCAATGCTGCTTGAAACTGACTGTTTTCATCATGTGAAAACAAACACGTTGAGGAACTTCCAGGCAAATTGCAACTTACATTCATTTAAAAAAATAATATATACCAACGATAAAATAAGGGCAGCATGATCGATTAATAAACAAGACAATTTCATTGTAAAAGAACATCACAGAAACGGATATAAATAATAAAGCATTGGACTAATGTAATCAAGTGAAAATATAACTTTTAAGACAACATTAGATTAACCTAAAGGTCTTAACTAAGGTTTAAAAAAGCGTAAACTCAAGAGCGTAAAGAATACATGTCCTATCAAGTATAAAGTTAAGAGAATGAGGCTTCAAACTGAAGAGCGTAAAGAATAGTGCAAGCTAGACTTATAGATCAGGTATGTATAGAAGGTATATAGCCTAATAAGCCAGCATATACATTGAAAGGGGATAGTTTCAGGTACTTATCATGCCACTTTCCAGTACATTGGAATTCAAGTAGCCAAGACTATGTTGTCAAAGAGACAATTTACTCCAACAGTTGTGTTCTGCTGTCAAGATGCTTGCCTCATCTTCAAGGGCTCCTTATTAATATATTTTTTCTTAAATTTAATAAAGATAACATGAGAACTTACCTACTACATGCGTTTCACGAACCTAGTTATTTTATAATAGATTCACGAGTTTTGTATACAGACAAACATTTGCTGAGTATGAGCATTAAGCGGATTTTAAAGACTAGGCTAAGGGAGTATGAAGTGAAAGTCTCCAAGTCTTCATCAAGGCTAAACTAACCAAGAAGTCCAAACGTAAGCACATGACAAAGAAAGCTGGTAATTAAAGCCCTCCATAAAAAAAGAAAAGCAAAGAAGTCAAAGAATGGTTTTAGTTTCTTTTATATTTTTTAAGGCCTTTTTAAATTAGACACCTTTTAATGACTATATGAATAATCATGCTGGAAGGAATGCAGTGCAGGGAGTGCTTCTGAAAGAGGAAAATTAAAAAAACGCCTATACGGAAATTGGTGGACTATATGGGCTAAAAAAAAAAAAAGAAAAGGAAGCCATGATTATGGCGCTAAAGTTAAGATCCACCAATGTAAGGCGGTCAAATGACAAAAGCAATTTCTTTCAAAAAGGAAACGGAGTAAAAGTCAAATATTAGTTTAAGTTTCTAGGATTCCAAAATAACCAAAAGATTGTGCCACAGGATAATTTTTCAGTTGAAATTTTGATTTTGAAAATAAGAAGTACCTAAAATAGAAAATGCACGCTGCTTTGAGGAAACATCTAATTCAGAACAAATGTCAATTGAACAGGTTTTCCATTATTCTGCGGCTACACATGCCTTTTTTTCAGCTGTATCAGAACTTAAATAACTTAAATAACATGATGGACTAGATGCAAAAACAAAACTTCATGAACAGATTCAAACTTTAGCAAAAATCTAAAATGAGTAACAAGTTTAAAGATTGCTAGAAATGTTGCACAAAAATAAAGATAAGAAATGAAATGATCAAGTTTATTAAATATCTATGAAAATGTTAAGAAGAAAATATAAAAAATATAACAAGAAATTAAATTTTTAGGCATAATTTGAAAACAAGAATTAAAAAAAGTTGAAGCACATGTCTACACAATTTTCTTAAAACATATTTACTCTTTGTCCATGAATGAGGATATCAACAGAAGTTGTCTCCCAGGATACAACAAAGATCAAGCAGTTCTTGCTAAATGCAATGATTACTCTAACGAAATCAGATCTGTGTCCTCACTATATCACTTGAACACCTAATACTACAGAAAAAGCTTGAGCCTAAGAAGAATAAAATGAAAAAAGAGCTCCTGATTTTTTTTTTTTTTTGCTTAGGAGCATTGGATAATGCTGATAGGAAATACTTGAGTTCGCAAGTAACCCTAAGGGTAATACTTGAGTTCGCAAGCAAACCTACCACGAATTGGTGAAAAACAGCGAGAATAGCACAAAATCTGGGAGAAAAACAGCACAAATGATAGATTGCAATACGAAAATCAAAGCCAAACAAGCACAGAAACAAGATACAAGTGATCCTCAATTCGAGAGGAGGATCGCCTCTCCCAAATCTCTAGATAAGAGAGTTTAGAGCCCAAGTCGCCAAGAAACACTAATGGAGAACCAAACCAAACATAATCCCTCCCTAAACATCTCATGCTCTTAATACAAAAACTTTCCTAATCTAATCTCCCTTCCAAGACCTAGCCGCCCCCTCCTTTTGAATTTGAATTCCATTAGGCTAGTGGGGCCCACCATGTGGGCGGGCAAGAGCAAGGGAGGCGGACATGTTCCGCCTCCTGTAAACCTAAGCCGGCCCTTAGGCCGACTAGGCCGGTTCAGGGTGAACCGGCCTAACAAATGCCTGCTTATATAGGTTGTTTTCAAATTCTAGTGGTTACAACCTCTTAAATTCCATAGGTTACAATATTTTAAAATTCAATAAAAATTAATCCCATTGATTACAAACCTTCAAATTCCATAGAAATTGATCTATCAATATAAATTTGGGCATCAATTTTCCATTCAGGGATAGGTTACAAATCATTTTTGCAATAATCCCTCGTATGAATGAAATTGATCGACAAAAAGGGAAACACAATGACCAAAAAGAGTTCAACAGTTAATACTTGTTCAGGCAAAAAAGTAGGCGTTAACCGTGAAACTTCCTTTGAAAGAATAAATTTACTTTATCAGCTGACTGGTAGATGGGATATCCTCGAAATGTTCCTTTTAAGTTTGTAAACGATGATATACCTCAGATAAATATCTTCCAAACAAATTCAATACTCACTATTATGTGCGTTTTGGCCCTGAATATCTGCTTGGCTCTACAGAAGTATATAAAATTATGGACATAGTCCTAATAATGCTTCACTTGTATAAAGTATGCCTCAATTTTCTCACATAGGAGATCCCTTAATTAAGAGTAGTCGTACATTATTCTGCTCGAATTCCCAATGCATAAAAATCATTAAAGTATATATTAATTTTTCACCTACTGGTACCACCACTTTCATCAAAGAAATATATATGAGAATAATCCACACAGTGGTGTAACACAGTGGCTATAATTAGGTTGTCCTTCTGAACCTAAATCTTAGGATCTTCAATAAACTAAGTTAAGTTTCCTTCTTATCAACTTCATGCTTTGATAGCTAAGGTCTCATTCCTCTCGATATTTTTTCAACTATAAATTTATGCAACCCTTTCGGTCACCGGATATACTATGATCTTATTTGACTCTACATAGTCAACAATTATTATTCCAATTGAGAACAGTTATCTAACATATTATGTCAATGACGATGTGTCTAGATTTATCATCATACACTATATTTTGTACATACTGACAATAGCTTGATTATTACAGTGTATGCACATTGAGGGCATAGGTTTTGGCCATTTAATATTATCCACCAACCATTTAGCCTCTTCATCACATTTATTCAAGTTATAAACTCATATTTTATTGTTGATTTGGTTATTACTATATGCTTGGCAAATTGATATGATATAACTGGATGTCCCAAAGTGAATGAATATTCACATTTGTTTAAAATGGTACAATATGAGGCTCATCTTAGCGCAATTTTAGGAAAAAATGCTTTAAGGCTTACGCCTTGAGGTTTTTTTATAAGACTTGCGCCTCAGCTTGGTCAAGGTCAGCCTTGCCTCGCAGGTGTGAGGCGTATGTCTCACCATATTTATATATATGTTTATTAAAACTTACATAAATTCTACTAAAACCCCAAATAAATCATGTCTTCTTGCACACCAAAGCCAATCACTTCCTCTCAACTACCTCAACCTCTAGCCCGTCACCTTTACCGTAGCCACCACCATAGTAGTCGCTGCCCACTTGAATGCAGCACACCACCACCTCCACCTCTACAAATTTTGGAGTATTATTCTCATCTCTATGTTGATGACAAACATTTATGAAAGAGAAAAATGATTGAAATAAATGAAGAAGAAGCAGATTAAGAGGTATTGGACTCCACAGGATGAGGAAGGGAAAAGACTAAGTTGTTATGATGACGACTCAAATAAAGATCCCTTAAGTGATGACAATGGAGATAATTTTTGAGTTGTTGCCAACTATTTCACCTTTATTTAGGAATTAAAGGTGGTTGAGTAGTAAATTGAGAAAGAAGAAATTTGGTGTTAAAGTTATGTAATAAGATACTTTTATGCAATTTCTATATTTATATTTGCTCTTGTAATATTTATTTTTCAGTTCTATTTGATACAATTTCTTACTTGTCACTTTATATCTTGTACAAATTTTTTTTCATATTTATATCAATTTATTACTTTATAGTTCAATAAAAAGTTAATATATCATCCTTTCATAAATTATTTGGGGATCACTTTTAGCTTTTATTTTCAATTTATGCAATTTTTGGATTTTAAGGCTTACGCCTCGCCTCACGAATGAAAAACACTTCAATACCCAATTGCATAATTTTAAACCTTGATATTCACTGGTAGCATTACAATCTTTTATATCAAATATACAGATTGCAATAGTGTAACCTTTGAGAACATCAAGATATTTGGTACCAAGCATCCTAGTCACAACAAAAATAACAAAATCGAGCCTTTATCCCACTATGTGGGGTTGGCTACATGAATCCTTTTTCTCCATCGTGTTCCGTTAAGAGTCAAATTCTCATTTAAATATAATAAAGAAATGTCATTTCTAATATTTTTTAACCAAGCCTTTTTAGGTCTACCTTTACCTTTTTTAACATAAGCTAAGTCTAATACATCAACTCTCCTAACCGGGTCATCGGAAGGTTGTTGTTTTATGTGACCAAATCATCTAAGACGACTCTCTCTAATCTTATATTCCACTACAGCTACTCCAACCTTTTCATATAAGTTCATTTTGTATCCTATCTCTAATAGTAAAACCACTCATCTACTTGAGCATCCTCATCTCTGCAACACTTAACATATGTTGACCTGCAAATAGAATCGGACCCAATCAACAAACCCGACCAAATCCACCTCAGCAACGATCGATCCCAAAACTGCCCATGATCGGACACAACCACCCACGTCGTTCCCACGATCGCACTCCTCTCGGCAGAAACCGCTCATCACGACACAAAATGACTCTTCCTCTCATTCGGCCCTCACGCACACAGAAACACTCTCAGACACGCAAAAAGAAATACAAAGAAAGGGAAACCGAAGCCCATACAGGTGATCTTGTTCATCTTCTCTGTTTGAGTCGACTCCTGCGAATTTAAATCGAAGCCGCACATTTCTTCGAACCAATTTGACGTCCGGCCTCCTTCCTTCACTGTCGATTCTAGCCTCCCACCGTCTCCGACCGCATCTCCTTCAGACCGTCGGCTGTGCTTCCTTCTTTGAACTCGAAGCCGACGTGATCTCCGACTCAAACACCGGACTTAAGCCGCTCGATCGCAACTCAAACCCGAAGCCGCCTCTGCTCCTCATCCCACGCCGGCGTCTAAGCTTCCTGCTCCGACACCTCCGGCCAGATTTCCGCTGGGATCCCACCGCCGACCAACCCGTCGCCTGCCAACACCGACGTCGTGCCCAAACCCGTGCGTGGTCTCCTTCCCCGTGCGTGGCCTCTCCGACCTAGCCAAATCGGGCTTCTCCCGATTCTTCCCCCTCAGTTTTTCTTATATTTTATTATATTATATTATATAATATATCTTGATATAATATTATATAATATAATGTTATAATATAAGATTACATTATATATAATATTATACATTATATAATATTATATAACAGAGAAGATATATTATATTATATATAATATTATATAATATAATATATATGATATTATATAATAATAATATTAATTTATCATTACTATATAATATAATATTATATGTATAATATATAAAGAGAGAGAAAGAGAGATGGAGAGAAATAATTTTTAAATAGGTGTGAGCAATTTGAAGGAAGTCCCGGGGTTGATCCGGTCCCCTGAAGCCCTCGATCGTCGAGATTATCCGATCGAGGGAGCGCAAACACCGATGGGATCGATTCGCTCTCCCAAATCTCCTCGCCGTTGATTCGCTCCGGCCGAGTCGAGCCATTCTCTTACCTCCCGGCATCGGGGAGGGGACGCCGGAAGGCTGCCGGATTTTCGAGGGGACTAAAATATTTTTTTAAAATAAAATTAAATTGTTTAAATTAGCAGGTCGATCGCCCACATTAGAAGACTTGAAGACTATTTTATGGGATCGATTCGCTCTCCCATATCTCCTCGCCGTCGATTTGATCCGGCCGAGTCGAGCCACTCCCTTACCTCCCGGCATCGGGGAGGGGACGCCGGGAGGCTGCCGAAATTTCTAGTGAAAGCAAGGGATTTAAAACTATATGAAATTGGGCTTGATTGAACAAAAGACTTGAACTAAAATTTTAAACAATTAAAAGACCTTCACATAATAATAATAAAAAAAATTTATTATCTATATGAATCATGGCAGACACATCATTATTGAAATATGCTTCATAAAGATCTCTGAAGGAGTCTTTTGGTCTAAATTGAATATGATGATTTTCGCTAATGAAATTGAAAATCTCATATATTTTGGTAATGATGATCTCTATAAAGTTTAAGAATGATTACATTACGGATCATCCAAGAGTGATATCATCCAATGACAATTAATTGATATCCTACAACAAAAGACTTCTCTAGGTTCATTTATGAAAGTGTTTTGGAAATTCTTTGCTATGTAGAGATCGGTATATATCAAGATTTAGCATCGCTTAAGGTCTTTATAGAACTGAACAAGGCCCACTAAAATTCACCCATAAATAAGAACAAAGTATTTATAGTGCCCACTACAAATACACTACAATTCATCTATAAGCAGGAATATGGAATTCGTAGTGCTCAGAACAGCTAGCATACAAGTAAGAACAAAATACTTATATCAAATAAATCAGTCAATTTATGGGAGAAAATAGGAGAACTTATAACAAGCAAAGTAATCCTCCTACGAATACTAACATGATCTCCTAATACTTATTGAACAAGCATTCCCTGTAAGTTATATTGAGTGGGATAATAACGACAAAGGGATATCTTCTATGTATTACAAATGAAACCTAATTTAGAGTAACGCCACCGGATCCGCAACATGTCTACAAGCGGACAGAAGGCGTTCTTAGGCCCTTAAATGAAAATTTGGGCATTTCTTAAATAAAATCACTCTCACATAACGGATCATATTTAAATATTTTTAAAATGCCCCTTTTGTATTAAAAATGATCCATTGAACTAAATACATCCCTGCATGTGCTCCGGTCAACATGTTAAAAGTATAAACATCAATGACCGAGAATGCTGCGCAGGATCAAATGCTACAACCCGCATGTGCTCCAATCGCACATCTAAGTCCCAAAATCCAATGATTCGAGAATGCTGCGCGGGTCTAATATTCAAGTTTCATCCTCCTCCTTGAAAGGACTGGAGTTGACACGACTTGAATAACAAAATGTCTTCCAAAATCCTACAAAAATATAAGTGATCTTAATGTCACCCCGATGATGGTCGCGTTGACAGAAAACCTCAACCGGAGGGGTCTAATCTATAATCAATAAAAAAAATTTTTTTGAAATAAAATATATCACCTTAAAACTTAAAACTAAATATCATCCACCTCCCGTAATCGTTTGTCGGAGGTGATAAATCTAAAATTAACCTCAGCTCACAAAGAGCGAATGCATGTCGGGTGTATCACTACGATTCATCCTCAAATAGCCTATTGCCAACAGGGACGTGGCACGTGCCCTCTGATCGGGTGGTTTCGCCGCAAAATGGCACCATTATATTACGATCACGGCCAAAGCCCGTATGTTCCCTAAAGGCGTCAAACCCTTGAGTTATGAATCATAGGGTATATTCGATAGGCATCAAGCCCTCTGTCAGCTAAGGTGGATTCAGATATATCCCCTTGGACAAACACCAACCCAGGTCTACAAGGTATTCTTGGACGAAGCAACCCATGGCTGCCGACAAGGTGCCTTCTGTCAGGTTGGGTCGACTACCTCCTCTGACTAAGTAGACTAGGGATCATGACAGCCCGGGACGACGGAACCATGGGATCTTGATCGGGCTCGTCTTCATTCCCCCCACCATCAGTTTTAAGTTTATAGTGATAAACTATAATTCCAAACTTTAAAATTCAAATCCAAATCTAAACCCTAGAATTGTTGCTATTATACATAGGTTTATAACCTATTGGACCTCTTTTATGACTAGCCTTAATCGAAAGTTCTCCCTATTATTGGGAGGGTAATTAACTATAGGGGCTTGCGCCTATAGGAAACCAGAACTCAGATCAAAAAGTCCTCACAAAATGAGGGCGAAATCTCTGGGTAGTGTCTTATCTAAAACCCAATCTGTCTTCTGAAGATTCCCCCGGAACCTAATCTCGTTAAAACGTTCATCAAACAAACACTTAAAAAAAGGAGAGGGGCGTGGAGAGGCCGGGATAACACATTAACAAAAATGGAATTTTTCGGAGCCCACAACATAATATTATGATTCTCTTTTAATGTTGTAACATTCTGCACCAAAAGGCATTGTCGTCTCACCACCATCTTATAGAATTTTCATTTAAGTTTGATGGGGACTTTTCTATCACATAACAAGCCTAATGCATTCCTCCACTTAAACCATCCAATTTGAATTCTACTAATAATATCCTCATCTATTTCACCATCACTTTGAACCATTAACCCAAAATATCTAAAATGTGTACTCTTATTAATGGCTTGATCGCCAAAGTCACAATCCACTCCTTAAATCTATTACTACTAAAATTACACTCCATATATTCGGTTTTAGATATACTCAAATGAAACCTTTAGACTCTAAGGTACCTTCAACTCCCTCTCTAATTGTATCAACAAGAAAAATATCATCAGAAAAAACATACACCAGGTTACAATCTCTTGCAAATGTCTAATGAGAACATCCATGACTAAAGCAAAAACAATATTAGCTTAAGGCTGATATTTGATGAAATCCAATTGAAATAAGAAAATACTTGGTTAAACCACCCTATGTTTAAACAAATGTAACAGCTCCTACATATATATCCTTAATGACTTGAGTATAAGCATTATTAACCACTTTCTTTTCTAGAACTCTCCATAGCACTTCTCTCAAAACTTTATCATATGTTTTCTCTAAAGCAATAAATATAATACATAAATCCTCCTTATTTTCTCGATATTTCTCCATCAAACCTCTCAATAAATGTATAGCTTCCATACTAGACCTACCCAGCATAAATTCAAATTGATTTTGAGAAGCATTACTATCACGTCATAACCTATGCTCCATAACTCTCTCTCATAGTTCTAAAGTATGACATGTGAACTTAATTCCTTTATAATTCACACAATCTTGTGCATCACCTTTATTCTTTCACATTTAGTCTTTAAAATAGAATCAACACACTCATTCTTCACTCATCTGCCATATTTTCAGTCTTCAAAATAATATTAAAAAGTTTAGTAAGCCAAGAAATTCCTTCATCCCCTAAGCATTTTCACACCTCTATTGGAATATCATCAGGTCCAATAGCTTTTTCACACTTTATTTTCTTTAAAGCCTCTCTTACTTTGATTTTACTAATACACTGATTAAAAAAATATGTATTTATTTAAGGTGCTAAGGTCACCAAAATCAATCGAATTCTCACAATTTCATTGAAAAGCTTAGTAAAATATCTCATTCACCTAGTCATAAATATCCTAGTCACAAATATATCATAAATACCAAAGTACTTTTACAATTGTTTTCAATAATTAGCTCCCAAATTATTTATGTACCTGCTAAATCCATTAACAATGAAGGCAATGTCTCATTGAAGATCATAATAACCAATTCATAATGGAATTGAAATTTAATCCCTGGATAAATGTAATGAAAAGGTTGAATGGATATGCAATTTGTTGGAAGATCTTCCTAATAAATCTACTATTGATAGAGCAGAAAAATATTATGCACAATGATAAGTTAAGAGGCACATCACTGACATTTTTTTTAGACAATTGCTTGCAATTAGGATCATAATTATTGATTATGTAAAGTGAAAAGAGACTACAACAAATTCATTAACAAAAGGGTTGAACACTAGTTGAAAC
The DNA here is from genome assembly GCA_016618105.1 of Dendrobium huoshanense. Classification (NCBI taxonomy): domain Eukaryota; kingdom Viridiplantae; phylum Streptophyta; class Magnoliopsida; order Asparagales; family Orchidaceae; genus Dendrobium; species Dendrobium huoshanense. The sequence goes on along the minus strand of CM028347.1, from coordinate 70,756,364 downwards.
AACATCTAGAGGAATGAGACTTAAGCCCATGAAAGAATAAAGTTAATGCGAAAGAAACCCAACCAAATTGAGTAGAGATTCCAATATCCATGTTCAAAGGAGTAACCTAATTATAGAGATAGTGTTAGATTAGTGTGGCTGTTAACCTCAATTCATGTCAAATCCTATGATGAAAATGTTGATACCCATAGATGAAAGGTTAAGTCATATTTTAAATGATCCTTATGAATTAGAAATTCAACTAATGTTGAGTTATTCCTGATTAAGATGTCATCTAAGAAAAAAATATTTAAAATCAATTCTGCATAAACTCTCGCAGAACCAAACAGATGCTCATCTATGAAAAAACATTTAACACTCAATTCTTTCTTCTCTCATTTTCTGTGTCTTAGGTTCAAGATCTTTATAGAATTTTAGGTGATCAAGTGACATCAAATACATAGACTCAAGTTCGCCTGAGGAATCTTTATGGTGCACAAGCCTTGCTCGATCATCTTTGTATATAGAAAGACATGCTTTGTGATATCCTTAAGCACTGATAGAGGAAGAGAATCTAATTTAAAAAACATGTATAGAGCACAAGCCTCGACTTTTCGATTCTCATTTTCAGGTTCCAGCTAGAAGTAGAATTTTTTGTCATAATATTCTATATGTCATTGTAATATGCCCATTAATATTACTACAGCTATTAATTGGAACCATTTTTTTTATCTGCATGCGATCTTTCTAATAATAAGCAAACTGAAGCTAAGGAGGTGTTGGACCTAAAAGACTAATTGCACATGATTATGGTGAGAAGACGTATTGAGGTAGCATGACACCTTTACTGCCCCCATAGGTGTAAGACTCTACATAGTTTCCCTTGTTCTTCTATTTTTTGCCTGTGTATCAATAGAGAAGGAGGGAACAACATGAGATGCAAAAAGCTAAAAGTCGGTAAGGGCGACGAGCATTAGAGTAGGCGGCATGCCTTGGATTCTTCTTTAGTGAGTTATTGTATGCCTTGTTATGGGCTAAAGCAGCAAGACTGCTTAATTGGCATGCCATGAGAAGCATTTGACATTATTTAGGTATAATAATTAGGCCCAAAATTAGGACAAAGAACTTACATTGAGCATTAAAATATCTGGTACGAGGCCCCATGGAGTTCATTTGAATGGACTCAAGATTGAACTCATGTAGTTTGCATAAATTGATTTCATTCTAAGAAAACTGAAAGTGTACAAAGATACTCGATCTAACTTGAGTGAATTTGGGTCAAGTTCCCTTGAACTTAAATGGAGTTTGAATGGGTTAAGTTTGGCATGTAGATAGGTGTGTTAAATCCCCATCAGGTTTGACTGAACTTGAGTATACTATTGATTAGCCAATAACCGAAACCATTTCAAACATAATTTATCTAATGTGAATGGGCTATAAGAAGTCAATATTAACTAATTGAGTAAGCATGGTGATTAGTTGACTGAATTAAGACTTGAATTAGATAGTTAAGCATTGAAAATCTAAATTGAATCACAGTAAAATAGTCATGTGGGAAAATGAACTCAGCCAAATTTGAAAAACTTTATTAACATTATGCATAGCAAATTGGGCACATCGTAAAGAGTTGATCATGCATTCATACCTAGAAATTAAAGCCTTGATTTAAAATATTAAATTTAATCACTGTGCGGGCTTAGATTTCTCAACACTAGTTGAGCCAAGTCCTTAATGGACATCATATCATATCATATGCAAATTAAGTTTGATTACATGATCCCTATTAGATTAACTGGTTATCAATTAGATGTGTGTGAAATTAAGAGTAGCCGACATTCTAGGCTTTGGGTTGATGTATAGGGTGAAATTTGGCCAAGACTTTGTATGATAAGCAAACTTAGGCTTCGTTTGGGACGGCTTTATTACAGCTTCTTAAAGTAGCTTTCTAATATAAAAATTAAAATTTTTGTATTAGATAGCTGCTTTAAAAAGTAGTAAAAAAGCCGTCCCAAACGAAGCCTTAGTTAGCTAACAATGGTTATTAGGTTAGCTAGCATCTAATCGCAGGAAGGAGTGTTGGTCTTGCACTCTTGTTTGTCCTGACCCTAGATCCTCATGAGAGGAAGCTCTCAGCTCTTTCCATATGCACGCAATAGGAGGTCATGCGCTCGACTTCTCTCGCTTATGCTCGATCAACTCTAGACATTGCATGCGAGAGAAATCCTCCCGCTCGATCTCTCCTCAGCCTTGGAAGGACCAATATTCCTCAAAATGTCAACAATGAAGGCCGATGGTCGAAACATGTATTCCTCATAATTTTAGCAATGAAGGCTGGTGTTGGGAACCTATATTCCTCAAAATTTGGCAATGAAGGCCGGTAGTTTGAACCTGTATTCTTCATACTTTCAACAATGAAGGTTGGTGGTGGGAACCTATATTACTGAGAATTTTTGTAATTAAGGCCGATGGTGAGAACCTGTATTTCTCATAATTATGACAAAGAAGGTCGATGGTGGGACAACAGAAAAGATAATTAATTATCCTTCCAAATCCACAAAATCGAGAGTAAACACACGCACAAGAGGCTCCCAAGTCTGTTCGACCTTGCTAGATCGCATGCACAACAACTCTTCAACTACTTGTTCCTTGCTCAATTCGACTCCAGCACAAGCATGAGGGTCAGTCGCCCCCACTCAGGCACACATGCATGCAGTTCCTGCTTGCTCCCTCTCTTGATCATCATCTTCATAGAGTTTGGCACCCAGGTAGGCATGCACGAGAGGGATCTCATGTACCTTCTCTAGCCGCACACAGAAGACCGAAGGGGGAAGCCCTCTCACTTGCTCGGCTGCTCTGGATGTACAAGAGTAGGAAGCATAATGCAAGAACTAGCTCACTCTTGATCAAATGCAGCGGTGAGTGCAATCCCACAAAATAAGCTCCTAGGCACACATGCAGAATCTTCTGGTCGTGCGCCTCTTTATTATTGTTTGGTCGCACTCAAGCGAGAAGGGTTTACGAGACATTCATCTCTCTCGATCAAATGAAAAAACCGTGAGGTTCTCGCTCGACTCCCCCAGACAAGTCACACTAGACGTTCGTCTCTCTCGATTGAACAAAGAGATCACGGGAAAAAGTAATCTCCCCCTCTCGGTTGGATGTACGCAGGAACGAATAAGCTAGAAACCTGTTCCCTTTCATTTTCAAAGAGAAGTCCAAGCCTTCTCTTTACAAAGTCCGACAGTAAAAAAAACTTGGTATTCCGACCAAGGAAACAAAGGCTCTGATACTATGTTAAATTCAAATAATTGGAGAGAGAAAAGACTTGATACTACTATACAAAACTGCCCCTATTTATAGATTTATACATGATATTGTAATAAAGAAACAAATAACTACATAATCATGCATAATTGTCCTAATATTATCCTTTATAAATCAATCACTTGAATATGGAAGGAGATCCCGTGATCCAGGTGAGCCTCCCACAGATCCCCATCCTGGCCGTAGGATCAAGAGCCAAATGACGGCTGAGATTAAACAGCGTGAACTAGGTGAACCTCCCACGAATCCCCATGCTGTCTGTGGGATTAGGGCCAAGGGCTGATTGGGATTTTAACATAGCCGAATTAATGTTGACTTAGAGCTAACAAAAATTAAATATGTTTTTAGAACGTTGACCTAACACTAGATCAAATGTAGTCATTTAACTAGACTAACCAATGGGGCCCTGATAATGCATCATAAGTTTGTTGACTTTGTATGATAAGTAGACTTAGTTAGCTAACAATTGTTATTAGATTAGCTAGCATCAAATAGCCCAATTAATGTTGACTTAGAGCTGACTAAAATTAAATATGTTTTTAGAACCTTGACCTAACACTAGCCCAAATGTAGTCATTTGACTTAGACTAGCTAATGGGGCACTAATAATGCACCATAAGTTTGATATTCATTGGGATTCATTATAGTCATTTGAATCAACCCCAAACATATTGGCCTAATCAATGCCATAACACTGACTTGGTGGAACAACTACAATCACGTTAAATCAGTTAAGATTATAAGTGCCAATGGGGTCTATCCATTGACTTGAAACAATATTGGATTGCATATATGATGCTAATTGTTTAGTCAGGGGCACACCAATGTTAATTGGGCTACATATTATAGACTAGGGTGGATATTTCTTTTTCATTTTTGGAAGACAATAAGTGGTAAACCCATCTCATACTCACAAAACCTTAGAATTGGAGTTGTGCCTTTGCATTCATTTATGCATGCCTACATGTAAACTAGTCAAGAACTTAATAGAAGTGCTTAAAATGACAACAAATCAACATAGGATGATCAATTTATGAAGCTTGTTACTAAAAATTCTTCAAACTCCTCTCATCGTTGAATAATGTTCAACTGATAGTCATTCCCCCACTAGGGCCTCATTATTGCCTAGAGTTATATATTGCAACACTTGACCTTGCCCAAAGGGGAGAGATAAACAATATGGAGGAGTAGAATCTAAAGGAGATATTTGTTGAGATGCATATCAAAGTGGGTTAAAAAAACACTCCCACATTAGCTGGTGAAAATGAGCTTACCACTTATAGTTGGCCGCATCATTTGTGTTGAATATGTGTTAATCAAGTAGTTAAATGGACACAAAATGAACTCACTATTCAACACAATTTTAATCACTTAAGGGCAGCTTAGTTTGTTGCATTTGTAGTGTGAGAAGATGGGTGTTTTTTTTTTTTTTTGGGGACATTTAGGCTATTTAAGGCAGGCAAACTCACACACACAACGCATACACATAGACTCGAATACAGCCTGTTTGTGTGAAGCTGGGTGTTTGGTAGGGTGAATTCCAAATACAATATAATTCATTTGTGAATTTAAAATTCATTTTCTAAGTGTATTTAGAAATTGGTCGATTTGACTGATTTCATTGTCATCATCGCAGCTGCTACTGTCTCCACTTTACAATCATTCATTTACTATAAATCAAACAAAAAAGTAATATCTTGCATTTGTTTTCAGTCGAATCAAATAATTTTAAGTTTACACGGCAGTCTCTTTACACTGCATTCTTTTTTCAGCAAACTAAATGGCCCCTTAAACAATCAGTATTAACTAGGCTTCCTGCGCAACGTTTAAGCCTAACGAAGAGTAGAGCGTTGCTATGGTTGCTATGGTTTCTAATCCCAGTACAAGCAAACAGTAATTTGTATGCCGGTTAAATGACATCAGATGACGGACATCACAAATCCAAAAAAATAAATAATAAAAAAGCCATGTAGGCGTTGATCAGGCATCCTATAAACAATCCTTTTTCAGCACCACCCGCCACCACCCCAACAGTGGTTAAGATCCAACCGAGAAGTCAGAGGAATGGACGTTTCAATGAAACTCTAGCTTAATTCGCGTAGTTTACAACGAGAAAGCCAGGAAAGAAGAGACTTACATTGAGGTCATCCCCGACGGACGATATCTCCTTATTGGCTCTCCTCGAGAACCAATAACCGCCGACTTTGTTCAGGATCTGATCCATATCTATCTCAAATTCTCAGATCTACCACCCCCCCTCTCTTACCTTCTTTCTGCTCGTTGGCGAGAAAATTTTGGGATAGAAAGAGGGAGCGGATGGATAGTCGCAGAGAAACGAAGAAGCTCAAAAGCCCCGTGCGGACGAGAGATTATTACGTGTGGAGGCCGCACACACGTGTGGAGGCCGCACACACTAAAAGCGACCTCCTCCACGACTGTGTAGCGTTCGTGTAGCGGGGCTTTTGAGATTAGAGTTTAGATGGCCTTAAATTTTATTTTAAAATTTTCCAATTTAGATATTCATCAAGAATCATGCTTGATCAAGGCAAATTTTGGGGACGTACCAATTACCCCATATTTTTGGATGTCGTAACTCGTGTAGTATGAAAATATATGTTTGAGTATTTCAATTTGGTGAAATATAAAATTATAATTTCTGGCTAATTATGAGGCACGACCTCTCCTTAGACGTCCTGTGAACTAAATAAAATATCTTTGATTATAATTTTAGCTTTATATGAAGTTGGCACGATGATTATAGCATAAAATGTTGAAATTTTTTATTTTAAAACTTTTGAAATAGCTCGAAACTGACCGTAGAGGCTTTATGTGGCATTGATAATATCAAAACTGAGCCCAAAACATTAAAAAATGGTTTCGAGGACCCTAAAAATATCCAAATCAAATTATCTCGGACAAAAATTGAGTCTGAAAATGCACAGGTGATCGAACCAACCGGCCGATGATGCTTGCTAGCGTATGGGATGCGAGCGATTTGAAAGTTCGTTAGGGATGTTAAGCTCTTATGAACTAGTCCCAAGGCTAACCAAGTGGGGAGGTGAATTGATATTTAAAAAATTCTTTAAGCAAAATCACAAACACAACCAAATAATCACCACAGAAATTAAAGTGCATAAATTAAATGCGAAGGTACATTAAGAAAGAACACATCTGATTTTATAGTGGTTTGGTCAACTTGACCTATGTCCACTCCCCGGAGCCTCTCCTCCGGGTATTGCACTAAACTCAGTGTCTCTCCTTTTACCACCACAGCAAGGCGGAGAAGCCAGTACAAAAACTCATTTCCACCGACCCTGGTGTGGCAGAGAACCCAACTCCTTTTGCTTCCTCCAAAAGCAGACAGAGAACTCAACTCCTTTGCTTCCTCAAAAAGCAGATAGAGAACCTCGATCAGTTGTTGAAGAATACCTCTCTCGAACCTCCAAGGACCCAGGGACGACGACTGGAGAAGATGACTTGGATCATTTCTTGGAGCAACCTTTGTGAAATCACTCATAAACTCCCCCTCACAAGATCCTCTCTCTCTCCCTTACTCTCCCTTTCTTATTGGCTCTCTCAGGTCAGGACAACAGTAAAATATGTTTTCTTGAGAAAATAAGAGGTCTTTTAAACAAGAGCTCCAAATTAGCCCTAATTAGTAACTAATCGTCAAATATCATCCAGGATGATAGTATATCGTCCTGTACAATTAGTTCAACTTGACAAATATCACATAGACCATCGCCCTAGATGGATGTTTGGACGATATAAAAATAACTAGATCATTTGAACCAATTAGTTCAATTTAATTCATATCGTCCAGAGCATCGTCTTAAATGGATGTCTAGATGATGAAAAAATAACTTGATCGTCCAGGCCGATCTAATGATCGTCCTAGATGACTAGTTCAATTCAGTACATATCACCAAGAGCATCGCCTTGAATGGAGCTAAGCCAATTATTAATCATCCAAAAAGAATTAAGGGTGTTGAACTGATCATCCCGTATGATCATGCGATCATCCAGACCGATATGATCGAGCAATCAAACCTTAATTACTTTTTTTAATTACTAGATTAATTTACGCATAATTGCACTACATCGTCTAGGACAATATCCTGAAGGATATCCAAAAATAAAAGATGCTTAAATAAATATGGCGATTGATTCTTTTTTATTTGAGCCTATCATCCTTACTGATGTTAATATAGTCAAGGACGATGAGCTTAATTGCGGCTGCCTTAATCAGGATACCCTAATTTGGGTTTCAATTGTGAATCGTCCTAGATGATGTGATCGAAAACAAAGAACTCTAAAACAATCAGAAATTTTTTCCTAAGTGTGTATGCAAAGTTACTTAGCATCATGACCCACAATATTACAATTGACTCAAGAAAGGTAAAAGACATTGTCGTACATTACAAACTGACTCAGTCCTAATCTACCCAATCTTGAGCTAGTTCAATTTACAGTTTAATCTTATCGACCTGAAATGTTAGTAGGCAAGATAATCGTAGAAAAATAAAAATATTTACTATCATCAAAATTATATTCCCTGAAATTAGATTTGCAACAATCTCCTTTTTTTATGATGACAAATACAAAATAAAATAAAATAGGAACATAAGTGAAAACAATAAGACAAAAATAACTCAAACATTACTTCCCCTTTTAACATCATAAAAAAAGGAGGAGAAAAAACTAGAAAGGAAAAGCAGAATGAAACCATTTTTTTTTAAATCAAGGCACCAAAATAATAAATTCTCCATGGAATTGAATTTAAAAAATTATAAGAACAATGAGTTAACATCGTCGAAATCCCAAAAATGATAGAATAACCGATCCTGTTAGCCTTAGCTCAGTCTTCTCTCAGGGCAAATCGTCTTTTGAAAATAAAAGACCTAACTCAAAAAACTAATTGGATAAGAAAAGAGATCTGTTCAAAACTTGGTTTAAAAAAACATCTTATAAAATAATATAACAAAGTAATTTATCACAATCGCGAAATTTGAAATCAAGCCTTTAAAAATATCAAGTGACACATGAATTCTTCTATGATTTAAAGGTTTGAAAGAGAAGGAAGCTTGGCTTTTGTGGACTCATTTTATGTCTCTTGTCAATTGATTGGTGCTCTTTGCGCATCTTTTGATTTTTAATACACTTTGTCTATCTTTCAAAAAATTTTTTTTTTGGCGGTTATTGTGAATCTTTTCAATTTTTCTTCTTTTTAGGGCTCATTTTATGTCATTGTAATTTTTATAAGCTAGATCTCTTTGCAAAACTCTTAAATATTTTTAGTTGTGAGCATATCTTATAGATATTAAAGAAAAAAACTCACTCTCTAATATAAAGAAGAATAAACCACAAAATAGAATTAAATTCATATGCTAAATGTAACGACAAGATTACGAAAAACTTTGAAAGTAATATAAAGACTTTGAACATTATATATAAGATAGATTACTATAGCAAGATAGAAAAATCTCAATTGCAAAGTCCAGTTATTAATTTTAGATAGACTTTTGTTTAGAAAAGAAAATTACACCACTAAAGGAGGTTAGAGGAAGGGAAACAATCAACGGTGTTTCTCTCTTTAACTGATTTAAAAATATAAAACATTAACTAAAATTTTTAAAATAAAAATATGACATAAAATATCATTTCAACAATGATCACAAAGAAAAAAAGAAGAACTAAATTAAAAAAAAAATCCAAAAAATTAAAGCAAGCAAAAAATAAAATAAACAAATCTAAAACAAAAAAGTAGAAAAACAACAACAAACAACAAAATAGAAAATTCATAATTCAGTAATCATTAAGTTCATGCATTTATATCAATCACACACAATCTGATCCTTAAGATGCTGAAAATGTCAAAAGCTAGTGGTTTAGTAAAGATGCCAGCTAATTAATTCTCAGTTGTCACATGGTGTAACTCAGTATCTTCTTTGGTCACATAGTCTCTAATAAAGTGATATCTTATATCAATGTGTTTGATTCTTGAATATTGGATAGGATTCTTAGAGATGTAGATGGCACTAGTGTTGTCACAAAAGATTGAAATTGTGCTTATAGGTAATCTTAAATGCAGAATTTGTTATTTCAACCAATGGACTTGGGCCACACAACTCTCTAAGGCAATGTACTCAGCTTCAGCAGTGAAAAATGCAATAGAGTTTTATTTTCTACTAGACTAGGAGACTAAAGATTGTTTTATGAATTAGCAAGTCCTAGAAGTGCTCTGTCTATCTACCCTACATCCTATAAAATTAGAATTAGAATATCCAACAATCTCAAAAAAGTGTTGTGCATAGGATACCAAATTTCTAAATTTTGGGTTCCCAAAAGATATCTAAGAATTCTATTAATAACAATCAGGTGGGATTCTTTAGGATCAGCTTGAAATCTAGCACATAGACAAACATTAAATATTATATCAGGTCAGCTATCATTCAAGTAAAGTAAATATCCAATCATCCCTCTATACTTATTTTGATCAACAGATTTTTCATTAGAGTCCTTATCCAACTGAATATTAGAAGTCATGGGAGTATTTATTAGCTTGGCTTTATCCTTTCATATTTATTCAAGATATCTTTTATGTACTTTGATTGATTTAGAAAGGTTATATCATCCAATTATCTTATACTAAATCCCAAAAATAAGTATAATTCTCTCATCATACTGCTCTCAAACTATTTTCTCATTATTTTAGAAAAATTATCACATAGCTTTTTATCAGAAGCTCCAAAAAGTTTATCATCAAAATAAACTAAACAATGAGTAACTCATCTCCTACTTTCCTCAGAAAAAGGGTGGAGTCTACGCTCCCCTTAATAAACTCCCTCTTTAGTAAAAATGTGTTAAGCCTCTCATACAAAGCTTTTGGTGTCTGTTTTAATCCATATAAGATACTTTTTAATTTAAAAATATGATTTAGAAATTGGGAACTCTCAAAACTTGGGGGTTGTTCTACAAACACATCCCCTTTTATTATCCCATTTAAAAAGGCACTCTTAACGTCCAATTGGTAAAGCTTGAATCCCTTATAATAGGAAAAGGCTAGTAGCACTCTAATGGCTTCCAATCTAGCTATAGGGGCAAAGATCTCCTCAAAATCAATTCCTTCTATTTGGTTGTACCCCTTAGCCACTAATCTCACTTTATTCCTAATTACCACACCAAAATCATTCATCTTATTCTTAAAGACCCATTTGGTTTCAACTACATTTTGTCCATTTGGTATTTCTATAAGCACCCAAATATTATTCCTAACAAATTGGTTTAATTTCCTTTTGCAAGGCTAAGATCCAAAACTCATCAGACAAGGCTTAATTAATATTAGTGGGTTCAGTCATTAAAATAATGACAAAGTGATTTACTTCCTTCCTAAGTACATGCCTAGTTATAACACCTTCAGAAGGGTCTTCTAAGATCAGTTCTTTAGGATGACTCAAGGAAAATCTTCAATCCCTAGGAAAGGTGTGTGTAGGTTATACCCTTTCCTCCAGATTTGTATTTTCTACTCCTTAGGTAATCTCACATACTCCTTCAGTGTTTTGGGGCTCTTCTCTCTTCTCCAAATTTTCAACACCATGGGTAATCTCTCCAACATCATCTTTATCCTCAACTCTAGACTTCTTAGGATCATATTCATTAAATACTATATGAGTAATCTCCTCCACCACCAATGTCCTCTTATTAAACACCCTAAAGGATTTTCTCACACTTGAATATCCTAAGAATACTCCTTCATAAGATTTTGAGTCAAATGTTCCTAAGTGTGAATTCCCATTATTAAGAATGAAAACCTTGCAACTAAAGACATGGAGGTGAAAATAAGTTGGGTGCCCTACCCTTAAGGATCTCATAAGGTGTCTTATCAAGTTTGACTCTAAAATTCACCCTATTCAATACATAACAAGCTGTGTTTACCGCCTCAGCCAAAAAGTATTTTGAAAGTGAATACTCAGCAAGCATGGCTCTAGCGGCTTCTACTAAGGTCCAGTTCTTTCTTCCAGTTACCCCATTCTACTGAGGGGTCCAATGAGTTGAGAAGTTGTGGCTAATCCCCTTTTCCTCATAAAAGTCTTCAAATCTCTCATTTTCAAACTCTCCCCCATGGTCACTATAGATGGTCAAGATTTCATAACCTAACTTTTTTTGAATCCAAGTGGAGAATGTTCTAAACTTATTTAAATACTCACTCTTATGTGATAAAAATTTAATCCAAGTGAACCTCGAGTAGTCATCGAGAATCATAAATCCATAAACTTTTTCTCCTAAGCTGGCAGTGCTAATGGGTCCAAGGGTCCAAACAAATCCATGTGAAAGATTTTTAAAGTTCTAGAGGTGCTAATGTCTTTAATGGAATGAAAAGAAGAATGGACTTGCTTCCCTAGTTGGCATGCATCACATAGGTGGTCTTTAAAAAACTTAAGCTTGGGGGCACCTCTAATAAGGTCTTTTTGGGTCATTCTCCTAAGGGTTTTCATACTAACATGACATAACCTCTTATGCCACAACTAAGAATCATCAACAATAGATTTTAAATAAAATAAAGCAGCACATTCAATATTATTTAAATCAAGCATATTAAACATTGTTAATCCACTTTTCCTGTAAAATATTATTATTATTCATGCTAATAATGCATATATTTGCAAAAAATTTTATGATGAAACCATTGTCGCATAGCTGACTGATGCTTAACAAGTTATATTTCAATCTATCTATAAGGAAAAAATTTTAAATCAAAAGGTTCTTAGAATTTCCAATTATACATTCGACCACCACTTTCTTGGTGGTGTTGTGTCCAAGAGTGACCTTGCCTCCAGCCCTAGCCTCCAGCATTATGAATTGATCAACATCTCGAGTCATTTGTCATGAGCATCCGATATCTAGGTACCATATATTCTCACGAGATCTTTGGTGATATCACACATCTTCTTGGTCAGACTGACCAAGATGATCACCCATCAAGCACAAGTTTGTTATCTCCTCCTCAGCTTTAGTCTCAGAGGAGTTTGATTTAGAATCAGCCCATAACACTTTTTGGAATCGCTTCTTGTCCTTCTTGTACTTGGGTTTCTCCTCACCCTTCTCATTGCTTGGGTGATCCTTAAGTGTAAGACAATCAGCTTTGACATATCCAGACTTCCTACATTCAAAACAAACAACATCAGAAGAATTTTTATAATTTTTGCTACCCTTACCTTTATTCCATTTCTGATGGTACTTGTGATTCTTCCTTAGAAAGATTTTGAATTGCCTAGTGATTAAGGTAACATCATCTCTTTTAGACCCGGAAGAATCAGTGTCGATGTTGTTGACCTTCAGCGCCATAATTTTCTCATTCTTTTGCTCATCTGCATCAAGTTGTCTTTGTTTCACTCCTTACTCATAAGCAATGAGTGATCCAAGTAAGTTATCAATAGAATAAGTATTCAAATCATTAGATTCAGTAATTACAGTGATCTTTTCATCAAAGGAAGAAGGCAAGCATCTCAAAATTTTATTCACTCTTTCATAGTTAGTTAGCTCTCTTCCTAAGATATGCAATGAGATGATAATTTGAGTAAACCTAGTATACTTGTTAGAAATCGATTCAATATATTTTATATGAAAAAGTTTGTAGTCATGCAATAAAATATTCAATCTAGATTTTTTAACTTCATTGGTTCCTTTATAAATAATACACAATCTATCCCAAATTTCTTTACGAGTAACACAAATTGAAACACTCATATAATCTTTTAATTTCAAAGCACAGAAAAAATAGTTCAAGTATTTTGCATTCAGTTGAGCAAAATCTCTATCCTCAAAAATCCATTTAATGAAAGGAAGTACAATATTAATGCCATTAGTTTTACGATATGGTGGTGAATAATCATCCTTAACAAGCCTTACACACACGTAGAATTGTTTGCTAGGGCACCATTCTAGACTTAGGCTAGGCCGGTGTTTCTTTTTCTGCTGTGTGCTAGTGCTTTCCTTGGATTTCACTACATGCTGTCTGAAATTGATTTATGTGTTTGCTTACTTTCCCTACACTCTGGATATGATGTGATGAGTGCTAGATCTATCCCTAGGTTAGAAGATCGATATACATATACATATATATCATGTTCTTCTTGTAGGTAGCCATGCTCATGCTAGAATAATGGGGGCACTGTCATGATTTTTGATATTATTTTGTGCAGGTGCTTGCTCAGCCCCCTAATAAAATGAGGGCTAATTCATTTAATAATAATTGCTATAGGTGCTTCAGAACTGCTTAGCCCTCATGATTAAGAGCATGGCTTGGCATAGCTTCAATGGGTTGATTTTAATTCTATATAAACTACTTATGATATATCAACTGCTTGGGATAATTTTTTATTAGGATAACCATGCAGGGACCTTAGATTTATTGCTTTCTATTTAATGTAATAAATTGTAATATTTGTAAAGAGTTGTGAAGATGTCTTTAAGTGTGGATATTCTTATCCAACTCGAATTCCAAAAGAAGAATGCATCCTCATAGGGGAGAGTCTTCTTCCATTTGGAAGATAGAGCTGGATGGCTTCAGATATCCAAAGAGAAAAGGCAATGTGCCCTACCAAGGGAGAATTGTCTCTTCGTTTAGATATTCAAGCCAAGGAGGAGAGATCCAAGGAGCAGAGATCCAAGGAGTCCAATGGAGGAAGATCCAAGGAGTCCAAGGAGAGATGATCCAAAGAAGACTGAAGACTTGAAGACTGATATCCCACTCAAAGTCATTTGCGTTTGTCAAAGGCTTAGAAATCCTTGTTGTTCGCAGTGGTGCCCGACCACTTTATTTTCTACATACCCTGGGTTATAATTAAAGGGCAGTTGACCTATGGATATTTATTTGATTGGTTGATTTATATTGATGTGTTTATTCTGATTGTGTAGTAGAAATTACCTATTTTTTCTAGATTTCTTTCTTGCATATCATTTTTGCTTTCGCCTGGATCTCGTTAGTCTCATTAAGGACTATAAAACCTTTTCTACTCATAATAAAAAATTGAATATTTAAGATTTTAAATAACTTAGAAACTTAACGAACCTAGGAAAATGTCGTCAGGGGTCACATGCATATTACTGCATTTTTTCTCTCCTTCTTATAAGACACCTCCCTGCATGCGGGTAAAGTCCGGATAATCTGGCCTATGAGGATGAAGTGCCAGACGTAGGGAGGCCCAGTCTTTTCTAAAAATGATTTTATATTAATCCTATTTTTAAAATCCAATGCATACTTGATTTAGACTTTTCAATTAGCATGCATTGCATTAGTAACCAACTAATTAAAATTTAATTGCAGTAGCTAGAAACATTCGACCTACATAATTCCAGGACAAATTAAGAAACTCTTTAGATGTCGGTCCTACTTCCAGTAACTATACCACCCATCCATCTCTTATAAATGACTAGACTACATGGTTTTAAAGCAATTAGGTGGTTAGCTGGCTCCCCAATCCAGGCCGGGGTAAGTCCAGGTTTTGCACTGCATTAGCTAGGACACGGGTCTCACTGTTGTGTAGAACAATAAGCCCAAACTAGATTTAGGATTCAAGGCTACTACGTTCGGTCTCGTAATATACCTTAAAAGGTATGTCCCTTCCTTTAAGGGACTATAAATCCTACTTATCTGCATCATAGGATGACGCCACCTCCATCTTTTCTCTTACGTATGTGTCGATTTCCTGACCTTCCTTTCTCCAGTTTCTCTTTAGTACCCTAGAGCCTCCGAATACTGGTATAAACCATACATGTTGATTCAGCCCCTTGGGACCTTTCCTCCCTTTTGAGTAGGACTTCTTAGTCTATACCCTTGTGCCAATCTTCATTTTTGGGAAGGATAATATATGGTCCTTAATCGAGAGTTTTCTCAAGCTCTAGCCTGAGATGTAATTAACCACGGGGGCTTGTACCCGTGGGAAACTTGGCCCCATATCTACTAAACCCCACTTGAGCCGTTGCATTGGGAGGGGGAAACCCATGACTGTGATAAGTACGTGTATATTACTACCCATCGGGGTGTGCCGTTGAGAACCGCTATCCTTAATGGTTAGTTATATGCACGACCCAATCTGTCCCATTCTAATTGGCCCGTTTGCACAGTGCTCTTTCGGAGGTCCATAACCTTTATTTCATTTCTGATGGTGCTTGTGATTCTTTCTTAGAAAACTTTTGAATTATCTAGTGATTAAGGAAACATCATCGCTTTCAGACCCGGAAGAATCAATGTCCGTGTTGTTGGCCTTCAGCCCACAAATTTCTCCTTCTTTTGCTCACATGTACCTAGTTTTCTTTGGTTCACTCCTTGCTCATAAGCAATGAGTGATCCAAGTAAGTTATCAATAAAATAAGTATTCAATTAATTAGATTCAGTAATTGCAGTGATCTTAGCATCAAAAGAAGAAGACAAGCATATCAATTTTTTATTTACTCTTTCATAGTTAGTTAGCTCTCTTCCTAAAGCATGCAATGAGGTGACAATTTGAGTAAACTTAGTATATATGTTAGAAATTGATTCAATAAGTTTCATATAAAAATTTATAGTCAAACAACAAAATATTCAACCTAGATTGTTTAACTTCATTAGTTCTTTCATAAGTAGTACACAATCTATCCCAAATTTCTTTACCAGTATTATAAGTTGAAACACGCATATAATCTTCCGATTTCAAAGCATAGAAAAAATAGTTCAAGTATTTTGCATTCAGTTGAGCTAAATCCCTATCATCAAGAGTCTATTCAGTAAAAGGAAGTATAATATTAATGCCATTAGTTTTACGAGACGGAGGTGAATAACAATCCTTAACAAGCAACCACATGCGATAGTCAATTGATTGCAAAAGCGTAGACATGCGAGTTTTTCAAAAATTAAAAAGAATATTATCAAATAAAGATGGTCTTGTAATTGAGTATCCTTTCACAGTATTATAATTACCAAAGTTAGCCATTTGATCAAAATTCAAAAGTTTTCAAAAGCTCAATTTTATGAACCCCGCGCATACCACTTGAAAATTCGACATGAATGTTAAGGCCTTATGAACTAGTCCCAAGGCTAACAAAGAGGGGGGGGGGGGGGGGGGGTGAATTGATATTTTTTTTTTAAAAAAAAAATCTTTAAGCAAAATCACAAACACAACTAATCAATAACCATAAAAATTAAAGTATGAAAATTAAATGCGAAAGTAAAATAAAAAAGAACACCAGATTTTATAGTAATTCATTCAACTTGACCTACGTCCACTCCCTGGAGCCTCTCCTCCGAGTATTGCACTAAACACAGTGTCTCTCCTTTTCTCCCCACAGTAAGGCAGAGAAGTGCGTACAAAAACTTCTTTCCACCAACGCCGGTGAGACAGAGAATCCAACTTCTTTTGCTTCCTTTAGAAGTAGGCAAAGAACACAACTCCTTTTACTTCCTCCTGAAGCAGGTAGAGAACCCAACTCCTTTTGCTTCCTCTTGAAGAAGACAGAGAACCTCGATCAAATGTTGAAGTAGACATCTCTAGAACCCCCAAGGAACCAAGAATGACAACCAAAGAAGAAGACGACGGATCCTTACTTGGAGCAACCTTTATGAAATCCCTCACAAACTCCCCCTCACAAGATCCTCTCTCTCTCTCTCCCTTGTTCTCCTTGTCCTCTTGGCTCTCGCAAGTTAGGACAACAGCAAAAGATATATTCTTAAAAAACCAAAAGATCAATTTAAACAAGGGCTCCAAAATAGCCCTAATTAGTAACTAATCATCAAATATCATCTAGGATAATAATACAATCATCCTATATAATTAGTTTAATTTGATGAATATCATCTAGACAATCGCCCTTGATGGATGTCTAGATGATGGAAAAATAACTAGCTCATTCAGGATAATCTTACGATTATCCGGGCCGATTAGTACAAAATGATAAATATCATCCAGAACATCATCCTGAATGGATGTCTGGATAATGTAAAAATAACTTGATCATCTAGGATGATCTCCTAATCATCTTAGATGATTAGTTCAATTTAGTACATATCATCTAGAGCATCGCCCTGAATGGAGCCAGGCTGATTTTTGATCGTCCAAAAAGAGCTAAGGTTTGTGAACTAATCGTCTCGGCCAATCCTGCGATCGTCCAGGACGATATGATCGAGCAATAAAACCTTAATTGCTTTTCTTAATTTCCATATTAATTTAAGCATAATTATACTGCGTTGTCTAGAACGATGTCCAAAAATAAAAGATACCTAAATATCTAGCGACTGATTTTTTTTATTTGAGCTTATCGTCCCTGCCGATGCTAATATCGTCCAGGATGATTCTCTTAATTGCGGCTGCCTTAATCATGATGCCTTAATTATGGTTTTTATTTTTAACTGATCGTCTAGGATGATTTTTGGATCATCCCAAACGATGTGATTCAAAATAGAAAACTTAAAAGAGTAAAAAAAATTTCCCCTTGTGTGTGTGTGCAATGTTACTTAGCATCAGGACCCACATTATTACATTAGACTCAAGAAAAGGTAAAAGACACTTGACGTATATTATAAACTCACTCAATCCTAATATATCCAATTTTAAGCTGGTTGGATTTCTAGTTTGATCTTGTATAACTAAAACTTTAGTAGGTAAGGCAATCGTAGAAAAATAGAAGTATTTGATATCATCAAAATTATATTCCCTGAAATCAGATTTGCAACACAGAACCTCTCCTTCGGGTATTGTACTAAACTCAATTTCTCTTCATTTTCCCCCACAGCAAGGTGGAGAAGCCTATACAAAACTCATTTCAACCGACCCTGGTATGGCAGAGAACCCAACTCCTTTTGCTTTCTCTAGAAGCAGGCAGAGAACCCAACTCCTTTTGCTTCCTCCAAAACCAAGCAGAGAACCTCAATCAGTTGTTGAAGAATACCTCTCTCAAACCTCCAAGGACCTAGGAACGTTGACCAGAGAAGATGACTTGGTTTTGGTTGGAGTAACCTTTATGAAATCCCTCACAAACTCCCCCTCACAAGATACTCTCTTCCCTTGCTCTCCCTCTCCTATTGGTTCTCTCAGGTTAGGACAATAGTAAAAGATGTTTTCTTGAGAAAATAAGAGATCTTTTAAATAAGGGCTCCAAATTAGCCCTAATTGGCAACTAATCATCAAATATCATCCAGGATGATAATATATCATCCTGTACGATTAATTTAACTCGATGAATATCGTCCAGACCATCTCCTTGGATGGATGTCTGGATGATGGAAAAATAACTAGATCGTCCAGGATGTTCTCACGATTGTCCGAGCCAATTAGTTCAATATAGTTCATATCGTCTAGAGCATCTCCCTGTATGGATGTATGGATGATGAAAAAATAACTTGATCGTCCAAGTCGATCTAATGATCTTCCTAGATGATTAGTTCAATTCAGTATATATTGTCTAGAGCATTGCCCTGAATGGAGTAAGGCCGATTATTGATCAACTAGAAAGAACTAAGGTTAGTAAACTGATTGTCCCGTACGATCTTGCGATCATCCAAGCTGATATGATCGAGAAATCAAACCTTAATTTCATTACTTAATTACTAGATTAAATTAGGCATAATTGCACTGCATCGTCTAAGACGATGTCTAAAAATAAAAGATGCCTAAATAGATATGGCGATTGATTCTTTTGATTTGAGCCTATCATCCCAGTCGATGCTAATATCATCCAAGATGATGAGCTTAATTGCGACTGCCTTAATCAGGATGCCCTAATTAGGGTTTCTATTTTTAACTAATTGTCCATGCCGATTTCTGGATCATCCCAGACGATGTGATCAAAAATAGAAAACTGTAAAACAGTAAAAAAATTTCCCCCAAGTGTGTGTGTGTGTGTGTGTGCAAATTTACTTAGCATCAAGACCCATAATGTTACAATGGACTCAAGAAAAGATAGAAGACACTTGTCGTATATTACAAACTAACTCAGTCATAAACTATCTAATCTTGAGCTGGTTCGATTTGTAGTTTGATCTTGTGGACCTGAAATGTTAGTAGGAAAGACAATAGTAAAAAAATTAAAAATATTTGCTATAATCAAATTATATTCCCTGGAATCAGATTCACAACACAATTTGCGTGCTTGAGGGGAGTGTAACGCCCTAGATTGCACAAATTTTCTTTTTTTCAAGCAACCGGTCTCTCATTTGAGGCGGCTACAGTACCGCCTCAATTAAGTCAGGTACAGACATTTTTAATTAAATTAATTTCTTTTTTATTATATAAAAAAAATTTACTATCTTTCGCCGAAATTTTTTTAAAAAAAAAAAAATTCAATTTTTTTTTTGAAGAAATCAGAGTTTTTTCTCTTCAAACCCCCTTGAAAAATCTTTAAATATCCCCCTTATGGGTTAGGGGGAGGCATTGGATATTTTTGGCGGCAATTAAGATTGGTGGTGGCGATCAATACCTGATACTAAGAACACATGCTCCAGTTTTCCATCGGTGGGGGAAAATTGTTTGATAATCGTTCCTCCTACTACAAAGGTAAGATTTAGTTCTTTCTTGAATTTTTTATTAGATCTCATAATTTTCTCATGATCTTGCATGTTGATGATAGTAGAAAGTTAATATCGATTGATGAAGTGATGTCCTTCATTACTTCATATAGCTTGGCATGTTCCATCAAGTATGTTCTTTAATTGAATGCAATAGGTATGCATGCTAATGATAATGTATATTAGGTAGCTAAATAGAGGTGGTTGGGTGGTGTGCCGATGATAATAATTTAATGATACATTGATGGACCCAACTAAGTTAAGCCCTGATGGTGACAAGGGTATGCTTTGCCTTTGAAGGAGTTGAAGGAGATGCTTTGAAGGGCCATATAGTAGAGGTCAAGAGAAATCGAAGGATGTTTGACATATCTAAGGTTGATCATCAAAGTATTGCTTGATGGAATTAACCAATCAAGATAAATCCACTATAGATGTTTGGGATATCGTAGATTATTTATCAAATGTTAGTAAATGATGTTAACCTGTTCGATGGAGTTTAGGAGAAACCAACAAGAGAAGTTTGACCAATCCAAGGTTTTGCTAGATCATTAACCTACATGAAAGTGGTCAAAAGAAATCAACCGAAAATGTTTGACCTATCCAAGGTTATTTTCCAAAGCATCGCTTAATGTTATTAACCTATGTTAAAGAGATATGAAGGAATGCAACAAGGATATTTAGTGGGTGATGGAGGCCATATGGACCATAGTTGGAGGGAAACTATGGTTAGATGGGTCGTAGTTGGTGGGTGGTAATGTTTGGAGGGACCATAATCAATGGGTGATGATGGTTAGAGGGACCGAGTTGATGGGCGATAGTGGTTGGAGGGAATGTAATCAAGTTGGTGATGATGGTTAGAGGGACCACATTTGGTAAGTGATGGAGGTCTAATGGAGTGTAGTCAACATGTGATGGAGGTCGGAGGGACAATAGTCGGAAAGCGACGGTTGTCAGAGGGACTTTAGTCTATAGGTGACATAGGTTTGAGGGATAAAAGTTAGTGGGTGATAGAGGCCGGAGAGACAATAGTTGGTAGGAAATGATGGTCGAAAGGACTGTAGTAGGTGGGCAATAATGGTTAAAGGAATCATAGTCTATGGGCCATGATTGTCAGAGGGTCCATAATCGACTGGTGACAAAGATAAGAGGGACATTAGTAGGTGGGTGACAAAGGTTTGAGGGACAAAAGTTGTCGAGCAACAAAGGTTATAGGGACCAAAGTTAGTAGGTGATTGTGGTTAGAGGGACAGTAGTCAATAGGCAATGGTAGTCAGAGGAACCATGTTGGTTGGTGATAAAGGTAAGAGAGAATGTAGTTTGTGGGCGACAGAGGTTAGAGGTGTTCTAACTCAAGCTTATGGGATTATGATTTTGATGATAATAAATATTATGGCTTACATCTTTATGTCTCCTAGTATTTATAGTGTATATTTGTTTATGTGTGTACTAATATTTAAGGAATACTATATACCATCCAATGAAGACATAGAGCTCAAGGATGGGTAGAATAGGTAATGCTATAAAGAGCCTATAATATTCACTGATGTACTACTGAGTAACCTTGCACACATAGATGGGGAGAGAGGAAAATGTTTTGAGAGAGTTTTCATTTTAAGTAAACTGTATTGTACAATTTTGGTTTCATACTATATGACTTTGTGTCGTACTTTATGACTTTAATTCATACTATACGATCTATTGTGCTCTATCAAAACCCTAGCTGATTGAGGTTAAAAAAGATACTAATAATGTGTCGATCGTACGATATAATTTGATTCGTACTGTACACCCTAATTAAAATATTTCTTAATTAACCCCTCAATATCAAGCAATCAAATCATGAACAATTATTATCATCGATCATACTGTACGATATAGTTCGTATAATACGATTGATATTGTACAAAATAGGTCATTTTAGAGATCATATCAAACTAAATCCATGATTTTTATATTGATTGCACTATACATTATTCATAGTGCTAGACGATCGATATTGTACGGAGTGGGTCATCCCAGGAGTCATCCCAAATGAGCAGAAGGAATTTCTACAGTTTATACTAGATGATCTTTTGATCATAATGTATGAAGTGTTATAAAGGTTGAATAGTTTGTATGTAAGAACTTGTTGGACGAGTCTAAATTACACTGATCATATGGTACGATGCATGTATCGTATTGTATGAATAAAAGTTGGAACTCTTGAAAATTAGGGTTTCTTGAAGCACTCTGCTTAAGCTTTCTCCAAAGACTTAGTAGGTGTTTTTGGCATGCTTTGAGTCTTTTTTCTTTTGGAGAAAACTTGAAGAGAGAGCCTTGAAAGGGAGAGAGAAAACAATGGAGTTTAATAGGGAGAAGATCCTTGTGAGGTTCAAAGGAGTGTGGAGGGGGATTTCACATGGTTGCTCCAGCAAGCTTGCACCTTTGTACTATTATAGTCTAAGTTTGTCTTGAGAGAAGTTTTAGAAAGAATGAGATCTATTTGGTGTCAAAGAACCCAGCTACTCCACCGCACTAGGGGAGGTGAAAGTGATTTTGTAAGGGCTTCTTCGCTTAATTATGGGGCTAATGGTGAGTCACAAAAGGTTTAGTACAATACTTGGAATGAGAGATTCTAGGGAGTTGACGTAGGTCAGATTGACCGAACCACTACAAATTTTGGTGTGTTCATTATGATTATTTTTGTACTTTATTTTTTTACGATTATATGTGTGAGTGAAAACTCTAATTTATTTTGTTACTATGAATTTATTCACTTCTGCATCAGTTGTTGAAAAAGATTTTTTTTCCTTAAAGAAAATTTTAAATCACCAATTCACCTCCTCTTAGCTTATTCTAAGACGTTTAATAACCTTCACAAACTTTCAAGTAGTATATGAGTGGGATTTATAAATTAATTTTTAAATTTTTTTTAAAAAAAAAATGTTCAATAGCTAAGTTTGGAAATTGTAATACTTTGAAAGGATATTCAATCACACGACCATCTTAATTTGCCAACAGTCCTTTATATTTTTGAAAAATTCGTATGTCTACTTTCTTACAATCAATAGATTATCAAATGTCATATATGTTGCGAATCTATTTTTATGGAATATAATTTTGATGATAGCAAATACTTCTATTTCTCTACGACTGCCTTGCCTACTAATATTTCAGGTCCACAAAATCAAACTGCAATTTGAACCAGTTCTAGATTGGGTAGATTAGGATTGAGTAAGTTTGTAATGTAAGACACATGTCTTTTACCTTTTCTTGAGTCCTTCGTAACAATGTGGGTCCTGATGCTAAGTAACCTTACACACACTCACTCTTGGGGAAAATTTTCTAACTGTTTAGAGTTATTTATTTTTGCTCACATCATCCGGGATGATCCAAAAATTGGCCTGGATAATTAGTTAAAAATAGAAACCATAATTAGGGCATCCTAGTTAAGGCAGCTGCAATTAAGAGAATCATCATGTGTATTAGTATCGGCCGAGATGATAGACTTGAATTAGAAAGAATCAGCCGCCAGGATCTATTTAGGTATCATTTATTTTTGGACATCATCCTGGACAATGTAGTGTAATTATGCTTAAATTAATTTGGTAATTAAGGAAAATAATTAAGGTTTGATTGCTCGATCATATCATCCTAGATGATCGCATGACCGTACAGGATGATTAGTAATTAAGGTTTGAATACTTATTCTATTGATAATGAAATTTCGGTAGGGATATATGTTGAGATTCGTTCACTATGAATTAGGTTGTTAAACCTAAGCTTATGTCCCAAGGCTATCCAAGAGGGGGGGGGGGGTGTAAATTGGTATTTTAAAAAATTATCCCTCTTAAGTATGTTGAACTGAAATTAAACTTTAATGAATTTTTGAAAAAAAATTTAACCACAAATTTTATGACAAAATAAAATGCGGAAAATAAATAGTAAAAATAAAAGACACAAAATTTATAGTGGTTTAGTCTAAACCAGACCTACATCCACTCCCCAGAGGCACCCTCTGAGTATTGCACTAATACCAATAGTATCTCTCCTTTTGCACCCACAGCAAGGTGGAGAAGCCTTTACAAACACTCTTTCCACCACTACCCGGTGCGGCAGAGAACTGTCATCCTTTTACACTATCCTCAGTGTTGGCAGAGAACCGTCATCCTTTTACACTCTCCTAGTGTGGGCAGAGAATCGTTATCCTTTTACACTCTCCTAGTGTGGGCAGAGAACCCTTCATCCTTTCACACTCTCATAGTGTGGGCAGAGAACCCTTCATCATTTCACACTCTTTTAGTGTGGGTAGAGAACCCTTCGGTTGTTCACACTCTCCTAGTATCGGCAGAGAACCAGATCTCCTTGACAGATCTCCTCATAAGAAATCTAGAAGGAAGAAAGAAAAGAGTGAAGTAATCCTAAATCACAAGTAGAGATTCTTACCTTTTAACACCAAGCGAAGCCTTCACACTCCAGTGGTAGGAATCCTCCTTTGAATGCTCTCTCACACTCTCTCCTTGACTCTTCTTTCAATAGACACGAATATTAATGAGCAAAAAGATTGGGTGGCAGTAAAAATTGGACCTAATATAGGAGAGACAAGAAAAACCATCCAAAACTGCAAAATTTTCAAGTTAACATGTAATGAATCGTCCCGTACGATCGTGGATCATCCTGGGCAATTTTACTTAAAGTGACGGAAATGATCCTAATGAATATTGGTACAAACTATGTTCATACATTATTATCATCCCGTACAAACTAGGCTCGTCTAGACGATCAGTTTTTCCATAGGTCGGTTCCAAAAAAGTGCAGAACGCTGCCAGAATGTGAAGTGTTGATTCACTTCGTCCCGAGACGATTAGGACTTCGTCTGGACGAATGTCTTACAGAGGACAACTCATCCTGGCACGATTATGAATTTCGTATGAATGAAATTTTTACAGAGAAGAATTCATCCTGGGACGATTTGGATTTCGTCTGGTCGAAATTCTTATAGAGACCAAGTTGTCCTGGGATGAAAATAATTTCGTCCTGGACGATCAGGACTTAGAAAAATTTTCTCAATTCCTGATCGTTCCATTGTTCTTATGAGGAGATAACATGCCTGATCGTCCTGTACGAACTATGTTCGTCCCGTACGATCAGTACAACTTTTGTAAAATCTCCTTATGTGTGTGTGTGGTTTTATTCATTCAATTACAATCACTCCCTCTGAATTTAAAGAATAATTTAAAGCTTCAATTTACAAAGGATTTTATGTTGAATTTGATTTGAAATCTTCAAGGTTTGGAGTTCGATTTTCCTGAAATGTTAGTACACACATGAGCAAAAATAATTCTTCCAAAAAATGTTAAGAGATAACTACACATAAAACAATAATATTTGGAATAATAAAAAACCATATAAGTTACATGAATGTAAAACATGCTAATAACAACTCTCTTAACAATCGCCCCCTTTTTGATGATGACAAAACAATTATTATTTGTAGGATTTCAAATTTTAAGAATCTCCTAAACTCCCCATGAATTGATGAATACATGAAAAATAAGGAGACATAAATACAAAATTTTTATTTTTCAAAGATTTTATACAAAATAAGAAACACACAAAACACATAACTACAAAAACAAAAAACATAAACTTCATAAAAGAACTATCAAAAAACAAACAACAAATTCTCCCCCTTTTTGACAACAACAAAAAGTGAAGAAGAAAAGAAGGCTTGAAATGTAAGCAGTAGTATGAAATTCATTTGATAATTTAACCTTGAAAGTGATTGAAATAAAGTATGGAAATAAAAATAAAACATTAGACAAATCATAAAATTTCATATAATTTAAGAAGTGATATAACATAGATAATAAAAAGAATTTATCAAAGACATGAGTCAATTTAGACACTAAGATAAAGAAAATCATTGCACTAAGGATGAATAAAAAATTTTATATTTGAAATTTCAATGTCAATTATAAATGAACATAAGATCAATTTGAATTAAAATATTAAAAGAGTCCGGAAAGAAGTAACTACCTCATATGGCGCTTTACACATCTTTTTCAAATTTATGGCACATTTTTGTGCATTTTTTTACTTTGGGCTTATTTTGTGCCTCTTTTTCTTATTGCGAACTTTTGCGCATTCCTTTTGATTTTTGTACATTTGTACAATTTTCAAGAGTAATTGAATTCTTTCTAAAATTAATAATATAAAATTTTAAATTTTTCTAAGTGCATAAATACTATTTGAAAAATGAATTACAAAATAAGAAAACATCTAAATTGCAATAATAATATTAAAAATATTGTAGTCTAAATGAGAGACATGAAATTGAAAATCCTAATAATATTAAGTTATAAGCATCACTTAAATTTAGAATAATTAGATTTTATATTAAAATTAATTTTAATTTACAATTTAGTTTAAAGAACTATTAAGATTTAAAAATCTAATAATATTCATAATTACTAACACACATTTAAAAAAAAAAATCAAAGCTAAAGTAAAAAATATATTGATATCAATTAAGGATTCAACAATCACAACTAGATATCAATACAAAACATCTAAGAAATAAGATACAATCAATACAAACAAACTACAGAAAGACGCAAGAAACAACTACAACAATCACTGAGGACCCTGATGTGAAGGAGGAGGAGGAGGAACACCACTAAAGAAGTTATAGTATGAACTTATTAACATCACATTGGTGTTAATTTCATTCATATGCTCTTTCATAAAACCAATGTCACTTTGCTGCTACTGAAATTTAGCCTCAATATGATCAAAGCGTCGATCAAAATGAGTCTCTAGTCGATCAAATCTTTCAACCAAATTCTGATAATTTGGTTCATTAGCAGGAGCAGGTACATCTTTAATCTCTTCTTCTTTATCACTAGCATGTGATTTACCTTTATCTTCCTTGAAGATCACTCTAAATGATGCATCATTGTAGTAGAGCGGTTCTTCATACTCTTGATCAGGATGCACTAAGTTGTATTTCTTCTCCAAGACATAGGTAACTAAGTGACCTAAAGCAATATTTCTTTTTCTTTTCTGTTCAACATGGGCAATTTCAGAAAGCCCATAAAGATAATCAAGGATAAGTTGGGCTTCATCAATAGGCTCATTTGACATGATTAGAAAAGTCACCATAGAGAGAAGGGGGGTAATATTGACTCTATCACCAGCTTTTATAATGATTGAAGTTCTAAGAACAAGCTGGATGATGCATGCATTCCGGACAAGACTGGATACCTTAGCCACATGCTCATTTAAACCATTTTCTCTAATCACCCTATTGATTTCATACCATTTATATTCATCATTGGTGATTAAGGTATGGGCTCTACTTCCTTCAATCCTTAAATTTAGAAATGCTCCTAAGTCATGCTTAGTGATTTCTACTTTTTGTTTAAAAACATAAGAGCGAATCATAGAGTGGTCAGAATTGAAGGACATATTGGCTAAAAAGTAGTGGAAGGTTTCTTTGTTATAGAGGTGGACGAGAGTTAGGATAAAGTGAAATTGAGTTGAAGAAAATAAAGGCATTACCTGAAAGGTAATATCTTCTTGAGCTAAAATTCGGGAAGGTGTGATTTTGGCAGAAGCAAATCTTGGAAAGGAATCCTCCTTTGCTTTGGACAAAAAATTTCAAAGGAGTTCCTATATGGTTTCTTTGCTAATACCTTTTGACGCTTACTAGAGCTGGCCACTTGAAATTAATCTAGTGTAAGAAAGGGTTTGAAAGTAATGTTTAGCGTGTGACTATTGAGTTAGAAAGCTCGCCTATTTATTGAAAATGACTTGTTCGTACCAGACGAAAAAAATTTCGTCCCGTACAAAAAATCGTTCGTTCTGTACGAAAAAATTTCGTACAGACGATCCAATCTGTCCAAAATGAAATGGCTTTTCGTAATCAACGTGACTTACGAAGCGTCCTTTCATACAAACTTTTGACCAGTCTGATCGTACAGACGAACACGTGTTCGTCTCGGACGATCAGAAATAATGATCATTTTTATGGCAGTTAAAACCGTCCCCTACATCGAATCGACATGTGTTCGTCCAGACGAACCAAAGGTTCATACAAACGAAGTTCATATTAAAAACTACCTTATCCATTCATCTGCTTCATTCATTTGTCCCGTCGTTTGAAAAAATTTCATCCCGGACAATCATGACGATCGTACAGACGAAGTACATTAAAAACTGCACTCAAACGGTTCAAAATCTGATAGTTTGTCACACTACACAAATCATCCTATACGAAAATATTTTGTCCCGGACGATGATGACCTAAAAAAAATTTCACTCAAACAATAACTACAATTCAAAAACAAAACAAAATAAATACCAAAAATAACGATGAAGCACAGACTCTAAAAGAAAAAAAAAATCACACAAACAAAATCATAAACACATACAAAACATTTAATAAATAAACAAACATCAATGTTGTAAGAACATTTTTATTTAAGCATTTAAATCAATCACACCAAACCTTGTTCTTAATGCACTGAAAGTATCAAAGGCTAAAGGTTTTGTAAAAATATCTGCAAGTTGATTTTCAGTTGTAACATGAATGAGTTCAATTTCTCCTTTGGATACATGATCCCTTATGAAATGATGCCTTATGTCTATGTGTTTGGTTCTTGAATGTTGAATAGGATTTTTAGAAATGCAGATAGCACTAGTATTATCATAATAAATTGGTATAGTGCCTATAGTTAATCCTAAATTAATCAACTATTGTTTGAACCAAAGTACTTGTGCCACACAACTTTCTAATGCAATGTATCCAGCTTCAGCAGTAGATAGGGCTACTGAATTTTATTTTATACTAGATCATGAAACTAATAAATTTTCAATGAATTGACATGCTTCAGCAGTGCTTTTCCTATCCACCCTATACCCTTCAAAGTTAGAATCTGAATAACCAACAATTTCAAATGAAGAGCTAAACTTAGGATACCAAATTCCTAAGTTTTGAGTTCCTAGCAAATATCTTAAAATCCTTTTCACTACTTTCAAATGTAATTCTTTTAGATCTGATTGAAATCTAGCACACAAACAAACACTAAACATGATATCGGGTCGGCTAGCAGTCAAGTAAAGTAAAGATCCAATTATCCCTCTAAATTTCTTTTGATCAATAGATTTTTCCTTAGGGTCCTTATCCAACTGAACTGAGGAACTCATTGGAGTACTAACAGGTTTAGCATTATCCATTTCATATTTTTTGAGGATGTCCTTAACATATTTAGATTGGCTAAGAAATATACCTTCCTCAAGTTGCTTAATGCTAAAGCCTAGAAAGTAACTTAAGTCTCCCATTAGACTCATCTTAAATTCACTACTCATCACAAAGATTTTTATTTGAAGATCCAAAAATGATATCATCCATATAAATTTGAACAATGAGTATATCCTTTTCAAATTTCTTCAAAAAGAGAGTTGTATCCATACTTCCTTTTTCAAAAGATCTTTCAAGTAGAAAGGTGCTCAACCTCTCATACCAAGCCCTAGGTGCCTGTTTTAATCCATATAATACATTTTTCAACTTGAAAACATGATTTGGATATTTAGAATTTTCAAAACCGGGAGATTGTTCTACAAAAATATCCTCTTCAATTACTCCATTTAAAAAGATACTTTTCACATCCATTTGAAACAATTTGAAACCTCTAAAATAGGCAAAGGCTAGCAAAACCCTAATTGCTTCAAGTCTAGCTACAGGGGCAAAAGTCTCCTCAAAATTAATCCCTTCAATTTGATTATACCCCTTAACAACTAATCTAGCCTTATTTCTAATGACTACTTCTGAGTCATTCATTTTATTTTTGAATACCCACTTAGTTCTAACAACACTTTATTTTTTTGGCCTTGAAGTTAATTCCCAAACTTTATTTCTTACAAATTGATTCAACTCTTCTTGCATGACCAATATCCAAAATTTATCAGAAAGTGATTGATCAATATTAGTGGGTTCTATAGTTGAAATAAAGGCTGAATGATTGACTTCCTTGTTTAATCCACGCCTAGTTCTTACACCCTCACTAGGTTCACCTATAATCAATTCTCTTGGTGATTTTTAAAAAATCTCAAATATCTAGGCAAAGGTTTTCTATCTCCAAATTCTATTCCATATTTTCTTCCAAATTTATTTTATCAATCTTTTGGGAGTTATCCTCAATCTCATCTTCAACAATATTTGGCTCTTCCAAATTTTTAGATTCATCAAATATAACATGTGTGGTTTCCTCAATTACCAAAATTCTTCTATTGAATACTCTATAAGATTATCCAACACTTGAGTATCTAATAAAAATTCCTTCATCTGATTTTGGATTAAATTTTCCTAAGGTAGATTTTCCATTGTTATGTATGAACACCTTGCAATCAAAAATATGCAAATGAGATAAATTAGGTGTTCTCCCTTTTAACAACTCATAGGGTGTTTTATTTAATTTAGATCTTATATTCACCCTATTCAGAATATAACATGCAGTGCTAATCGCCTCAGCTCAAAAATATTTAGGAAATGAGTATTCTGCCAACATTGCTCGGGCGGCTTATATCAATGTTCTATTTTTCCTTTTGACTACCCCATTATGCTGAGGGGTTCTAGGTGTAGAAAAGTTGTGATCAATTCCTTTTTCCTTAAAAAATTCTTCAAATTTTTCATTCTCAAATTCTCCTCCATGATCACTTTGAATAAAAATAATTTTACACTCTAATTTCGTTTTAATCCAAGTCGAAAAATTTCTAAATTCCTCAAATGATTCACTCTTATGAAATATAAATCTAACCCATGTGAATCTTGTGTAATCATCCTCAATTACAAATACGTATACCTTCACTCATAGACTCACAGTTCCAACTAGTCCAAAAAGATCCATATGCAAAATCTCCAATGGTTATTAGTTCTAAGATCCTTATTAGATTGAAAAGAGGACTTCGCTTGCTTTCTTAATTGACATGAATCACACAGGTGGTCCTTAGTAAAGTCTAGTTTTGGAATACCTCTCACTAAGTTCTTTTGGGTAATCCTCCTAAGGTTTTTCATGCTAAAATGACAAAGTCTCCTATGCCAAAGCCATGACTCATCAGAAACAGTTTTCAAACATAAAGCAGTAGGAGTTTGAATGCAATTTAAATATAGCATATAAACATTGTTTATCCTTTTTCCATTCAAAACATCTTTACCATTTAGGCTTAATATGCAGCTAGTAGGAAAAAAATTTACATTGTAACCTTTATCACATAGATGACTTATACTTAACAAATTATGTTTTAAGCCTTCAACCAATAATATATTGTCTATGAAAAAGTTTTTAAGATTTTCAATCATACCTGATCCAACCACCTTCTTTGTGGTATTATCTCCAAGTGTAATCTTGCTCCACTCCTGACTTCCAGCGTTATGAATTGAGCATTATCTCCAGTCATGTGCTTTGAACATCCACTGTCCAGGTACCATATGCTCTCACGAGGTCTTGTGTGAGAGAGACCCTGCAAGAATATCAAATGTTAGACCTGGGAACCCAAACAAGTTTGGGTTCTCCTTTGACAATTTATAATCAGATGCATGTATGATATGTTTAGGTTTATGCATCTTAGGTCTCCACACCAAATTAGTTTTCATCTTCAAAGAACAGGTGTGAGCTATATGTCCAAGCAATCCACAATTATTATATTTGACATTAGGAAAAGGATTCCTAAGTCTTCTACCATTTATTTGTCTATTTAAGGATTGTATAAATTTAGGATACAAAATATGATTAATAAAATCTTCAAGTTTAGGAGGTATCCTTTTATCCTCGAGAGATTTTATCATTAATTTGTAAAATGAATTTATATCTTCCAAAATTTGATTTAAATAATTAATTTTATATAATTTTCTCTCTGATTCATCCTTAAAGTTCTTAAAATCTTTCTCGAGTTCTGCATAGGATGATTTTAAATTCTCATGATTTTTATTCAAGTCATCAAACTCATCAAGTAATTTTATGTGGTTGTTATCAATCAAAGCATGATCTTTCCTAAGAATTTCATGTTCCTTTTTAAGTTCTTCAAATTCTAGACTTAGACTAGCATGTATTTTTTTCATTTTTTATATGCATCATGCATGTGTTCAGAAACTTTAAATAATTCATTATAAGTTAAGTCACATACCTCTTTTTGATTTAACTGATCAAGACTGTCAGTCATTAAGCACAGATTAGTGACTTCATCTTCTTTTTCAGTCTCTGATGAATCTGAAGTTGAGTCCGCCCAGAAAGCTTTTTGAAACTTCTTTCTTCCCTTATTTATAGTAGGTTTCTCCTCTATATTTTCCTTGCTAGGATTGGCTTTGAGTTTAGGGCAATCCGTCTTTATATGTCCAGGTTTCCTGCACTCATAGTAAATAAAATCATTTGAAACCTTGATATTTCTATTGAATTTACCTCTATTCCATTGCTGGCATTTCTTCTGCTTCATCTTTAGAAAGCTTCTGAATTGTCTAGTCATCAATGCGATGTCTTCTTCATCCCTAGGTTGTGAGTGTTCACTCTCAAACTCTTTCACATTCAGTGCTTTGTTCTTCTCCCTTCGTGGTTCACCTGCATCAATCTTTCTTTAGCTAACTCCTTGCTCGTAAGAAATAAGCGAACCAAGAAGATTATCAATAGAATAAATGTTTAAATCCTTAGACTCTGTAATTACAGTAATTTTAGCATCATAAATAGTAGGTAAACAACGAAGAATCTTATTAATCATTTCAACATTTGTTAGTTCTTAACTAAGTGCATGCAAAGAGGTGACTATTTGTGTGAATCTTGTGTACATGTCAGAAATGGATTCATTAGGTTTCATACGAAATAATTCATAATCATGCAACAAGATATTGAGTCTAGATTATTTAACCTCATTAGTCCCCTCATATGTTATATAAAGTCTATCCCATATGTTCTTTCCACTTTTGCAAGTGGAAACCCGCATGTAGTCTTCCGATTTTAAAGCACAAAAGAAACTATTCAAGCACTTGGCATTTAGTTGTGCTAAGTCACGTTCTTCTACTGTCCAGTCTGCAAAAGGTGTTCAACTCCAACTCCATCAACTAATCTAGTTAGTTTTGTATATCCTTCATGGACTAAGATCCATATACGATAATCAAGTGACTGTAAGAAAGTAGACATGCGTGTTTTTTAAAAATCAAAAGGTATATTGTCAAACAGTGGAGGTCTAGTAATAGAGTAACCCTCAGGTGTGTTTCGGTTTCCAAATATAGCCATGTACGCTATTCAAAAAGTAGTTTAAACTTATGATTTTGAAACAAAGCTCTGATACCACTTGTTGAGATTCGTTCACTATGAATTAGGTTGTTAAACATAAGCTTATGTCCCAAGGATATCCAAGAGGGGGGGGGGGGTGAATTGGTATTTTAAAAAATTATCCCTCTTGAGTATGTTGAACCGAAATTAAACTTTAATGAATTTTGAATAAGTTTTTCAACCACAATTTTTATAACAAAACAAAATGTGAAAAATAAAAAGTAGTAAAAATAAAAGACACAAAATTTATAGTGGTTCAGTTTAAACTATACCTACATCCATTCTCCGGAGGCACCCTCCCTGTATTGCACTAATACCAATAGTGTCTCTCCTTTTGCACCCACAGCAAGGCAGAGAAGCCTTTACAAACACTCTTTCAACCACTACCCGGTGCGACAGAGAACGTCATCCTTTTACACTATCCTCAGTGTTGGCAGAGAACTGTCATCCTTTTATACTCTCCTAGTGTGGGCAGAGAACCGTCATTCTTTTACACTCTCCTAGTGTGGGCATAGAACCCTTCGTCCTTTCACACTCTCCTAGTGTGGGCAGAGAACCCTTCGTCCTTTCACACTCTCCTAGTGTGGGCAGAGAATCCTTCAGCTGTTTACACTCTCCTAGTGTCGGCAGAGAACCGGAGCTCCTTGACAGATCTCCTCACAAGAAATCTAGATGGAAGAAATAAAAGAGTGAAGTAATCCCAAATCATAAGTAGAGATTCTTATCTTTTAACACCAAGCGAAGCCTTCACGTTCTAGTGGTAGGAATCCTCCTTTGAATGCTCTCTCACACTCTCTCCTTAACTCTTCTTTCAATAGACATTTTGAAGATAAATGAGTAAAAACATTGGGTGACAGTAAAAACTGGACCTTATATATGAGAGACAAGAAAATCATCCAAAACTGCAAAATTTACAAGTTAACACGTAATGGATCTTCCCGTACGATCGTGGATCATCCCGGACAAATTTACTTAAAGTGACGGAAATGATCCTAATGAATGTTGGTACGAATTGTGTTCGTATACGATTATCGTCCCATACGAACTAGGTTCATCTAGACGATCAGTTATTCCATAGGTCAGTTCCCAAAAAGTGCAGAACGCTGCCAAAATGTAAAGTGTTGATTCACTTCATCCCGGGACGATTAGGACTTCATCTGGATGAAATTCTTATAGAGGACAACTCATCCTAGCACGATTATGAATTTCATCTGAACAAAATTTTTACAGAGTAGAATTCATCCTGGGACAATTTGGATTTCGTATGGACGAAATTCTTACAGAGGCCAAGTCGTCCTGGGACGAAAATAATTTCGTCCTGGACAATCAGGACTTAGAAAAATTTTTTCAATTCCGAATCGTTCTATTGCTCTTACGAGGAGATAACAGACCTGATCGTTCTGTACAAACTAAGTTCATCCTGTACGATTAGTACAACTTTTGTAAAATCTTCTTATGTGTGTGTGTGATTTTATTCACTCAATTACAATCACT
The DNA here is from genome assembly GCA_016618105.1 of Dendrobium huoshanense. Classification (NCBI taxonomy): domain Eukaryota; kingdom Viridiplantae; phylum Streptophyta; class Magnoliopsida; order Asparagales; family Orchidaceae; genus Dendrobium; species Dendrobium huoshanense. The sequence goes on along the minus strand of CM028347.1, from coordinate 70,721,726 downwards.
CCCTCTAAATTTAAAGAATAATTTAAAGCTTCAATTTACAAAGGATTGTATGCTGAATTTGATTTGAAGTCTTCATGGTTTGGAGTTCAATTTTTCCTGAAATGTTAGTACACACAAGAGCAAAAACAATTCTTCAAAAAAATGTTAGGAGATAACTACACATAAAATAATAATATTTGGAATCATCAAAAATCATATAAGTTGCATGAATGTAAAACATGCTAATAGCAACTCTCTTAATAATATAAAGCTCTAATGAACTAGTCCCAAGGCTAATCAAGAGGGGGGTGAATTGGTATTTAAATTTTTTGTTAAAGCAAAAGAATAATCACAACCAAATCAAGATTCACCATAGAAATCAAAGTGCAAAAATTAAATACAAAAGCATAATAAGAAAGAACACACCAAATTTTATAATAGTTTAGTCAACCTGACCTTCATCCACCCCCCGGAGCCTCTCCTCCGAGTATTTCACTAAATACAATGTCTCTCCTTCTGCCCTCACAGCAAGGCAGAGAAGCCCGTACAAAAACATCTTTCCACCAACCCAGGTGAGGCAGAGAACCCAACTCTTTTTGCTTCCTCTAGAAGCAGACAGAGAACCTAACTCCTTTTACTTCCTCCTGAAGCAAGTAGAGAACCTCGATCAGATACTAAAGAAGACTTCTATTGAACCCCTAAGGAACCAAGGATAATGACTAGAGAAGATGACAACGAATACTTGCTGAAAGTTCGATGGGATGTTAAGCCCTATGAACTTAGTCCCAAAGCTAATTAAAAGAGAAGTGAATCGGTAGCAACGAAATCTAGATTTACCACAATGAAAAACAAAGTGCGGAAATTAAAATGCGGAAGTAATAATAAGAAAAGAACACACCAGATTTATAGTGGTTCGGTCAAACCTTGACCTACGTCCACTCCTTGGAGGCACCCTCCAAGTATTGCACTAACAAAAGTGTCTCTCCTTTAGCCCCCACAGCTAGGTGGAGAAGCCCTTACAAACTCATTTCCACCTCTCCTGGTGCGGCGGAGTTGCCGGGTTCTTTGACACCAAAGAGACTTCTTCTTTGGTGAACTTACCTCGAGACAAGCTTTGAATCCGATGGTACTAAGGTGCGAGTTCGCCGGAGCAACCGTGTGGAACCCCCATCCACACTCCCTTGAGTCCCCCCTCACAGGATCTTCTCCCTCTCTCAAACTCCACCCTTTCCTCTCTCCCTTTCAAGCTCTCTCTTCAAGTTTCCCCCACAAGAACGAAGCTACAATGGCTGCAAAAGACATTTACAAAAAGTGTTATGCCAAAGTATAAATAGAAGCTCTCAAAATGAGCTCATTAATGCAAGTTGACGACATTATCGTCCCGGCCAATATGTATATCGTCCTGGACGATTAGTTCAAATTCAGCTCAACGACCTGGGACGATTAGAAGAAAATTGGTTACATCGTCCAGGCCGATAAGTTTAAAACCAATTTCAATCATCCTGATCATTGCCCTGAATACAAGCTGTCCGATGTAGATCGTCCAGGTCATCGTCCGGGCCGATCATGTGATCGTCCCGGATGATGTGATCTTATTAATCAACCATTAATACTTTTCAAAGATACCAGATCAATTTAGGCATGATTGAGTTAGATCGTCCTGTACGATAATAATATCGTCCTGGCCGATTTCCTAAAACAAAGAATTCCTAAACTGATTATGGCGGTTGATTCTTTCTGAATTGAGATTATCGTCCTGGCTGATACAAGTATCGTCCAGACCGATCAGTTGACGGCTGCCTTAATGAGGATGCCCTAATGAGGGTTTCTGATTTTGGACATATCGTCCAGGACGATATAAATATCGTCCCGGCCGATATTACCAAAAATAGAAAACTTATAGGGAACAACAGGAGATCTTCTAAATTATAATCCAACTGGTCCCACACCAAATACAACAGACTCAAGAAAGGAAAAAGATTACAAATTGACTCAGACCTAATCTACCCAATCTTGAGCTGATTCCAAATTGCAGTCCGATCGTGAGAACTTGAAACGTTAGCACATAAGGCAATCGTAGAGAAATAAGGAATTTTTGCTATCATCAAAATCATAAACCATAGATCCGCAATAATCTCCCCCTTTTTGATGATGGCAAAACATTTCAAATTGAATTTTCAAAAAAGAGCAATTTTCTCCTAATCTCCCCCTCACTAGAATAAATCTTAAAAAATAGGGGAGATAAAAATATTTTTGTTGTTTTAAAATTTTTGAAAAGAAAAAAAAGATACAACGTTCTTCCCCTTTGACATTATCAAAAAGAGAGGAGGCACAAACAAAGAACATTCCCTGATCAAGTAAAAAAACAAATGTTCTTAAAATGAGAAAGTTACCTCTGGGTTTTAATAAAAAAACTTAGTAGAATTGGATTAACAACACATAGCCCAGTAAAGGTTAGAAAATCAAGAATTGATAATCCAAACTCAAGTTCTTTAAAAAGGCTAAAAAACTTTTTAATTCAATATCTAAATCAAGGAATAAATTAGAGAAAGAAATAATAATTTTTCAAAACCCCTTTCATAAAATATATCTAATAGAAGATTAATGCACTGTTTGTTGAATCATGAATCAAGATTTTCAAACTCAAGCATCGAAAAATCAAGGGTTTTCTTAAGATTTAAGAACTATAAGAATGGTAAGCATTAAAATTTAGTGAGCTCATTTTATGCCTCTTGACAATTGGTTGACGCACTGCGCATCTTTTGATACACTTTGTGTATTCTATATTTTTCAATTTTGGCGCTTTGCGCTTCTTTTATTTTTGGCATCATTGGACAATTTTTTTTTGATTATGCTACCTTTCTGAAATCTTAAATGCCAAAAGTAAGCCTATACTATTGATAAAGCAAATTTCTTGATTAAGAAAATTTTGAATTAGATTCAATAACTTGCAAAAGATTCCTATGCGATAAATAAAATATAGGGAGATAAAAAATTTTGTTTCAAAAACCAATTTAAAAGATGAAAAAGATTTTAAATCAAAAGTAGAAAAACTTCTTTTAGGAAACAGAGATTGAAAGTAAAAAACATGAGTTTCCTTCCTTTGATTGTTTTTAGAGAAGTTAATCACAACTTACTAAAGATTTCAAGAAAAATTAGAAAGTAAAATTTTCATTTCTAGAAAAGTGGATGTGTGTGTTGATCAGAAAAAAAAATACGAAACAAAACAAGTAAAATTAAAAAAATCTAATAAACAATAAAATAAAAAATAAAAATAAAATAAAAAAATAACAAAGAAAAACTCAAATAAGGCTTTTATCCATTATCTCTTTCTTGGTCTGATGCTTCAGAAATCAGATCTGCCCATGAGATTTTTTGCTTTTCATTATTTTCCCAATTTAAATTTAACTTCGCCTTACCTTTTTCTTTTATAAGGAGAATTCTTAAATAAGGGCACTCATTTTTCATATGTCCAGGTTTCCTACATCGAAAGCAAACAATGTTAGAGGAAATATGGACATCCTTACCTCTTTTACCTTTCTTCCACTTTTGCTTATGCATTGGTGAGCTTTGTGATTTGCTTGACAATTCATTGCTATCATCACCAACTAAGCTTCCTCTTTCCGTATCTTCAGCTTTTAGAATGATCGTTTCACCTGCATCCAAAAGTCTTTGACCCAACCCTTGCTCGTAGGCAATGAGTGAGCCAATCAAATTATCAATAGAATAATCATTCAAATCTTTTGATTCACAAATAGCAACAACTTTAGCATCAAATTTTTTAAGTAAACAACGAAGAATTTTGTTAACTTATTCAAAATTTGAAAAATCTTTTCCTAAGGCATGCAATAATGTAGTAATTTGAATAAATCTTTTATACATATCTAAAATCGTTTCAAAAGGTTTCATAGAAAATATTTCAAAATCATGCATTAAAATATTCGACTTTGATTGCTTGATTTCATTAGAGCCTTCGTACATGGTGTGCAATTTATCCCAAACTTCCTTACCAGTAGTGCACGTGAAAATTAACAAAAAATCATCAGAATTTAAATCACAGAAAAAACAATTTAAAGATTTTGCATTTAATTGAGCATCCATTCGTTCATCCCTATTCCATTGATTAAAATGAATATCAGTTTTAATTCCATTAACAATACGTGATGGTGATGAATAACCAGTTAAAATCATATGCCACATGCAAAAATCAATTGATTGCAAAAAAGTAGACATGGGAATTTTCCAAAAATCAAATGTAATATTTTCAAACAATGGTGGTCTTGTGATTGAATATCCTTCCGCAACAATACGATTAGAAACATTAGCCATTGATCAAAATTTCAAAAGCCTTTTAAAACTTATTTTATGAAAACTGCTCTGATACCACTTGAAAGTTCGATGGGATATTAAGCCCTATGAACTTAGTCCAAAGCTAATTAAAAGAGAAGTGAATCGGTAGCAACGAAATCTAGATTCACCACAATGAAAAACAAAGTGCGGAAATTAAAATGCGGAAGCAATAATAAGAAAAGAACACACCGGATTTATAATGGTTCGGTCAAACCTTGACCTACGTCCACTCCTTGGAGCCACCCTCCAAGTATTGCACTAACACAAGTGTCTCTCCTTTAGCCCCCACAGCTAGGCGGAGAAGCCCTTACAAAATCACTTCCACCTCTCCCGGTGCGGCGGAGTTGCCAGGTCCTTTGACACCAAAGAGACTTCTTCTTTGGTGAACTTACCTCGAGATAAGCCTTGAATCCAATGGTACTAAGGTGCGAGTTCACCGGAGCAACCGTGTGGAACCACCTCCACACTCCCTTGAGTCCCCCCTCATAGGATCTTCTCCCTCTCTCAAACTCCACCCTTTCCTCTCTCCCTTTCAAGCTCTCTCTTCAAGTTTCCCCCACAAGAACGAAGCTACAATAGCTGCCAAAGACACTTACAAAAAGTGTTATGCCAAAGTATAAATAGAAGCTCTCAAAACGAGCTCATTAATGCAAATTGCCGATATTATCGTCCCGGCCGATAGGTATATCGTCCTGGACGATTAGTTCAAATTCAGCTCAATGACCTGGGACGATTTGGGACGATCAGAAGAAAATTGGTTACATCGTCCAGGCCGATCTCATGATCGTCCTGGCTGATTAGTTTAAAACCAATTTCAATCGTCCTGATCATCGCCCTGAATACAAGCTGTCCGATGTAGATCGTCCAGGTCATCGTCCGGGCCGATCATGTGATTGTCCCGGATAATGTGATCATATTAATCAACCATTAATACTTTCAAAAGATACCAGATCAATTTAGGCATGATTGAGTTAGATCGTCCTGGACGATAATAATATCGTCCTGGCCGATTTCCTAAAATAAAGAATTCCTAAACTGATTATGGCGGTTGATTCTTTCTGAATTGAGATTATCGTCTTGGCCGATACAAGTATCGTCCAGGCCGATCAGTTGACGGCTGCCTTAATGAGGATGCCCTAATGAGGGTTTCTGATTTTGGACATATTGTCCAGGACAATATAAATATCATCCCGGCCGATATTACCAAAAATAGAAAACTTATAGGGAACAACAGGAGATCTTTTAAATTACAATCCAACTGGTCCCACACCAAATACAACAGACTCAAGAAAGGAAAAAAGATTACAAACTGACTCAGACCTAGTCTACCCAATCTTGAGCTGATTCCAAATTACAGTCTGATCGTGGGAACTTGAAATGTTAACACATAAGGCAATCGTAGAGAAATAAGGAATGTTTGCTATCATCAAAATCATAAACCATAGATCCGCAACACTTGCTTGGAGCAACCTTTATGAAATCCCTTATAAACTCCCCCTCATAATATCCTCTCTCTCTCTCTCCCTTACTCTCCCTCTCCTCTTGTCTCTCTCAGGTCAAGACAGCAGTAAAAGATCTCTCTTTAGAAAAATAAGAGAGCTTTTAAATAAGGGTTCAAAAATAGCCCTAATTAGCAACTATTCATCAAATATCATCCATGATGATAGTACATCTTCCTGTACGATTAGTTCAACTTAATGAATATTATCCAGATAATCATCCTAGATGGATATCTGGATGACTGAAAAATAACTAGATCATCCAGGATGATCTCACGAATATCTGGGCCAATTGGTATATAATGATGATTAATGTCCAGAACATTACCCTGAAAGGATGTCGAGATGATGGAAAAATAACTTGATCATCCAGGATGATCTCATGATTATCCCGACCGATTAGTTCAATTCAGTACAAATCATCCAGAGCATCACCATGGATGGAACCAGACCGATGTTTGATCGTCAAGAAGAGAACTAAGGTTTGTGAACTGATCGTTCTGACCGATCATGCGATCGTTCAGGATAATATAATCGAGTAATCAAACCTTAATTGCTTTTCTTAATTACCATATTAATTTAGGCATAATTGCACTGTATTGTCCAGGATGATGTCCTGAATGATATCCAAAAATAAAAGATACTTAAATAAATCTGGCAACTGATTCTTTCTGATTTAAGCCTATCATCCTGGCCGATTCTAATATCATCTAGGACGATTCTCTTAATTGTGGAAATCTTAACCAGGATGCCCTCAAATTAGAGTTTTTATTTTTAACTAATCGTCTAGGCCAATTTTTAGATTGTCCCGAACGATGTGAGCAAAAATAAAAAAAAACTCTAAAATAGTTAGAAAATTTCTCCCAAGTATGTGTGTGTAAGGTTACTTAGCATCATGACCCATATTATTACAATGGACGCAATAAAAGGTAAAAGATATATGTCGTACATTACAAACTAACTCAATCCTAATCTACCCAATCTTGAGCTAGTTCAAATTACAGTTTGATCATGTGGACCTAAAATATTAGTAGGCAAGGCAGTAAGAAAGAAATAGAAGTGTTTGCTATCATCAAAATTAAATTCTTTGAAATTAGATTTGCAACAGATAACTTACTTGGTTCACTCGTTGCTTACGAGCAAGGAGTGAACCAAAGATAACTTGATGTAGGTGAGCGAAAGAAGGAGAAAACTGTGGCGCTGAAGGCCAAAAATATGGACACTGACTCTTCCGTGTCTGAAAGTGTTGATTTTGCTTTAATCACGAGATAATTTAAAAGCTTTCTATGGAAGAATCACAAGCACCATAAAAAATGGAACAAAAATAAGAGTAGCAAAAATTATAAAAGTTCTTATGATGTTGTTTATTTTAAATACAGGAACCCTAGACATGTCAAAGTTGATTGTCCTGCACTTAAGGATCACCCAAGCAAGAAAAAGAGTGAGGAGAAACCTAAGTTCAAAAAAGACAAGGTCAAGAAGCAATTCCCAAAGGCATTTTGGGCGGATTCTGTATCTGACTTCTCTAAGACTGAAGCTGAGGAAGAGACAACAAACTTGTGCTTGATAGGTGATCATCTTGGTTAGTCTGACCAAGAAGAGGTATGTGAACCAAACTATGATCAATTACTTGAAGTTTGTGAGAATATTCATGCATCATATAGGAAACTTAAGAAAACTCATGCTAGTATAAAATTGGAATTTTTAAATTTGTAAAAAGAGCATGAAATTTTAAGTAAATATCACACTCAAATTGATATCAATCACATGTCATTATTTGATAAATTTGATGAATTGAACAAAAAGCATTCTGAGTTGATTGATGAGTATGACTCATTGAAAGCTTCCTTCGCCTTACTTGAATTTGATTTTAAAATTTATATTAAAGAATTTGAGAATAGGGAGCACTATTTGAATGTTGATAATGCTATTTTAGAAAGTGCTAACTCGAGGTTTAAAGTTGAATTGAATGCACTTGAGAGAAATAGGAATACACCCACACTTGATCTAAAGCCAAAACCTAGGAAGATGCATTATAACCCGAACAGATTAGTAAATCCTTTTCCTAGAGTTAGATATTTTTCATGTGGTATGCTAGGACATATTTCACACACTTGTACTGTTCGGTGTAGTACACATTAGGTGTGGAGACCCAAATTATATGATTCATAGCATAACACACATGCATTGCATTCTTATTTTTATTAGAAGGGATCCAAACCTATTTTTGTTCCTAAATTTGACGTTTGATGTTTTTGTAGGTGTGCTCTCACCAAAGATCTTGTAAGAGCATGTGGTACCTGGACAGCGGATGCTCAAGACACATGACTGAAGATTTTGATCAATTTGTTATGCTTCAGGCCAGGGCTGGAGGCAAGGTTACTTTTGGAGATAATACCATTAGGAAAGTGGTTGGTGCAAGTATAACCGGAAACTTTAAGAACCTTTTGATTAAAAATATTTTTCTTTTAGATGTACTGAAACATAACTTACTAAGCATCAGTCAGTTATGTGATAAGGGCTTCATCATAAATTTTTTGGCAAATACATGCGTTATTAACTTGAATAACAACACTATTTTGTAGGGAAAGCAAATTAACAATATTTACATGTTTGATTTATATAATATTGGATGTGCTACTTCATTTTGTTTAAAAATTATTGCTGATGATTCTTGGTTGTGGCACAGGAGGTTATGTCATGCTAATATGAAAACCCTTAGGAGAATGACCCAAAATAACCTAGTTAAAGGTGTCCCCAAGCTTAAGTTTTTTAAAGACCACCTTTGTGATGCCTACCAACTAGGGAAGCTAGTCTATTCCTCTTTCCATTCTATTAAGGATATTAGCACATCTAGACCTTTATAAGTCCTTCACATGGATTTGTTTGAACTTACTAGCATTGCCAACTTAGGGGAAAAAGTCTATGGATTTGTGATTGTCGATGACTATTCGAGATTCACTTGGATTAGATTTTGTCACATAAGAGTGAGTCTTTTGATGAGTTTAGATCCTTCTCCACTTGAATTTAGAAAAAGTTAGGTTGTGACATCTTGACCATCCATAGTGATCATGGGGGAAAGTTTGAAAATGAGATATTTGGAGACTTTTGTGAGGATAAAGGGATTAGTCACAACTTCTCAGCTCCTAGGACCCCTGAATATAATAGGGTAGCTAAAAGGAAGAATATGACCTTAGTTGAGGCCACTAGAGCCATGCTTGTCGAGTACTTACTTCCAAAAGACTATTGGGCTGAAGTGGTAAACACAACTTGTTATGTGTTTAATAGGGTGATGTTAGAGCCAAACTTGATAAGACACCCTATGAGATTCTTAAGGGTAGGACACACAACCTTTCCCACCTTCATGTCTTTGGTTGTAAGGTTTGCATTCTTAGCCATGAGAAGTCACACTTAGGAAAATTTGACCCAAAATTTGATGGAGTGTTATTAAGATATTCAAGTGTGGGGAAATCCTTTAGGATGTTTAATAAGAGGACTTTGGTGGTGGAGGAGACTACTCATGTAGTGTTTGATGAATTTGATCATAAGGAGTCTAGAGTTGAGAATGAAGATGGTGTTGAAGAGATTACTTAAGGAGTTAAAATTTTGAAGAAGAGTGTAGAGCCACAAAACACTAAAGGTGCAGGTGCGATTACCTAGGGAGTAAAAAATGCAAATATGGAGGAAATGATAGAACCTACACACACTTTGCCTAGGGATTGGAGATATTCTTTGAGTCATCTTAAAGAACTGATCTTAGGAGACCCTTCTGAAGGTGTTAGAATTAGATATGGACTTAGGAAGGAAGTAAACCACTATGCCTTTATCTCAATTAATAAACCCACCAATATTAATCAAGCATTGTCTAATGAGTTTTGGATTTTAGCCATGCAAGAGGAATTAAATCAATCTGTTAGGAATAATGTTTGGGAACTTGTAGAAAGACTAAAGGGACAAAGTTTAGTTGGAACCAAATGGGTCTTTAAGAATAAGATGAATGATTCTGGTGTGGTGGTTAAGGGGTACAACCAAATAGAATAGATTAATTTTGAGGAAACATTTTCCCCTGTAATTAGATTGGAAGCCATTAGAGTGCTATAGCCTTTGCCTGTTATGAGAGATTTAAGCTTTACCAAATGAATGTAAAGAGTGCCTTTTTAAATAGGGTAATAAAAGATGATGTATTTGTAGAGCAACTCCCAGGTTTTGAGAGTTCCCAATTTCCAAATCATATTTTCAAATTAAAAAAGGTCTTATATGGATTAAAATAAACAACAAGAGCTTGGTATGAGAGGCTTAGCACATTTTTACTAAAGAGGGGTTTTGTTAAGAGAAGTGCAGACACCACCATTTTTCTGAGAAAGGTAGGAGAAGAGTTACTCATTGTTCAGATCTATGTTGATGATATACTTTTTGGATCTTCCGATAAAAAGTTATGTGTTGATTTTCTAAAATAATGAGTAAGGAGTTTGAGATGAGTATGATGAGAGAGTTATCCTACTTTTTGGGGTTTAACATAAGACAATTGGATGATGAAATCTTTATAAATCAATCAAATTATAATAAAGATATATTGAAGAAATATGAAATGGATAAAGTTAAGCCAATAAATACTCTCATGATTTCTAATATTCAGCTGGATAAGGACTCAAATGGAAAATTTATTGATCAAAAGAAGTATTTAGGGATGATTGGATCTTTACTCTAACTGACTGCTAGCTGACCTGATATAATATTTAGTGTTTGTCTCTATGCTAGATTTCAAGCTGATCCTAAAGAATCCCACCTGAATGCAGTTAAGAGAATTCTTAGATATCTTTTGGGGATCCAAAACTTAAGAATCTGGTATCCTAGACACAACTCTTTTTTTGAGATTATTGGATATTCTGATTCTGATTTTGTAGAATATAGGGTGGATAAAAAGAGCACTTTTAGAACTTATCAATTCATAAGACAGTCTTTAATCTCTTGGTCTAGAAGAAAATAAAACTTTATTGCACTTTCCATTACTAAAGTTGAATATATTGCCTTAAAAAGTTGTGTGGCCTAAGTATTTTTGTTGAAGCAACAAATTCTAGATTTAGGATTACCTATAGGCACAATTTTAATACATTGTGACAACACTAATGCCATTTTCATCTCTATGAATCCTATCCAACATTCAAGGACCAAACATATTGACATAAGACATCATTTTGTTAGAGACAATGTGACCAAATGAGACATTGAGTTACACCAAGTGACAACTGATAATCAACTAGATGTTATCTTTAATAAACCACTGGCTTTTGATACTTTCAGCATCTTATGGACCAGATTGAGTGTGATTAACAAAAATGCATGAACTTGATGTTTATTGAAATCTGAATTTTCAATTTTGTTGTTTTTTTCTTCTTTTATTTGTTTCACTTTATTTATTTTACTTTTTACTAGCTTTTGTTTCTTTTGTATTTTTTTATTTTTATTATTTTAGTTTTTTTTTGTGATCACTATTGAAATGACATTTTATATCATGTTTTTTGTTTTTTGAAAATTTGTAGTCAATATTTTACATCTTTAAATCAGTTAAATGGAGAAAAACTATTGATTGTTTATCTTCTTTTAATTTTAGTGGAGTAATTTTTTTTTCTAAATAAAAGTCTATCTTAAATTAATAACTAGACTTTGCTATTGTGATCTTTTTTATCTTGCTATAATAATCTATCTTATATTTATATTGTTCAAAGTCTTTATGTTACTTTCAAGTTTTTTTATAATCTTGTCGTTGCATTTATCATATAATTTTGATTATGTTTTGTGGTTTGTTCTTTCTTATATTAGAGAGTGAGTTTATTTTTCTCTAATATCTGGAAGATATACTCATAACTGAGAGTATTTAAGAGTTTTGAAAAAGGATTTAGCTTGCAAAAAAAAGTGACCAATGATGTCAAATCAAAAGATGCCAAATTGAGAAATATACATAAAGTGTATCAAAAATAAAAAGATATGTAGAGTGCGCTAATCAATTGATAAGTGGCATAAATTGAGACCACCAAAACAACCTCTCTTATATTTTAAACTTTTAAAACTTAGAAGAACTCATGTGACACTTGATATTTTCAAAGGCTTGATTTCGAATTTCATGATTGTGACAAATCACTTTGGTATATTATTTTATAGGATATTTTTTCTGAAACCAAATTTTAAACGGATCTCTTTTTCTTATCATATTATTTTTTTTGAGTTAGGTCTTCTATTTCAAAAATTGATTTTGCCTCGAGAGAAGTCCGAGCTAGGGTTAACAATATCGGATAGTCTACTATTTTTGAATTTTGACGATATTAACTCATTGGTCTTACAAGTTTTTAAATTCAATCATATGGAGACTTTATCATTTTCATACTTTGATTAAAAGAAATTTTAAAAATTACTTTTGTTCTTCTTTTTTTTCTTTTTCTTTTCTAGTTTTTTCTCTTCCTTTTTGTGATGTAAAAAGGAGAAGTAATGTTTGAGTTGACTCATCATACAATTTTCACTTATGTTTGTATTTTATTTAGCTTTGATTATTTGATTTTTTGTCATCATCAAAAGGGGGAGATTATTATAAATATATTTTCAGGGAATATAATTTTGATGATAGCAAACACTTCTGTTTCTCTATGACTGTCTCACCTATTAACAGTTCAGGTCCACAAGATCTAATTGCAATTTGAACCAGTTCAAGATTGGGTAGATTAAGACTGAGTCAGTTTATAATGTACGACATGTGTCTTTTACCTTTTCTTGAGTCCTTTATAATAGTGTGAGTCCTGATGCTAAGTAACCTTGCACACACACACTTGGGGGAAATTTTTTGACTATTTTAGAGTTGTGTTTTTGCTCACATCATCCGTTATGATCTAAAAATTGGCCTGGATGATTAGTTAAAAATAGAAATCCTAATTAGGGCATCATAGTTAAGGTAGTCGCAATTAAGAGAATCATTCTGGATGATATTAGTATCGACTAGGATGATAGACTCAAATCAGAAAGAATCACCCGCGAGATCTATCTAGGTATCTTTTATTTTTGGACATCATCCTGGACGATGCAGTGCAGGTATGCCTAAATTAATCTAGTAATTAAAGAAAGTAATTAAGATTTAATTGCTTGATCATATCTTCCTAGACGATCGCATGATCAACTAGGATGATTGCATGATCGACCTGGACGATCAGTTCACAAACCTTAGTTCTCCTTAGATGATCAAACATCGGCTTGGTTCTATTCAGGGAGATGATTTGGATGATTTGTACTGAATCAAACTAATCGGTCGGGACGATCGCGAGATCGTCCTAGATGATCAAGTTATTTTTTCATCATCCAGAACATCCCTAGACATCCTTTTAGGGTGATGTTCTGGACGATAATCATCATTTTGTACTAATCATCTTGGTTGATTGTGAGATCATCCTGAATGATCTAGTTATTTTTTAGTTGTCCAGACATCCATTCAGGGTGATTGTCTGGATGATATTCATCGAGTTGAACTAATTGTACAGGACGATGTACTATTATCCTGGATGATATTTGATGATTAGTTGCTAATTAGGGCTATTTTGAGCCTTTGTTTAAAAGCTCTTTTGTTTTTCTAAAGAGAGATCTTTTGTTATTATCCTGACCTGAGAGAGCCAAGAGGAGAGAGGCAGAGCAAGGGAGAGAGAGAGAGGATCTTGTGAGGGGAAGTTTGTGAGGGGTTTCATAAAGGTTGCTCCAAGTAAGGATTTGTCGTTGTCTTCTCCAATCATCGTCCCTAGTTCCTTGGGGGTTCTAGAGAGGTCTACTTAAGCATATGATCGAGGTTTTTTGCCTACTTTAGGAGGAAGAAAAAGGAGTTGGGTTCTCTGCCTGCTTAAAGAGGAAGCAAAAGGAGTTGAGTTCTCTGCCTCACCGGGGTTAGTGGAAAGGAGTTTTTGTACAGGCTTCTCCACCTTGCTGTGGGGGCAAAAGGAGAGACACTGTGTTCAGTGCAATACTTGGAGGAGAGGCTCCGAGGAGTGGATGTAGGTCAGGTTGACCGAACCACTATAAAATCTGGTGTGTTCTTTCTTATTATACTTCAGCATTTAAATTTTTGCACTTTGATTTCTATGGTGAATCTTGGTTTGGTTGTGATTGTGCTTTTTCTTAAAGAATTTTTAAAATACCAATTCACCCCCCACTTGGTTAGCCTTGGGACTAGTTTATTAGTGCTTAACATTCCTGTCGAACTTTCAATATGATTCAAACTAGCTATGTTGTACCATCACGTATTATAGATATAGTCAAAAATGATATTTCATTTACTAAAAGGAGTAGAGCAGAATAAACTTATGCCCAATTAAATGCTAAATATTTGAACTATTTTTTTTGTGCTTTAAATTTTGAAGATTATATATGAATTTTAATATATACTACTAGCAAGAATATTTGGGATAGATAATGCATTACATACGAAGGTACAAGTGATGTCAAGAAATCTAAGTTGAATATTCTAATTTTTTTGCATAAAATCTTATGAGATGATTTTAGACATTTATACTAGGTTTACTCAAATTGTGACATCATTACATGCTTTAGCTAAAGAACTTTCAAACTTTGAAAAGGTTAACAAAATTATATATTATCTACCTGATAAATTTCATGCTAAAGTTACTGATATATGTGAATCAAAAGACTTGAATTATTATTTTATTGATAGTCTAATTGGCCCATTCATTGCTCATGACTAAAGTATGAGTCAAAGACTTTTGGATGCATGTGAAACTATAGCACTAAAAGCTAAAGAAAAAGAAAAAAAGTGACTTAGTAGATGATGAGAGTAACGAAATATCATCAATAACATGCAAATTTAAAAATCTACTAAAGTGCATGCATCAACATCAACAAAAGTAAAATAAAGATAAAAATGGTAAGAATATTAAGATTTCTTTTGATGTTATTTTTTTAGGTATAAAAATATTGGACATATGAAAAATTAGCACCTTAATATAAAAACTCTTAATGCAATGGAAAATAGTAAAAATAAGTTAATTATAATAAGGGTAAATAATAAAAAGCAAAAGATTTCCTAGAAAGACCTAGCTTTTGAATCATTAGACTAGGAGCAAGATTACGAGGTATAAAGTTTTGCTTATGTGTTTATTTGTGTTATAGTTAATACATGTGTGTATATTCTTTATTTTATTTTGTTCATCGTGAATATTTTTTTATATTGTTTTAGTGTTTTATTTTATAGTAAAATGTTTATGTTTGTAATTTTTTTTCCATTTATATTTTTGAGAACATTCTCTGCTCTTCATAGACAAATCACATCTCATATCATATTTGCATAAGAGAATCAATCACTTCCCTCGAATCACTTTTTTTTCTTAAAATGAAAAATTTATCTCTTTTTACTTAAAAGTTTTTGGTAAGTGATGATTGACTTCTCTAAATAGTTAAAGGAAGAGAAATTGATGACTATCCCTCTACCTCTAACTCCTTTAGCGGTGAAACTTCTTTTTGAATCAAAATCTATTTCAAATTAAAAATTGACCTAGAAATAGAGATCTGCTTCATCTTCCTACATTTTTTTATCTCATATGAATATTTTTGTAAGTTAATGAATCCACTTAAATTTTTTTAAATCAAGTTGTTTGTTTATATGAAATGAATCAATTTTTGCTTTATGGTTTACTCACTCACGACTCTTATAATACCACTAGGATCATCATTTGGTTCAATTAATTTTGACCAAATTAAAAAAGGTATTTTTTTTTAGTTTTGAACTCATTTGCATGTCTTTCGGAGTGTTTTGGTGCATGAAAATGATTGCATATGTTCTAGAATGAGCTTAAGTGTTTGGAGTAAGTTTTGAACAAAATTGAGAAAATTTACTATTTGAGCACCCCAATATTGGGTGTTTGAGCACCTCAAAGCTGTTGTACTACCAAGCACCAAATAGTGAGATTGTAGTGCTCCCGACTTTAGAATTTGAGATTTTGAACTAGCGTTGTAGTGCTAGGTGGCAGTGCTGCGAAGCTAGGAAGTGTTTAATAATTTATATAATTTTTAATAAATAGAAAGTAATATGGACTCTGAAAAATAATATTGCAGTATAATTGAAGTCTCAAAATACTGTTATACATGATCTCTGTTAATTTTATTTTTTACTAAAAATATTTATTTTGCTTAGTAGGGTTTTCTGTTGCCTATTGTTATAGAAAATTATGTAATTATGCAATATACTCATTTTTGTTTTAATTGTTATGATGAGAAAAATATGTACATATGTGATTGAAAAATATTTGCTAGGAGATATAAGGGGCTAGAATCATTTGAGATTTTATCTATGTCAGGGAATATTTTAGTGCATATAAAGCATATCCTAATGGCTATAAAGTAATATTCTAGTGACTATAATCCATTTTTTGATGCCTACAGACATGCTCTAGTGCTATAAATAAAAAATGGAGTCATAAGAGGCCATAATCCTATAAGATTTTATTTGGATTTGGGAAATATGATATGAACTTTAGTATATTTATTTTCTTAGATTGTTATTTAAATATTTGAATAACTATTATTCTATTATTACATTTTTCAGTATAGTGATTTATTATACTACATTTAATTTCTTTTAAATATTTTGCAAAATTTTTAATAAAATAATTTAAAATTTTAGATCAGTTAGTTAGGATTGCTAAGCTATTGTAGCTCACTATGTTTTTTTTTTTTAGTTTTTAGGATCTAAGAAAGGGAAGAACTATGGATGTTGATTAGCAATTTTAAGATTTGATATAAATTTATAGGAATTTATCTATTTTAATTTTTGTACAATCATGGATAGTTTATTATTCAATTATGTAGCTTCTATTTGTAGTCATGTACCGTAGTATAGATATGCTTCGTATCTGATTAGCTCTCTCATGGAGAAGTGCTACATTTTTTGAGATAACTTTGAGATAGCCATTAGTACCATTTCACATTTCTAATTTCATTGAGCTTGTGGAGAGAGCTCTTCTAATAGAATGATATATTGGCTACTCAGCTGTGGTAGATTACTAGTAGGAAAATGTTCAATGATGAGACTTTTGGTAGTTACTAGGAAGCATATAGATTATAAATAAGGGTTGTATGACCTTTCAAGTATCAGTTTGGAATAAGAGTACAAATTATGATTCTTTTTTTTGCTATCCTGATAGTACATCATTTTTTAGATTTATTTTCTAAGGAGTTAGTTAGTTTGCCTATGGATAAAGATATAAAGTTATGTATTTATATAGTTTCAGGTATGACCCCAATATCTAAAGCTCCATATAGGATGGCACTTAAGATGCTTTAGTAGTTGAAGTTTTAACTCTAAGAGTTAATTGATAGGGGATGTTTTTAACCTAGTTTATCTCCGTGGGGAACACTTATTTTATTTATGAAGAAAAAAGGATGGTACAATGCATATGTAATCGAATTCAAGTTGATCAAGTTTCATTTCTTCCTCAGAGAAAGATGATAAAAAAATTCCCAATCATAGTCCTTGCGGATCGGATAATCCATATATGATAAAAAAAGAAACTCAAGATATTTACTATTTATCTCTCTGAATGAGATCTCAATTACAGCTACAGTTTCATTAGATATCTAATAACTAGATTCCCTTTTCGATCCGGTTCCTCCACCACCACGAACCCCGGTTTGATTCAGGCATGATACACTTTTTCTTTATTGGGAGAACCCAAGTACTCTCTTGCGGATCCATAAAACAACTCTTAGAAATCTTTTTCTCTTTTGGAAGATACAGGAGAAAAATAATCAACTTATTTCTATTGGAAGACCAAAAAGATTTTTCCAATGTCTCCTTTCTGAGTTCAATGGATTTCATAGGTATAGGAAGAAGCCACATCAAATATAATTTTTTTTCTTTTGACCATCTTTCGATCATATTAATTGACTACGGTGAGTTAAACAAAGTCACTATCAAGAATAAGTATCCCTTATCTTGGATTGATGATCTATTTGATCAGCTTGTTAAATTTTCCATATTTAGAAGATTAATTTATAATTTGACAATTATTAAGTGAAGGTGAGAGAGTCTGATGTGATGAAAATAGTTTTTAGTATGAGGTACATATATTATGAGTTATTAGTCATAATTTTTGGGATGATTAATGCACCAGCTACCTTTATAGATATGATAAATAGAGTAATCATTATTTACCTGAATAAGTTTGTTATTGTTTTAGTAGATGAAATTTTAGTTTATACTACTTCTAAGGAAGATTATGCCAGAAATCTAAGGATATATTGGAGGCTTTAAGGTAGCATCAACTATATACTAAATTCTTTAAATATGATTTTTGGCAAAGAAATATTTCTTTTCAAGGACACATGGTGAGTAGTATATGGTATTTTAATGATTTCAAAAAAGTTTAGGCAGTTACTGAGTGGCTGAGGCCTACTATCATATTTTTGGTACAAAGTTTTTTATTTATTGATGGATATTACAGGAAGTTTGTGAAAGGTTTTCTTAGATTTTTGCACCTCTAACGAGACTAACTAAGAAGTTAGTAGTTTTTGTGTAGATACCGGAGTGTGAGGCTAATTTTCAGATACTAAAGAATTTTTTGACTTGTGCTTTAGTTTTATCTCTTCTATATGGTATAAAAGGATTTTCAGGTATTTAGTGATGCTTCACTGAGAAGTTTTGAATATATTCTGATATAGCAAGGTAAAGTAATAAATTATACCTCTAAATAATTAAATTCACATTAGAGGAATAATCTGACACAAGATTTTGAGTAAGCTGTTATTATATTTGCTTTAAATATTTGGCATCATTACTTCTATGGTTTAAGATTTTTATCGATCATCAGAGTTTGAAGTATATATTCACTTGAAAGGATTTAAATATAAGATAAAAGATATGTCTTAAGTTGATCAAAGACTATGATATACTTATTTAGTATCAACCTAGTAAGATAAATGCGGTGGTTGATGCTCTGAGCAAGAAGTATTTTGGATTATCATATATACGGATCACTTTTGAAGAATATTTGATATTGAATATGGAGAGATTAAAGTTGGAGTTGATTTTTTTTATACATAATATATTAGCTCAAATTATTATTCAGTCTTCTTTGTAAGAAAGAATTCAAGAATCACAGTAGTCAGATATTAAATATCCTAAGTTGATTGATCTTATTAGATGAGGCAAGAAATTTGAATTGTGAGCATCTAATTCTAATATTATTTTTTTCAAGAATAGATTGGGGGTACCAATTATTGGACATTTGAGGCAAGAGATTTTGCACAAGGCTCACTACTCATGATACACTATTGATCTATAAAGTAGTAAAATATATAGTGATTTGAACTATATTTTAGTGGCATGGATTAAAGAAGGATGTGGCAGATTTTGTATCTAAATGTGAAGCATGTGAGTCAGTGAAGCAAAATGTTAATGATTGGGATGTTTTCTACAGCCAGTACCCATTCCATAGTGGAAATGGGAAGAAGTTTCTACAAACTTTCTCAGGTCATGACAAGGACATGTTGTTGTTTGTGTTGCAGTTGATCATCTAACAAAGTTTGTGTATTTCATTATAATTTGATAGTCTGATCTGATAGACAAGTTGGTATAGATATATGTGAATGAGATCTTCAAAATACATTAGATATTGAAGGTTATAAATTTTGATAGGGATTGCGGGTTTACTTCTAAACTATTGAGGGGTATGCAACAATAACTAGGTAAAAATGATACTTTAATATGGATTTTTATCCAAAAATAAATGAACATTCTAAGAGGATTATTCAAGTATGGAGAATCTTTTATGACTTTATATTCTTGATTTTGGTGATAATTGGGAAGACCACATTTCTTTGATTAAGTTTTCATACAACAATAATTTTCAATCAAGTGTATATATGGCTCTATATCAAGCTATATATTGTAGGAAATGCAAAAAACTTTTATCTTAGATAGAGGTGGGCGAGAGATATCTAATTTGGTGAGCCTTGATGATAAGGGTAAAAAGTGTTATATTTTGTGTTAATTTATTAGTGAAAGTGTGTTATTTTAGTTGTATTTTTATAAGAAATGAGAAAAACTTTCAAGTATGTTACAACGCCATAACATTGAACACTATACTATCGCGGCGTCGTTATTAACACTATCGGAGCACCCAAATATAGAAATGGTGGCACCTAGTCTCTGTTTGATAGCACCACAACATCGGATGAGTCAACACCGCCAAGCACAATTGCTATCTACATAACGTAGTGGCACCGAATTCTAGCACCACTAAGTCAAGGGGAGTGCCACATGGATGTTGCAACACTCAACTATCTGCAACACCATGATACTATAGTTATAACCTTTTAGGCTTTAATCTGCTAGCAAAATGATGTGTCAATTCATTAAACAGCGGGGTCATGTCTACAAGAACCACACACAACAGATGAAACCCTTAAGAGCTGTGGCATTAATTCATTTTATGGGCCCCACGAAGTAAGTGTATTGAGCACCGTGACACCATAATCTATTTTTTGTGTTTTTATATAAATAATCCATTTATAATGTTAATTTAGGAGTTCAATCACTCATTTAATTTATATTTATATAGTGCTTATTTGTTTTTTCCTTAGGAGTGAGAACTAAGAGAATTCAGAGAAGAACTAATTACATTCCATTAGAGTGCTTGGCTTGTGTTTATGGAAGTAATTTTGTAAGTTTAAGGAGGAGTGTAAAGGAGATCATTGAACTCATCCAGTGATATTTTTTCTTCTATACTTTCTTTTTTTGCGCAATTAATGAAAATGAATTTACTTCACTTGTTCTTCATGTTTGGCTAAATTCTCTAGTTTTTTATTGATGATATAAATAGAATATAAAGTACTAATGAATTCTCATCATCAATAACTTTATAATATTTTCAACATACCAGGTCTTTATTTAATGCATATAGTGATCATATGTATAATTAATATCAAGTGTAATGTAGAGCCTAGGAATAAAAAAGCATGCTCAACCAGGTATGTTGGATTGGTATGATGCAATCATAGGCATAGTGCTTGTCATGTATCAAATTTATTGAGATGAATATCATGAGAGGATTTTGATAATACATGCTTTACTTATTCTTCTAAGATTCTCATAGGGTGACATACTATGGGAGTTTAGAGTTGTATTGAGGTTGGAAGGATTAATATGTTTTTTTTCTCTTCAAGTTTGACTAAGCGGTCGGTGATGCATATGCTCTGAATAGCATCAATATAAAAGAGAATCATTATGAAACTTATTGTATTTATATTCCATTAGTCCAAAATAATTTATCCAAATAGTATTTTATTTAATTATTTTTTATTTTAAATTAAGTGATTATATCTTCACCAAAACGTATTTTTATTATGTAGGATAATTATTGTAGTTGAAGTAGACAATCATAGTATTTTTAATAATAGTTTATTCTTATAGGATTGATACACTTCTCTATTACTATATTACTTGATCTGACATATATAGATGTATATATTAAGTGAGGTTTTACTAGTCTAAATTGTGGATAGTGTCTCCACCTAGGGATGTATGATGCATGTTGTGTCCTAGATTGTGGCTTTAATGTATCCATAGGCCAGAGTGTATTATCGTGCAGTGCACTTATTTATTTTTAAAATATTTATTTACACTTTTACATATGCCAACTTCTACTTTTAATGCATGTTCATTAGTGTCTAGTTCTAATGTATGTTCTTCTAACTCCTAGAATACTTCTTCTAAATCAACATGTTCATTTTCAAGGATTCATGTGTTTTTAATAATTTAACACATTGTTTATTTAATGTGTCATATTATTCACTTAATGATTCTTGATCCTTAACTAAAACAATGTGCTCAATTTTAAAACTTGAATGATCATTAGTTCAATTTTCATGTTGTTCCTTTAAATTTGAAAAAAAAAAAAAAAAATTCAAGTGCGAGTGTTGCCTTTTCAACTTCTTATAAGAGTTATGTATTTGCTTAGATATAGAAAATAAATCATCATATAAAATCTTGCATACCTCATCCTAATAGGAGTTCTCATCATATTAAAGCTAAAAAATATTATTTAATATGAAACTTGTAAATTAAAAACAATATTTTTAATATATCTGAATTATATATATATATATATATATATATATATATATATATATATATATATATATATATATATATATATATATATATATATATATATATATATATATATATATATAATTGACTATGATAAAGATTAAAAATTTATTTTGATGTTACTAATTCTCGAGGCAAAATCAATTCAGAAACTTCAAAAATTAAATTCGAGAGCATATGAACTTCGATTTCAGCGAGCTTATAGTTAAACTGAGCGTCTCGGAAATACGAATCCAACGACACCAAATTCGACCCAATCCCAGCCCAAATGAGTCCGAATCAAGGACCCGAAGCGCTGTTGGAAGCTTCAAACCACAATTTGAGTTACCAAGCGTTCTCCGATTTTAATAAGCTTATACTCGAATCGAGCGGCTCGACGAGATGAATCCAACGAGCCCAAGATCGCCAAATTCCGACATCATTAAGGCTTTCAAATGTCCAACGAACGGTGCATGATCGTAGGATTAAATATCGGCCGTTCATTCAAACCACTCCCAATTCGCCCCTGATCTCACGCCTATTTACGGGCTATGCCACTCCAGAAAAAATATAAATAGAGCCCTCATTCTACACAAAGAGGACTCAAGTGAAGAGAGAGAAGAAGAAGAGAAGAAGGAGGAGAAGGAAGAAGCTCCTCCTCGACCACCGCCGGAGCTCTTCCTGCCGCCTGAACATGACGGGATTCTGTGTGATATTCGGGAGAACGCACGAATTCTTCCCAACTTCCACATGATGCTGAAATTCTTCCTAATTTGCAACAGAGTTCCCTCCTGACACTGAAACTCTCCCCAAGTGAAGCCGGAGTTCTCCTTTGCCACCAACAAATGTCGGACTTCTACCCGACGTCGAACCTTCACTCTTCGCCAAGTTTCTACCCGACGCCTGACTTCTACCGGTTATCGAACTTCTCTGGACGTCAACGTGAAGATGGATTTCTTTCCATTGTTGGACTTCTACCTGACGTTGTCCTTCTAATCTTCGTCGTCAAACTACAGTCTTTCCGACCTCCGTCGCCCGCCGACTATGGTCCTTCTTACTTATGTCACCCGCCGAATACAGTTCTTCCGACCTCCGTCGCCCGCCGACTACGGTCCTCCTTACTTACGTCGCCCGCTGACTACAGTCCTTCCGACCTCCGTCGCCAACTGACTACGGTCCTCCTGACATACTCGCCCACCGACTATAAGTTTTCTGACCTCCGTCGCCCTCCGACTACGGTCCTTCCGACAAAACGAACATGTCAACAATGACTCTTTGTATTAACATCATGTAATGTACTACATAAGATGTACATCAAGCTAAGACCTTCCACCAAGGACGGGCCTCATTTCTAATCGACTGCAATACTAGTGGATTCATTCAAACTGGGCTAGGCCCCGTGGTTTTCCCCCCTTTTCAAGAGTTTTCCACGTAAAAATATTGGTGTCTCATAAATGCTAGACCCTTTCTCTTATATGATTGCGTGCCAGATTTTTGTACAATGCTAAGATGATAAACTTTATATTTCTCTACCACCGCGAATACTCCTGGACGCAACAACAATAATTATGATTTTTATATATGTTAAAAAAAATTATTAAAAAAAAACTCTTCTAACGACAACTTCTTTTTTATTTAGAATGACTTATAATTATTTTATCTTAATACCAATTACTTGGCTTCTCCGCGACTGGCTGTTGGGCTCAAAGTTAGCCTCCATGTCAGAGACCAGTCGCCGACCTCTTTAGACGCTGTGGCGAATTTTAATTTTTTATAATTATTTTATTAAAAAAATCTTTAACATCATTATTTTTAAATTTAGACCTTCTCAAGATTGCTTTCATTTTAGACTTTTATAATTATTTTATTTAAAAAAAGGTCTTTGACATCATTATTTTTAAATTTTGTCCTTCTCGAGATTGTTTTAATTTTCTTTACTAGAATGGTACGTGCTA
This sequence comes from Dendrobium huoshanense, assembly GCA_016618105.1. Classification (NCBI taxonomy): domain Eukaryota; kingdom Viridiplantae; phylum Streptophyta; class Magnoliopsida; order Asparagales; family Orchidaceae; genus Dendrobium; species Dendrobium huoshanense. Next base: position 70,697,814 of record CM028347.1, on the reverse strand, counting down.
ATCAAGTTGGATATTTCTCTTCCCTGATGAAACTAGCCTCTATTAGTTTCTTAGCTTTAGTGATTACTTGTTGTTCGATTCCAAGACCAAGGGCGGAAGCAAGTACAGTTCAAGAATTCCCCCCCCCCCCCCCGGTTCCTTAAAAAAAAAAATTACATGTAAGGGCATTTTAATAGTTTGCCCCTCTAAAAAAATACTTTTGCCCCTTTTTTGCCCTAACATCTCGCGACGCCTCTCATTCTTCTTCTTCTACGTGAATCGCAAGCAGGCCGCAGCCCTCGGCCCATCTTCCCTCTTCTTCACGCGGTAGTAGGTAGAATTTTCAGGCCGCAGCTCCCTCGCAAGCAGACCGCATCTCCACTCCAAGGAATCACGATTGTGTAAGTTTTTCTTCTTATTTCTGAATTTTATTCAGATTTTTGTTTCTTCTCTCAAGTTTCAGATTTTGGTTGCTAAATCAAATGGTTTATCTTTTCCTGCAAAAGTATCAGTTGAGTTTTGGCTTTCCTGTTTTTTTTTTGTATGTCTTTTCCTTTAGAAGACTGATTTGGCCAGCAGTTGCAGGCTTGTTATACCTTCTCTCATATATTCCATGCCTTGGAGAAATAATGAGAATTTTTAAATTATATTATCTTCTGCTTTGATCGAAAATAGAATTAAATTGTGGGTTGAGATAAGCTTCATCTTGCCACTAAAATGTCATTTTGTTCATTTTCTTGAGAGGGACTTTTGAGGTTGCTGTATCCAAGAAATTCTCTCTCTCTATCTCTCCCTTTCTATCTCCATCCATCTTTCTCACAAAATATTAAACAAAGGCATCGTTTGGAGACCTTGAGAAGTTTTTTTTTTAAAGGTTGTTGTATCCATGTAAGTTTGATGAGAAGTTTTTTTTTTTTTTTAATTCTTGCTCAAACACTGCCGTTGCCAGTTCCCAAGTCCTGGATGAGAAAAGTGGAGGGTTGCGTTAGGTAGTCGACATCCAGCATAAAACTTGTTGAACAATAATGACATGAATCCTTTAAGAAATTGTGTTAATGCTAGGGCGTCCCCTGAAAGCGACGTGTTGTATGGCCTGAATACAGTGACAAGTGTGCAAGGGCCGCTGCACCGGCGCCCGGGTGCAGTGTTAAATAGGCAAGGGTTCCCATATCAAGGACGGATGTGGGCAAAGAAGCTAGTTTATGAAACTAAAATTAGGATATGAACTTGGAATATAGGCTCCCTTACTGGAAAATTAATGGAATTAATATATATTATGATTCATAGGAAGTTAAATATTTTGTGCATTCAGAAAACTAAATGGGTTGGAGAGAAGGCTAAGGAAATTGATAGTTTAGGATATAAACTTTGGTATTCGGGTAGGAGTCGTACTAGAAATGATGTAGGTGCTATTATAGATAAGAGTTTAAAGGATAATGTTATAAAAATTAATAGGATTGGAGATAGAATTATAGCTTTAAAGATTGTTGTTGATGATAAGATTGTTAATATTATAAGTGCTTATGCTCCTCAAGTAGGTTTGGATAGGAGTTCTAAATTAAATTTTTTGAATGACTTAGAAGAATTAATACAAAAGATACCTCTTGAATAAAGAGTTTTTATTGGAGGAGATTTAAATGGACATGTTGGTAGAGAGGTAAATGATTTTAAAAGCATTCATGGTGGCCGTTGATTTGGAATGACGAATGAAGGTGGCAAGACCATAATGGATTTTTGTTTAGCTTATGATTTTTCAATTGCTAATACCTTATTTAAGAAAAAAAAATGAGCATCTCATCATTATAAAAATGGATATAGTACAACACAGATTGACTATTTTCTTATTAAAAAACTAAATCATTTATATTGCAAAGATTATAAAGTTATTCCGAGTGAAAATTTATGTACCCAACATCGATTATTTATTTTGGACTTTAAGATAAAGGGGTATAAAATAAAAAATAAAGTAAAATGATTTTCTATGATTAGATGAGGGCATTTAAAGAATATTAACAAAAATATTTTTGGAAATAAGATTTTAGATCTTAAGATTTTGTCTGTGCATGAGGATGTTAATATTATGTGGGAAAAAGTGGCTAGTGATATTAAGAATATTGCAAAAGATGTCCTTGGAGTATCAAAGGGAAAAGCTCCTAATAGTAAAAGTAGTTGGTGGTGGAATCCAAATGTGCAAGAAAAGATTCGAAATAAGAAGCTTTGTTATAAATTTGGTTTAATTTTAAAAATTCTGATAATTGGGAAATATATAAAGTGGCTCGTAAGGATGCTAAGAAAGCAATATGCGATGCAAAGACATTAGCTTTTAGTGATTTATATAATAGATTAGATACTAAAGAGGGAGAAAGATATATTTATAAGTTAGCCAAACAAAGAGATAGGAGTAGTAAGGATTTAGTTCAAGTGAAGTGTATTAAAGATGAAGATCAAAAAATACTTTTCTTAGAAGATGATATTCAACAAAGATGGATGAGATATTTTGCTAAACTTTTTAATGAAGATTGTGAAAATAAGATTGACTATAGTGACCTTAGCACCCTAAATGAAATTAAAGATTTATGTTTTTATCGGCGTATTAGTAAAACTGAAGTTAGAGAGGCTTTAAAGAAAATGAATGGTGAAAAAGCTGTTGGACCTGATGATATTCCAATAAAGGTGTGAAAATGCTTAGGAGATGAAGGAATTTCATGGCTTACTAAATTTTTTAATACTATTTTGAAGACTAAAAAGATGTCAGATGAGTGAAGAATGAGTGCGTTAATTCCTATTTTTAAGAATAAAGGTGATGCACAAGATTGTGTGAATTATAGAGGTATTAAGTTAATGTGTCATACTTTAAAACTTTGGGAGCGAGTTATGGAGCATAGGTTGCGGCGTGATACTAATGTTTCTCAAAATCAATTTGGATTCATGCCGGGTAGGTCGACTATGGAAGCCATACATTTATTAAGAGGTTTGATGGAGAAATATAGAGAAAATAAGGAGAATCTACGTATTATATTTATTGATTTAGAAAAAGCATATGATAAAGTTCCAAGAGAAGTGCTATGGAGAGTTCTTGAAAAGAATGGAGTCAATAATGCTTATATTCAAATCATTAAAGATATGTATGCAGGAGCTATTACTTGTGTTCAAACACAAGGTGGATTGACAAAGTATTTCCCTATTTCGGTTGGATTACATCAAGGATCAGCCTTAAGCCCATATCTTTTTGCTTTAGTCATGGATGTTCTCACTAGATATTTGCAAGAGGATGTACCTTGGTGTATGCTTTTTGTTAATGATATTCTTCTTGTTGATAAGACTAGAGAGAGAGTTGAAGGTAAACTTGAATTATGGAGGTCAACCTTAGAGTCTAAAGGTTTTCGCTTGAGTATATCTAAAACGGAATATATGGAGTGTAATTTTAGTATTAATAGACCTAGTGAGGGGATTGTGACTTTGGGCGATCAAGTCATTAATAAGAATACACATTTTAGATATCTTGGATCTGTTGTTCAGAGTGATGGTGAAATAGATGGGGATATTATCAGTAGAATTCAAGTTGGATGGTTGAAATGGAGGAATGCATCGGGCTTGTTATGTGATAGAAATGTACCCCTCAAACTTAACGGAAAATTCTATAAGATGGTAGTGAGGCTTGCAATGCTTTATGGTGCCGAATGTTGGCCATTAAAAGAGAAGCATAATACTAAGTTAAGTGTGGCCAAGATGAGGATGCTCAGGTGGATGAGTGGCTTTACCCTTAGAGATAGGATGCGAAATGAGCATATACATGAAAAGGTTGGAGTAGCTCCAGTAGAAGATAAGATTAGAGAGAGTCGCCTTAGATGGTTTGGTCACATAAAACGGCGGCCTTCCGATGACCCGGTTAGGAGAGTAGAGGTATTAGATTTGACTTATGTTAAGAAAGGTAGGGGTAGACCTAAAAAGCCTTGGTTAGAAAATATTAGGAATGACCTTTCTTTATTAGATTTAAATAAGAATTTGAGGACACAATGGAGAAAAAGGATTCATGTAGCCGACCCCACGTAGTGGGATAAAGGCTTGATGTTGTTGTGTTGTTGTTGTTGTTTTAAATTCTTGCTCAAGGAATTAATAGATGAACATTAATCAATAATTTAATAGGTAAATATCATCATAATTTGTATTAAATAAAGCTCAAACAAGTATGGAGACCTTGAGAATGGACTTGATTTGCTCTAAATTCTGCAGGTAAAAGCTCTGTTTCTTTTTTCTTTTGGTTATGACTAGTTATTACCCATAAATGGCGAAGCATAAGTCAGTGATGAAAGCTACTCCATATGCTGGAGAAAAGTCTTTAAGTTCACACTTTTGATTTAGGTCTTCTTCTTCTTTCAGTTGTGATTTTAATGCTAAGCTGATAAATTGAACTTTTAAAAAGGGGGATTACATGCATTATAGTTAATACTGTGATAGAGATTGGATAGCTTAAGAGGCTAATCTTTGAATTTTTTTTCTAACTGTTGCATATATGTTGTTATGGATTGATTTATTATTATTGGATTGATTCCTTATATGTTATTTAACTCTTTATATTGAACTTACTAAAGGAGAGTAGACCACGTTAATATAATTTTTCATAGGATATATCAAATCATTTTTTGATTCAAATGGAACATTATCTAAAGAGGAAAGAACCTTTGGAGACTGATATTAACAATCTTCCAGCTGATCCTAGAATTCGACCTTCAATTTGATATTACGATGTAAATGAAAGAGATAAAATTCGGACAGAATAACTGTTGAAGGGAGCCCATCAACCAAAAAATCATTAATTCCCCCAAATAATATTTGGCAATCAAGCACGTAGATTTAATCCAAAATGGTTTGAGGAATATCCCAATTAGTTAGAATACAATGTGCATAAAGATGCTGCTTTTTGTTTATATTGCTACTTGTTCAAACCTCAAGATAAAACTATTACAGGACAAGGTGGGAGAGACTCATTTATTGGAGAAGGGTTCAGAAATTGGAAGAAGAAAGAAAAATTGTTAAGTCATGTTGGAGATTATAATAGTGCACATAATAAGGCTAGACACAAATGTGAAGATCTGATGAAGACAAAAGAACAAAGTCTTCCTATTCTATGGTTGAGCAAAGATGAGAGAAATAAAAAAGATTATAGGGCTATGTTGACTACTGGAGTAGATTGTGTATGATTTCTGTTGCGCCAAGGGTTATCATTTCGTGTTCATGATGAGTCTTCTGGATCAGAGAATTGAGGAAATTATTTGGAGCTATTTGATTTTCTTAGTAATCATAATGATGAAATAAATAAAGTTTCATCTGCATATTCAAGCTCAAATTTGAAGTTAACTTCACCAAAGGTCCATAAAGAAATTTGTTCTATTGCAGTGAGATATGTGGATAGTCTAGGGCAAGTTGTTGAAAGGTTTTTATGCATTAAACATGTCGCATCGACTAATGTTGTTGCCTTAAAAGAAGCCATGAAAGATATACTTGCTAAATACTCATTGAGTATACATAGGATCTGAGGTCAAGGATAAGATGGAGCATCTAATATGCGTGGGGAGTTTCATGGTTTGAAGACCTTAATACTTAATGATAATCCTCATGCATTCTATGTTCACTACTTTGCTCATTAGTTTCAACTATGTTTAGTGGCAGTAGCTAAAAAATATTGGCATGCGAAGCATCTTTTTTAGATTACTTCAAGAATTGTTAATATAGTTGGAGCTGCATGTAAGAGGAGTGATGCTCTTAGAGCAATTCAATATGATAAAATAATGTTTCATTTGTCTAAAGTAGAGTTAAACAGTGGTATAGGTTTGAACTAAGAGACAAGCTTACAACGAGCTGGTGACACCCATTGGGGTTCATATTTTCATACATTAATTAGCTTGAAGAAAATGTATGCTTCAGTAATTGAAGTTCTTGAAATTATCAAAGAAGATGGGGTACATGATCAACAAGCTGTTGAAGCTAGTGTTCTGATAAATGCCATGGAATCTTTTGATTTTATCCTTGCTATGCACTTATTGATTGATATTTTAGGTGTCACCAATGAATTATCATAGGTCTTGCAAAGAAAAGATCAGGATATATTGAATGCAATGAAGTTAGTGCAAATCTCTAAACAACATTTACAGATGATGAGGGATAATGGATGGAATTCCTTATTGGAAGAAGTATCTCGTTTTTGTAATATTTTTGAAGTTGATGTTCTTGTTATGAGTTATACATTCAAAGCCCATCAACGATCAGCGCGTAGAAATGATGACGCAACAAATTTACATCATTATCGTGTGGAATTTTTTTACACTATCATTGATATGCAACTTCAAAAGCTAAATAATAGATTCTCTGAAGCCAATATTGAATTGCTTCTTTATATGTTATGTCTAAATCCAAGTAACTCATTCTCTGCTTGTAATAAGGAGAAATTAGTTCGGCTTGCAGAACTATATTCAACCAATTTTTCTATTGTTGAACTTGTGATTTTAGAGCACCAGCTATCGACATACATTTTTGATATGCGTTCAAGCGAGGAGTTGTCATCTTTGGACAATATTGCTAATCTAGCAAAATAATTTGTTAAGGCTAAAAAAGATATTGTGTAACCCTTAGTTCACCAGCTTCTTATTTTAGCATTAACTTTGCCTGTTGCCACAGATACAGTGGAGAGAGCATTTTCAGTAATGAAAATTGTTAAACATAGATCGCACAGTAAAATGGGTGATGATTGGCTCAACGACTGTCTAGTTCCATATATTGAGAAAGAAGTATTTGATTTGGTTCCAAATGAAGTTTTAATGCAATATTATCAAAAAATGCAAAATAGAATGCAAAGCTTGTAATTTTTATTGCAATATAATAATTTGTTTGAATTTTATATATATATATATATATATATATATATATATAATCCTTTTATAATTTTGCCCCCTTAACATTTAAGGCTGGTTCCGTCCCTGTTCAAGATGCATTCTTCATGGTGCTTATTTTATAGGAATCATATTGGGTTGAATATCAAATTTATGAACAGTAATATCTGGAGATAATCTGTGCCTTTCTTCATAATTCGAGGCAAAACAATCTTTAAATTATGAGATCAAATTGATCATTTTATATGCCTCATCCTCATTTAATGAATAACTTATGAAGATCAGATGAGGGTCTTCTTTAGTACCTAAATTTATTTCTTTTTAGATCATCAATCATTGATTAATCTCTTCTTCAAGTTCGAAAGGTGCATCTCTAACTAGAGATTCATCCAGATCATCTAAAATCTCTAAGAAAAATACATTTAAAGATTTATGATAATTTATAAAGAGACTATCAAATTCTATATTATGATATTTAGTATTCCATGAATTTTTGAATTGTTGGGTTTCACCTCTAGTCCATGTTAATGGGGTCAAATATTGCTTAGAAAATTTATTTACATAGTTAGAATTGTAATCAAAAGATAGTTCTACTATTTTATTTAAAACGGATCATTAAGAATTACATCATTTTCTACACTTTTAATAGATAAAGGTATAAATGTATTATTTGTACAATTAGGATTCAGAGCAAGAGAGATCTTAACTGCCAACCTAGCTATATCATTTTTGATAATGGGGTTAGAATCATATTCTCTATATACTTCTTAATCTATCAAAGGTAGACATTTATATATTTTCTTTTTCGATGATTTAGACCTGATCCTTATCGCTATCTATTTAAAAAAAAAAAATTTAAACTTTGGTTGCTTGATATCATTCCTATATTCAAATTGCTTTTTCTAAAACATAGAAGATTCATCCTCTAAACTGGATTCCAAATTAATATATATTACATAGGCCTTTATTTATACATACTCTTTTTTGTTTACTTTTGCTTTCTCATTTTGTCATCCTCTACCTCTTCTTGCAGATCGTTGAGTGATTCTTCCACCTCTTTGTGGAGGGGAAGGGAACCAACAAAAATTATGTTTGTGGTCATAACACTTTTCGTTTTCTTTTTCTTTACCTTTTTCTATTGTTTTATCTTTCTTTATTTTTCTTTTCTTTATTTTCTTAATCCATTTAAAATGTATTAAAAAGGCTATATTCTTTTTAGGCAGATAATATGAAGCATCTTTGTATATACCTACTTCATGAATTGAAAACGATTACAAAATTCTCTTAAACAATGTTAAATGCCCTCACAAGAATATTTAATATGATGATGAAGAGATGAAAGCATCATTTTATATTCATGGAGCCAGGATCTATCAAAAAGAGCATTAAAGGAAGTCTCCAAATCTATTATATGAAATTTAGCATAAGTTTCCAGGCCTTCTATTTCTAAGACTAGGGCTATTGAAGCCCTTTTATCTTTTTTCATTGAATCCTTGAAACATCATTTTATCAGAGCCAAGCTTGTGAGCATTTACTTATATATATAAGAGTTATAAGAGTAATTATATTGACGCACCCAAATCAATAAGGACATGAGATAACTTAAAGTTGTTCATATTTACTGAGATATATAAGGGATGATTATGATTAGCAGTTCCTAACAATAAGTCTTCATCCCAGAATGTTACTTCTGGAACCTCTTTGAAACTCAATGCATCTTCAAACTATGTTGATGTTAATTGAGCCATATAAATCTCTGGATCGAGTAGAGATTTGATTAAAGCCTCACTCATTCCTTTAGAAAGAACTAGAGCATCATACATACTCAGTCTTGCAAGCAATTTTTTAAGATGAGCAAAGACAATGTAGTTTAATTTTAGAAGTTCTAAATTAGATGCATTAGGATCTTATGCTAGTTGGTTTGAAGTCTCCGACTTTCTATGACTTACTTTCCTTTATCAGTTGTAGATGCTCATGGTGGTAGAATTTTACCACTACAAAGATTTACTTGAACTACCACTTTAGAGGAAGAGACAAAGTAATTATTTATTTTTGAACCACTAGTTAACTTTAAAGTTTCAATTGGTGGATCATCAAAATCAAACATCTTAATTTCTATATTGATAGAATCACCCTAAATATCAAGGACAAAGAAATTGCTATCAAAGAAATATTGGATAGATTCTTTTAATTCATTAAAGTTTATTTCAAAATTTTTAGAATTATTTTCTATTAAGCTATTTGAATCACTAGTTGTTTAATCATCACTAAATATAAACAAAATATATACGAAATCTTTCTTTATTACTTTCTTAGTCCCTAGCGGGACAAAATAAAAATCATACAGAGTAAGAGGTATGAGGTTTTTGGACCATCTATCTGTAGAAATTATGACTTTTTTTCTTTACATTATGAGCTTTATTTTTACATTTATCCTTTTGAACTATGGAGATTGATAGGGTGGCATCTTCTTGAACTCTGTAGTTGTTGTTTTATTATGGACTTCTTCCTTAGGAGCCACTAGATCAACCCGGATGGGATTCTATACTCCTTGAGATTCCTAAATGATTGCACAATACAATTTATTTGGTACCTTTTTAGAAGATTGGGATAAGATAATATCTAAACCATCATCAAGCATTAAAAATATAGAAGGTGCAAAAGGCTCACCAATCCTATTTTTAGCAGATCCTTGACTTGAATATGCCAAATACTCCTTGGGTATCACATCTAACCCATACTTGATGCTCTTTTCAAGCCACTCCTTGAAGGTTATATAGTCCTTGAGTTTGTGCCCCACTATTCAGTGATATGGGAAACAATTAGGTTGCTTCAATTTGCCCACATCTTCCAGACTCTTAGGATATGAAAGTTTGGACTCAAATTTCTTCAAGAAATTCTTAAAATTTCTTTTAATTACTTTCATTTCTAATGAGTAAGTTTTATTTTTAAGTGCTTCAAACTTCTCTCAATTTTTTTTCTGAAATAAGATTGGAACGAGGCTTGTACAATTCATTTTGTGATTTACTATATTGGTGATATTAGGAAGCACGTGCCAGACTTTCTATATGACCTTTTCTTACCTGTTTTCCATTGTCTAAGGTTGACACTGACCCCAACGTCTTCTCTAAAATGTGCTGAGGTTTCAACTTCTTTATTTCTACTGAAGTTTAATCCTTTAAGAATGGAAACTGAGAAGCTTCCTCTTAGAGAATAGAGTTTTACTTTACAACTTCTCAAATATCTTTATGGTGAACACTTTTAATAAGAAGTCCAGTTAGCCTTGTATATTTTTAAGTAGAGTTTCTATAGTGTGCTTACCTTGTAACTAAGGATTGCACTTCAGCTAATATTTTTCCTTCTTAATATATAGTCTACCAGATTTTCACCAAGTTTCTATTTCTCGATCACCATCATATGTTTCAAAAAAATTTTATACAAATATATGTTTTAATTGAATGAAGGTATGGACATACCCATTAGGCAATTTTGTGTACTAATGAAAAGCTACCCCAGACAAGCTGCTTACAAACTACCTGAACAACAACACATCACTACCCCCTATAGCAACAACTAGCCCTGAAGTGTATTAAATGGTATTTAGGATTCCCTGCACCATCAAAATTTTTGAATGAGTGTGGCACAAAACTTTTAGGATAAGAGACCAATTCATATTCCTCCTGGTAGGATTACCCCTTAGAATATATAAAGTGCCATAGGATTGGGGGTGTAAATGGATCGAGACAAGTCGAGCAGTGACATTATTTAGATGAGCTCATATAGCTCATATTGAGCTTAAACAGAAGCTCAAGCTCGACACAAGCTTGTTTAATGAGCTTAAACTTGACTCATTGTATAAAAATCAAGCTCAAGCTTGGCTCGATTGAATAGCTCGAACTTGACTCAATTATAAAGCTCGAATTTTGTTATCATAAAATTTATAAAAAAAGGGTTTAAAAATATATTTTAAAATTGAGTAGCTCAACGAGCTAACGAGTCGAGTTAGAATGAGCTCAAACTCGAGCTCATTTAGTAAACGAAGTCGATTACAAGCTTAAGCTTGAACTCAAAATTCGATAAACTTAACTCGCAAGCTCATTAGTGAGTCGAGTTCGAGCCAGCTTGGCTCACTTACACCCCTACTTGTGAATGTGCTAGAGCCGCTTTGACTTGTTGCTCTCCCAACTACATGATGACTCTTTTTATAACTTTGCTGCTCTTTCTGCATTTTCATTTACTACTTTCTACTTATTGTAGTGCCAATCATACTCTACTAGAACTGATTATATCTGAGCTTTTGATGAAAGATTTTTTTTTTTTTTACTTTATAAAATAGCCATAGCAACCATCAACTCTTCCATCTTTTTCTCCATCCTAGATATTTGTTCATCTTTCTGACTCATTTGGTCTGACAGACACCGGCTCAGATCCGATGTATCACCATCTTCTAACTCAACATTTAAAGGATTTACTTTACTTTAACCTTTTTCTTTTTGAGTAGATGCTTGAGTATCTACCATGAATTAAGACGTCCCCGGACATTTCTTCATCATGAAATTTCATGGTGGCCATCTTAACGGCCTCTACGTCTTCTATTTTCTTTATGCTGTCTTTTAGGTTATTTATCATTTCGTCTATTGATTTTTTTGACACATTGTGTGGGTCAACTGGAGTATACTCTTTCATTGGTGAAGGTTGTACAAGAGATTTTCCTTTCCTTCTTTTTTTCCTCCACTGCACAGATGAGTGCAGTCGAAGTGGCCACTATCTTATGTTGCCAAACCTTCATCCCATCAAATATTCAGGTTGACTGATTTATTGGTTTTAGACTTCCCATATCAAAATAGGATGACGATTGTATACCTTCAAAGTGGTGTCGGTCAACTCTTAGCGATTCATGTATCAAAGAGCTACAGGAGACTCAGAGTGAATTATTTGCTCGTCTCACTTATAAAAAATTCTGACTTAGACTCTCATAACTATCTGCACAATCATAGATCATTCCATCTAACAATGATTTGAATTTCCCTTTTTTCTTTCGAAGAGAGAAGGAAGAATAGAAGTTTTGAAGCAAGCAAGGGGTTAGGAATTGAATTTCCCTCAATCATATACAACAGTTCTTTATATATATATATATATATATATATATATATATATATATATATATATATATACACAAGTTCTTATTTCTTCTTTCAGGCTTAGTCATCTTATTGACAACAAAAGGTGACCCAATCTTGAATTTACTGTGTAAATGAATTTCAGAATGGGCAATAGATTTTGCTCTTCAGATTCATTACTGACAGGGGGAAGGTGATATGGGAGAACACAGAGGGTTTAGCAGATGCGGGAGCAACTACAAATCCACCCTCAATGATGATCACAACAATGATAGGTTTAACAAGAACTTTTGTGTTGTCCACTTAGGATTGTGGTCCAGTGATGGTGAGCTGAATATTATTTAATCCATATCCAAATTTAGTCACGGGGCCCTCAGCAAATTGGGTCTAGTTAACGGTAACATTGACATTATAAAAGAAGTAGAATATAAGCTTTATGTCATTTTTTAAAATTGAACCAGAATTTTGAATTAGTTTATAAACTTAATGGTTTTAGACAAGACATTTAGGTCTGAAGAGAATACTGAGCTGAATTTACTAAATGTTCATAACAAGTTTAAACAGTAAAGAATCTAGAGTTTAGTTTTGACTTTAAGGATGTATGTCTAGACCCTATCCAAAAGACATAAGACTAGGGAATTAATTGAAACTAGAATTTAGATTTGGATTTTGAGTGTTTTGAAATTGTTATTTAATTTTGAAAATTTCAAGCAAAGAATTCGAAGCTAATAGGCTAATATCAATGAAACAGATTAGACCAAAATATCAAATATGAGTTTTACATTTAAAGGAACAAGTCGGTATATTTGAGCCTTTAAATTTTGATGGAGTTTTTATAAGTTTAATCCAATACAAAATACTAGAATTGATAACAAAATTTTGTTAGAGTTTCTACAGATTAGGACCTATCAATCTCTATATTGGACCACGAGATTTTGAGTTTAGGATATATAATTTAAATAAATGCAAGAAAATTTTAGCAAAGTTTCTATATGTTAGGGCCTATCAATCAGTATATTAGCCCACGAAACATTGAGTTTAGGATATACAAATTTAAATTTACGGAAGAAAATTTCAGCAGAGTTTCTATAAGTTAGGGCCTATCAATCAGTATAAACTCATGACAAGTATTGAGAAAATTCTTGATTAAAATGCGGGTTATACTTTTTTCAATTTATAAAAATCTAATTAAGGATTTGAGTTTCTTAATCTACAAAAGAGAAGAAAATTTAGATTAGATTTAATTTAGAATTTAGATTACTCAACTTGTGAATAAATTGAGAGTTGTACTAACTAGGCTTATGTCAGTCTGGAGTGGACTGCTAGCTAATATCACAAATGTCAAACAACGACTTATGAATGCAAGATAAGATGGCTCTTTATCCAAGGAATCAAGGAGGTTTTAGTTCAAAGTCTTAATCAAGTCTCTAAAATATGTAAATGCATCTAAATAGCGTAATATATAATGTATGAAATAATGTATACATAAAATTTTATTAATTTCTAATATTAAGTATAACCGAAGGTCTACTAAAAAGTAAAAGGTGGTCAAGCTTTGCCATAATAGGCTTGGATTTATACTCTTACAGACTATTAATTTAAATTTGATTGCTTACTTTAGTCTTCAAATCTTATGGCTCCTGAATCTTCTATAGAAATTTAAAAAAAAATACCTCTCAAAGGAAGAGAACATTACCTTTCGAAATATATAAGTATATAGAAGGAATCCTCTTTAAATCTTTTACAACTTTTTTTACAATATTACAACTCAATCTACCTACACAAAAGATATATAATTTTATATTTACATTTATAATTTTCATTTACATTTGTACCTAAATACATTCTACTTTCTGTTATGCTTAATTGTAATGCATTTGATTCTCCCTAAGGGATCAAATCAAGACATAGAGTCCTTCCCGATCATTTAAGTTGTTTATTTAAGGTGGTTCCAATTATTTAAATCTTTTAATTTGGTTTATTTAATTAATTTGCATGAAATTTAATTTGATTTTGGTTTATAAGTTTTTAAATCAATTTATTTTTATTTATTATTCTCTAATTTTTTTATGATCTATTTAATTTTGAATTTTTAAATTTTATTTCAATATTTTAAGAAATTCTTTTAATTATTTGAGTTTGAATTATTTAATTTTAATTTTGATTGATTATTCATTTATTTATTTATTTATGTGTTTATGTTTACTGATTTGATTTTAAATATACTTTTATTTATTTATTTTATGCATTTACTTTTATTTAAATTTTTTCTTTATTTAGTTATGTTGACAAAGTTTGACTTTTTAATTTCATTTAGAACTTTAGAGTTTTTTTTTTTTTTTAAATTTAAGTTTAATTTAGAGTTGAACGCAATTTAGTTTATATTTTTAGAATTTTATTTATTTTTATGATTTTTATAAAATTAGCTTATTTACATAAATTAAATAATTAAAGTAATTAGGTCAATTTTTTCTTTTATACCAAATCAACTCCAATCAATTTAAAATCATTTCTAGAGGTCATGAATGACCTATAATGACGATTAAAAGAGTTTGAGGTCATTTAAGAATTTATTTTTATTTTTAATGATTTTATTTATTTATTTATTAAATTTTCTTGAGTTTTTAAGAATGTTTTATTTTTTATTTTTATGAAAGGGCCTTTATTTTTCTTTTAAGTTTTATTGAATTTGAAATTGAATACAATTAATTTCTAATTTAATTAAAATTTATAATGATTTATTAAAAATCCTCTTTTTTTCTTTTTTGATTTATATTTATTAAAAATCCTTTTTTTATAATTTTTTCCTTTTTTAATATTTATTTTTTCCTTTTATTTATTTATTATGCAATTTATGTGTAGTGAATTAGAGTTTACTATTTGAAATATGAAATGAACACCATGTAATTTGAAATTTGAACCCTAAGTCACCTAGGACTCAAGGATCAAACCTAAGAAGTTTGCTATGTATCACTCATAAAGGAGAATAAAAAAGACCTAAGAAGTTTGGGCTCATCAAAGTCCTCCTAGGATTTGAACATAATTTCTAAAATAAATACATTTATACTTTATAAATTTAATTTTATGTTATCTAGATCATGGACAGGTTGAAATGAGTGGCTATCTAACCCTTATACATTACATTAGTAGACTACAAACAATCAATTCCTAATGATATATGAATTTGTGTTTAGAACAATTTTAAATTATAGGTCAATTTTTGAACTGTGAACTTGATTTGTTTAATTGAAGTCCTTAGGGACCTGAAATAGACATGAGAAATTTTGGAAATGTTAAAGACATCTCCAAGATAAACCCATTTAAATTTGGGCTTAAGATGATTTATATTTAATTAATAATTCCAAAAATATTTTAATGAGTACTTTTGGAATTACTTTTAATACTCTAGAAATTAAGTTTCCAAACCCTAGGGTTTTTCTTCTACTTCTCAAGTAAAAAACTCATAAAACTAAGCATGTCTAATTTATACAAATGTGTGAGGAGTTATGAATTTTTAAAGGTCAGTGGCTGATTCTGCTGCACTTTTCCATGAGGTGTCTTCTGATCTGCTGAGTAATCATTAGTGAGACCACATGAGGTAGCACAAAGTATATTCTTTTTTAAACAAATTAAATGGCTTTCAATTCATTTTCACTCTCTTATCTCAATTCTTAGCCATGATCCTTTTTTAGCTTGATATGGGAGATAAAGTGCATGAAAGCCTCATATGCTCAATAACATTCAATCCAATGGCCTGATGTCTTTAGATTTGTTGACCTCTGTACAATACCCAAGGGATACGAACGAAAAGAGGCATACCTTGAATCTCGTCGAGTGAATCCCGCCCCAATCCATGAATCCCGTGAAACTACTGTTCCTTTGGTGCCGTTCGCGTCACTTCCCCGCATATCTCACGATCTCTCCTTGATCGTTTCCCCATTCGCCTCTATAAAGCACGACTGAAGCCCTTCTCATTCGGAGCTCTCTCTCGATTCTTCCAACCCTCCTAGCCATCTGTATGATTAATTTTAAATGAATTATATTTAGTTATTTTTACTACACACTTTTCTCTAGCATGGTGGGAGGAAGTCAGTCGCGGTGTTCTTAACGAATCAGGTGACACCTAAAATCTCTTTTTCGACGTTCGTGGCGCACCGAAAAATCGCTTATACATGCTTTTCTCTAGCGTGGTGGGATGGGAACCCGGTGCGGTACCTACGACGAGACGGAGATATTCATAAGTACCCGCTCGCGGGGAAACAACTGCTTCCCTTTTGCAACAGGTACCGAAGACCCATACACGCCTTTCTCTGGCGTGGTGGGGACAAAGACTTTACACGGCCGCGGTGTCCTCGTAAGAGGGCACCTACCATACACGCTTTTCTCTAGTGTGGCCGGAGGCCCAGTTTTCCGTAATTTTGCCCTAAATTGGGGAGATGCCGGGAGGCTGCCGAAATTTCGGGTGAATGTACAACCACACTCGGATCTGATTTGAACACAAAAGAACATTGGACTTGTGGACCTGAACCTGAACAAAATTTAAATGACGAATAAAAGGTCAAACCCAAATAAAATAAGATCTAACTGAGGTTAAATTCGAATCAATTTAAACATGCAATTGCACATGAAAAGACTTCAGAAAACCCTGAACAAGGACTTGAATATGAACTTGCAATTCGAACAACAGGGGACTCAAACGAACGGAAGAGGCTCGCTTCGAGCTTGAACTATACTCAAACAAGATTTTGGACACAAAGAACTTTGATAGTGAAGTTAACATACAAGTTGGCTATATGGAACTATGCTCAAAACTTGAATCAAGTGGATAAAATAAGGACACTTGAACCCAAATTTGAATGAATCATAAATGATCTAATTTGAAGGGATTATAAGAAACTAAGCTCAAGATATCATGTGATGAACCAGTACTAAGTCCAACATGTATTCAAATGAATATCAAATGGATAAATAAGGGACTCATGTCTTTCAATTTAGCATGATCATGAATGATTCATACATCTATCACAATCATGTATGTGGGTAATTTGGGATAATTGTAATGATTGCAAGAGCATAAATGCAATGACATATCTATAACCAATAGCTTGAAGCTTCCCACAAGTGTTGAAAGTCTTCATGCTAGCCAAGAAATGAATATCAAATTTATCATGCATATGCCAAATTTTCTTTAAATGTTAGGAGTTTGCAATTGGAATTGGTTCATAAGCAACAATGTAAGCTCTTGATGAACATTATGATTGATGCATTCGATGAAGCTAAAATGAACACACAAGCCTCCTACAACTGAAAAGAATTGATTCGCAACGAATATGATGATGCCTTGCATTCGATACTTATACATGAGAAAAATCAAGCGAGGATGACAAACATCCTGTGATATCTTTAAGGAGATTCCAATAAAAGTATTCAAGAAGACTGGGAGAAGTGCAACATGCAATAAGTGTAGCTTGCTTATGAAGAATTTGAGAAGATTGTAGAGAAGATGCTGAGAACTTTCCTACAATATGATTAATATGGTGATTTGTTAATTATCATACATGATGATGTAGTAGGTCTACAAACACAAAAGGAAGAATGTGAAAGAGATAACTTCCTTTCAATCGATGATGATTAATATGCAAATAAATACACAGTATTCTATCTATAAGCAACTACGCCCGATATAGTCTATTGGAAAGTAGCAACTAATGAGTTGCTATGAATGCGAAGGATCACAAGCAAAACATAGAGGAATTTATGACAAATGAAGGCATCTACAAGCTATGTAGCAAGGGGAAGTGGGTACAGAAGGATCCTACAGTCAACACTTATCAAAATACAGATGAATGTCTCAGTCTTCTATGATACAAGGTTGATATACAACAAGTGCAATAGTTCTACTACCAACTTTAAAGAACATGTAGATATATTCAATTCCAAAAAGTAACAAAGTTAGTATTGGTGATATCCTCTGTAGCAGTCGTACAAAGAGACGTAGCAATTCGTACCACACTCCTATGAGAATATTGGTGAAAGGATCATAAAAGCCAGAAGAAACTACAGTTTGCCTACAAGTGGTTGTAAAAAAAATTATTATCATGCATACAATATTCCATCTGCGGATAATGCCGAGCCATCGTAAAAGGTCTGTCAAATGTTCAAAATACCCCTACACGTGCACTATAAATTGTATACACATAGGTACATTAAAGGGGAAAGTACAATCTCGACCCGCATGGGCCCCGGCGAGCGTGTTATTGGTACACACGTGACGCCTAGGGATGCTGTGCGGGTTAATAGGTGAATTCAAATTCGAACCTGATCCTTCTATACATATTAATAAGAGTCGACATGGTTCGAACCTTCAAACAAATACACGGTTGTGGCGACTGGTGTATTTGTTTTAATACATTCACATT
Source organism: Dendrobium huoshanense (assembly GCA_016618105.1). Classification (NCBI taxonomy): domain Eukaryota; kingdom Viridiplantae; phylum Streptophyta; class Magnoliopsida; order Asparagales; family Orchidaceae; genus Dendrobium; species Dendrobium huoshanense. Next base: position 70,679,409 of record CM028347.1, on the reverse strand, counting down.
AAGCCTTCACGGCTTAAAATCAAGAGAATTCACTAATAAAGGCATGAAGCCTACAAAACCCGATCCCCTATCGGGGGGTCGATAGGATCGACAAGGTTCAATCAACAAATGGAAATGATCTCAAACACCCTGATGATGGCCATGTTGATTGCTTATCTCAACCGGAGGGGTTCAAAAATATTTTCAAATCCTATCCCAAATACCCGCAAAAATCCAAAAAAAAATCTCAAAGTCCAAAAATCCAAGAAAAGATAATTAAAAATCCAATTTCAATCATTCAAATAACTTAAAGCAAAATTCATTCACCCTACGCAACAGTTTGCTGAGGTGGATAAATTAAAATTACTTCAACTCACATAGAGCTAATACCTAGTCAAAAATATCACTATGATCCATTCTCAAAACAATCTCCTGCCAGTAAGGACGTGGTACGTGTCCTCTAACAGGCAATTTTGCCGCCAAATGACACCGCAGGATAAACGATTATGACAACCCAGGACCCTCTGAACTAAGTGGTTTTGCCGCCAAATGGCACCACGAAATACCGATTATGACCAGAGCCGATACGTTCCTTATTGTCATCAAATCCTTGAGATATGAATCAATAGAACATGATCGATAGGGCACAAAGCATCTGTTAGCTAAGGTGGATTCAAATTTGTCCCCCTTAGGCAATCATCCAACCCAGGTCCCCTTGGACGAAAAAACCAATGGCTGCCGACAAGGATCCTTATGTCAGGTTGGGTCGACTACCTCCTCTAACTAAGTAGACTAGGGACCACGATGGCCCGGGACGACGAAACCATGGGATCTTGATCGGGTCCATCATCCATTCCCCCACCATTCGCTTTAAGTGCAAGATGGTGAAATTTCAAGTTTTAAATATCAAACCCTCCAAATTTCCCATTATCCAAACCCTTCAAACCCCAAATCCAAATCCAAATCCAAATCCATGCTGCTACTATATGACATATAACACGTATCTCTACGTATCTGATTGACGACTAGCCTTAATTGAAAGTTCTCTCTCGTGATCGGGAGGGGTAATTAAGTATAGGGGCTTGCGCCTATAGGAAACCAGAACTTAGATCATAAAGTCCTCGCAAAATGAGGGTGAAATCTCTAGGTAGTGTCTTATCTACAAACCCATCTGCCTTCCAAAATTTACCCCGGAACTTATTTTGTTTAAACTCCCTCACCGAAAAGAAAAACAATCAGTAGTGGACGGAGGCCGGGGCCGAATTTTCGGAGCCCACAGTTTTTTTATATTTAGTTGATGATTATAACATGACTCATTACTTGTTGCTCTATAGAGCTGGTAGGCTCCATATGGATTTCTTCAGAAATATTGGTATCCTTTGATTTTTTTTATTTTGATTAGTTCCAAACCTGCACATATCCTGTTATACATGTTTTGGTTTTGCAGTTTGATTATTATGCCGATTGAAGGAGTCAAGAGAATTTTTGGAACAAGAGGGATAATTTTGGTAGGAAGACTGCGCTGAAGTTGTTGACTTTTTTCTTCCTTTTTTGGGTGTTATTCTCTGGCATACCTAGAATATTATTAGGTTTCTTTATAAATCGTAGAACAAGGTACTATCGGCTCTTAGGTTTTTTTTTTTTATTTGTTTTGTAGCTCTTTCGAGCAGTAGCAAGCTGAATGATTTCTTTAAGGACCCTGTAATTTGATTTTATTTTAACGCATAGGGACCTTTTGTAGGTTTTCCAAAAAATAATAATAATAATAATAGTTTATGAGGTTAAGGTAAAAATAAAAAATAAAAAAATAAAAAGTTTATGAGGTTAAGGCTATTCTCCAGTTATAACTAAAAGTTATCTCACTAATGATAGCTACTAATATTGAAATGATATTAGAATAGAATGCTCAAATTCAATTGAAAGAGCTTTATGTTCTTGAAGAGAAGCATTTGTAAGTTTTACATGACCATGTGTAAGTCCTATATGGCTAAAGATCATGATAATTTAGTTAGTTCTATAACTTTTAAGTAGTAAAATTGATCTTAGTACTTCAAAGGTTTATTTTTCCATCAATAAGGTGATAGGCAAGTTTGAGGCTATATGGGAAGGCCCATTTTAATCGAGAAAGTCTACAACTATAGGTCTTATAATTAACTAATTGACTATAAGGGTGAACATCTTATACTCCTTTCATGGACATTATCTTAAGAGATATTATGCATGAATGTTTCCAATAATAAACATCAATTAAATGATGTTTTTGATATACACTTACGTTAATAATAAGGCTTGATATTTGAATTTGGAATCAAAATTCAATCAAATATGTTATTACCTTATGAGTGATTGATATGTCCTGATAAATCTCATCTATCTGGAATGTTCAAATTATTCTTGTTTCCCCTAAAGCATGACCTAGAAAAAAATATATGATTCACAACGAAAATTTATATGTTATTTTATGCCATCTTCAAAATTTCCTCATTCCACATTTAGAATTTCTCATCTTCCTATGAGTTATGGGTTCTAGTTTCACTATACCAAAGTTGATATAGTGAACTAAATCTTGGGTTAATTTGGGTAAGCTCAAGTCTTCATTGGCCCCTTCCTAGTGCAACAAAATTTGTTAAATCTTATGTAGGATTTTAAGTCTATAAGGCACCTTTCTTAGTATAAACTAATAGGATATAGTGTAGCCATGACTAGATTTACCAAGATATTAAACAAGTTCAAACATATTGTATTGCAGTTCACCTGATCTCATGATAACACCAAATGCTTTCAAAATTCTTACCTATTCAAGAAACTGTTCTTAAATTTTGCGTGCCAGCATGAAACAAGCACTGGCTTACTATGATTTCTGTCCACTGACTTACTATGATTTCTGTCCTAAAAAAAATTCTGATTTTTCTGAGATTTGATGGTCTAATTATAAACAATGTTCTTAGAAAGAGTTGGAAAACATATTACACGTAAATGTAATAGTAGAATGAAAAATAAACAGAGCACATTGTATCATTGTTTTGGACTTTGGCGCCCTCAAATTGCACTTGAACTTAGGAAAAAAAAATTGAACTAAAATTTAAATGCTCACAATGAGTGATGATCAACAAATGTAGAATCAAATGGTTATTTAAAGAACTTTACTAATACAAAATGGAAGACATATGGTTCATGGCGGTTGTGCCAGTATGGATGAAATTAACAAATAAGAACTTATCATGATAATACATGTTACTGAAATAAAAAAGGCTCAATCAAAATATTATCAATGGATATATTTATGATGTACTGAAAACAAGAATGATTACATGGGATAATTATTCAAAAGTTTTAATTGGTGGTTAAAAGGTTAATCTTATTCAACTTAACTAACCAAGGTCATGAAGGGATCCTCTACATTCAAAACAAATATGAGGGCGTAAGAATTTTAAATTTTAATGGCACTTTGTCCTCCAGACTCACCACGCATGGTTTTGTCAAACTCCAGGTGAAGATGAAGCTGTCCCTAAGCAACTTTCAAGCACCTATATTCTCAATCTCAGCAGACTTGTCCATCCTCTTCAGTATGCCAGCAATAACCTGAATTGGTAGAATGCCAGAAAATATTATTACACGAAGTGCTCATTAATGGAAACTAGGGAAAACAGCACTAATTACAAAATAAGTTGATAGATGAAGTGATGAACATTTTAGCTAAAAAATATTTTAGCTTTCAAATAAATACTTAGGCTTTATTTGGGATGTTTTTTTATTGCTTCTTAAAACAACTTTTTAATTTAATAATTAAAATTTTTATACTAAAAAATTGCTTTAAGAGACCGTAAGAAAGTCATCCCAAATGAAACTTTAGGCTGAAAATATAAGCATTATTAGATAAATACTTGCATTGTGGAAATATCTATACCTTTCCAGGTCCAAGTTCATAACTTTTCTTTAATCCTTTACCCAAAAGAGTCTTGACTGTTAACTCCCATTGAACTGGAGAGGTTACCTAGGTTTGAAGAGATTAGAGATACCATTAGTATTTCACTGTTATTATTTTTACTAATAAAAACATTTGTTGATACGATATGTGGGAAGCAAAATGTAAATCTACATGCCTGGAGTGCCAAGATGTTCTTGATTTTATCGGGGTTTGAGTGAGGCTGGGCATCCACATTGGATATAACTGGTATCCTCGGTGTTCTTATCTCTGTCGCTGCCAATGCAGTTTCCAATCTCGAGACAGCTGGCTCCATAAAGCTTGTGTGAAAGGCACCAGCAACAGCTAGGCGTACCTGATGGAAGGCAAAACATTTATTGCATTCCCACACACTTATTCAACCAATGCTGTTCTTTGTTGTTGTAGTCAATGTGAAATATTAACATGTAATCATCCTTCCAATTTTGGTTGTAAATGAGCACTCATCAATGCAGGCAAGAGTTACAAAGTAACCATCAAGGAATTTAAGAAATATGAACTGATTACTCTGCCAAAGATTAAAAATACGAGAAGTGCTCAGGCAATTTGATAGATAGATCCAACTTAATAGTAGAGTGTACCTTATCACAATTTTATTGTGATTATTTACATCGTGGGCACCTATCTTAAATCTTTTATTATTGTGTTACATCTACTTTATTCTTTTGCTTCTCGTGCTCAGAGAGCTTCCGTGAAGAAAAGCATATAGAAAATTGAAGCCCCAATATAGGCGATAGGTGATCTAAGACAAGTGGAGGAATGCTCCAATTTGAAAATTGATTACTTCAATCATTGAACGCAAGGGTAGAAGTATGCAGTTATCAAGTTTGTCAGGAGGGAGCTTGATGAGGACATGGAAGATTTACTAGAGGCATGACCGTCGATCTACGGCCATGATTTCACCGTTCTACTTTTGATTTTCGTATTTATTATTGATATATTAGTTTTTATTTAAGAAGTTTTATTATGCTTTTCCATTTTTGCCCTTAAGGGCTTACATGTGTAAGCCCTAGGGGCATTGTAGTACTTTTTATTTTCTCATTGTATGGGCTATTTAAAGCCTCCCTCTTCTTCTTTGAGGGCTAATGAATGAATTATAAGAAAATTCCTGCACATGTGTTCTTTGAGTTGTGAGAGTTCTAGGAGAAAGCTTTGGAGAAATTCCTAGGGAGGAAAAACGGATCACCCACCAACCTTGGAGACGGCCGGGTTCGTGGTTTGTTTTATCGTTCTTTTCTTTTAATCTCCTTTACTCCTAGCCGCCGGATTCCCTAGCCTATACAATGAGTAATTGATATTGTTATAATTGAAGAAATATAACTTCTATATTAGTAATAACAATACAAATCTGACTATCCAATAGGCCATCTAACTCATCTCTATAACTGTTGAGACTACCTACTGGGAGTTGCCTTATAAATTCATTGCTACACCTAAAAAAACAAATATAATTTAATCATGTAAAGTTGGGAAATTAAAATATATACATAATAAATATTTTTTAGTGGTTACCTGCAGCCAACTGAAGGTCCATCCAAACTGACATGATGTGAGACATGAAGTGCAGGTCGTCCAACATGAAGTCCCTCCCAACACCAAATCTGAAGCAAGTGAATGCAGCCTGCAATATTTGCCCTCTTAAGCTTGGTCACCTCAGCAAGTTCCTGGTATAAGTGGGCTAGTATTACTGCCCCCAAAGAGTATGTGCTGAACAAACTCAAGTCCTCCAACAAAGGTAATAACCTCAAATGAATCTCACAACCTGAGGTGTCCGGGAGTAGATAAGTTCCCATTAAAAAGAGAATGTACGCACGAATATGCCGCCAAAAATCTAGCTCGTTCAAGTCCAAATAGGAATCCCTATAGAAGGTCCAACGTAGCCATCTCAAAGGTAAGCAAGTCTGAGCTTGTACCTATCCCATCTTGAACTTTGAAGAGACTTATGGGTTGAATGGATCATAATAAATGACATCTCACTCAGGGTGCTGCCCTAATAGATCATCACAGCAATCCGGCCAACTAGCTCATCTTCTACCATGCCCCATAACATTGTTCCCAACTAATGCCGACCCATCAATCTGAGGGCCGATTATCAGAGCAATATCTTATAAAGTAATACTCATCTTACCTACAGGTAAGTGAAATGAGTTTGTGTGGTGACCAACGCTTAACCAAAGTTGTAAGAAGATTTTGATCCATCTTTATGTATCGCAGCTGACTAACACAGTCCAATCCTAAGACTCGAAGGCCTTCCAAATATCTCGGATAATTTATTGGTTACTCATGAACCATAAGAAGATGCGAGGCAGCTTCCAAAACTGTTCCCTACATGTCACGAATATTTAAGGGCATTAGTAACATTAAATGAAAGAATGATCATCATAATATTTTAAATATTATCATACATCATCCGGATGATCAGCTCTCTGTGACCCACGTAATGAGGCAATGCTGGGATTTAGATCCATCAGCACATTTTGCTGCTCTTCATAACCCTATGCTATAGCTTTTCTAGCTTGACGCTTCCAACGTGCAGGTTGACTTTCCACCATAATACTTATAATTTGGCATCAAAAAACAATTAGTTCATATAATAAAATAGGGTAAAAAAAATATTAAGAGGGTGAAATAAATATTATGGAGACATTATGAATTATGTGCTTAAATAAATATTATGAAGGCATCAAAGAACAGTTAATTCAACCCATGACCCAAACACCTAGACATTCACCCAAGGAGACTATGAATTATGCGCTTCAATTTGGTTTGATTGAATCAACTTTATTGGAGACTATGCTCAATCTAAAATTCCCCTAAAGATTTTACTAAAAGGAACAAAATCAAAACCAAATTATTATGAATTTTAATATTAATTAAATAGAGCATGTATTAGTACAAAATTAATTAATATTGAAATAAATATTAGAAAATTATTTAAAAAGCACTAGGAGTTGGTAACATGCTAAAAAAATAAATATTAAATAACTAAAATTATTTGAAATTCGAAGAATATTTTCTCTCAGTTTTAATGTTAAATAAAGCTTTAATTTTGAGAAAATGAGTATTTATTTGTATTTTGTGGATAACAACTTAATTTACTATGATTTATCAAAGTTATGTTATTTAAAATACTTAAAATTATAAAATAATTAAAAATATAGATAAAATGATCCAAACATTTATTTGTAAAACTTTTAATCTTGTTTAAAAGATTAGTAAGATACATGCTAAGTATCTTAAATTAATATAATTAAGAATACTTAGCATGTAAATTAATTTTATGATAATAGGATAATATGCATTTCGTCATCATTCTGTGATAGTTTAGGATAAACAAAAAAATATAATGAAATATTGAAATTATATTAAGGTACATTTCGCATGCCCTAGATAGTACATCACAAACAAAAAGGAAAAATACAAAGTACATTACAAATATTTTTTTTCCACAACATCAAACATAAAGGATATAATAAAATAATATTACATAACTTGCACACCAGCACACACAAAGTTTCAAATCAACAATTTCACGAATGCTTCGCACGGCGTGTTGGACAGGTGATTCTATTATGCCCAACTATATGACAATAACTACATACTCTGCTACTTTGTGCTATTGGTTCATCCATTGTATTTCTGTATCGATTAATCTTGGGCCTATCGGACCTTCTTCTAAAATTTGAAGAGCTCAAGGGATACAAACCATAGCAGGATCATGAATGGGCCAATATTCTTTATCTGGTATTGTGCGAAATTCTTCTAAGTATGTCATCTTAAAGTTATTCATTGTGTAATATTTTAAAACATAATTCAAATGACTTATCCTGATTGATGCAGTTGAACTTATTACATGGGCACATGGCATGTTACAAAATAACATGTCTCTCACAACTACATAAACTATTATCACCTGGTGTAATGTCCACACGGTATGATCTTGAGGACATATTAAAAACTTGAAAATCATGCATATTAATTTGTGTCGGCTCCGGTATTCTTCTTGCATCATTTCTAAGTTTTCTTACTTTAACTTGGACTTGTGGGGAAAAATTGTTATTACTCTGATGTTCTTCAGTATTAATAAGCTCGAGTCGACGGACAAATATTCGACGGACAAATATTCGAACAACATTATAATATATGGCAGTAATAAGAGCAATCGATGCATTTGTTGTCATTACTCCGTAACGGAATCCACCATCAAATATCAATGTCAACTTCGAAACATCCCTTTCAACTAACTATTGATGAAGTCCTGGCTTTATTTTTATTACATCCAACATGCTCTGATTGAATAATTCTGAATCATCGGTATTACCAACTGTGTACATTTTCTAGCATAGAAACTCCACATCAGATACTCCCATTTGGCAAACAGTTTTCTTAAAGTTTTCACGTAAGTGTCTAAGACAATGACGGTGTGCTACCCAAGGAAAGATGTCCTTACATTCACGCACCAACCCAGCATGTCGATCAGATATGATACAAAGATTAGTTCTACTTGCAACAAAAGGGAGGTAAACATGAATCGTGATAAGAAACCATATCCAAAAATCGTTGCACTCTGACTCCACAATTCCAAAAGCTAATGGGAAAAGCCCGTTATTCGCATCAAGCCCAACAAATATGAGTAATGTTCCCCTATACTTACATAAAAGAAAAATCCCATCTAGGCTGAGGACGGGCTGACAAAACCTACAACTAGTGATAGATGGCCCAAAAGCCCAAAATAACCTTTGAAATCTATTTGAACTTGAGGATTGAATTTTGTACACAGTTCCAAGCATAGCTTCAACAATAACTTTAATGAACAAATTCAGTGATCGGTAAGACTCTTCTCAACTGCCAAAAACTGCTTTAATATCCTTTATACGTGCACCTCATACTTTCATATATAAAACTTTAATGTTAAACTTTGTCTCAACTCTTCTAATTATTTCTCTAGGTTTAATATCCATTTGTTTTCTTATAGTTGGAATAATAAAGAAGTAATGAACTGTGAATTACATTGCCTGTGACATGTTTGAAGAATAGGGTTCGTGCACGTATGTGGACCTTTTATGCTAACTATATTCTATATCCCACCTAATCGCTTGCTTAGGATGGCATGTAAACGCCAAGGACACTTTACCAGCAAAGTATCATGTTGTACACAAGCAACTGAATTTTTGTTTGCTCGAAGCCACAATGACAAATTGAACATTATTTGTGATTGATAATTCGTGCAAGGCAAATTGCAGTTCAAATTTACTGCGAAAACACATATGCTTTATCAATTCATTCAGAATGATAAATTCATCATTTGTCATGCTAAAAAAATTACTACTATTAGGTGCAACCTTTGCATTCCACTGACGTGTAGTCTTAGGAATCTCAGCATATTCATTATTAGATGTCATGCCCTCAACTGTATTTCAAAGTCCTTATACAGTAGCAATGTTTAAAATTGCATAATTGGGTATTGAGGCGTTTTTCGTTTGTGAGGCGAGGCGTAAGCCTCAAAATCAAAAAATTGCGTAAACATAAAATGATAAATTTTGTATATACTAATGAGTAAATAATATATAAAATATAAAAAAGCACAAGATATGAAGTGAAATCAAAATATCTCAATAATAAGACAACATGAAATATAGTTCAACTCAAACTCCATCTTTCTCAAATCACAGTACTCTTTTCATTAACATATAATTTCAAAAATAAATAGCAATGACATATCACATAAGAACTCATAAGTTATCAGCACTGTCATCACTAAGGTCTTCATTTGAATCATCAGTACGATGAACTACTCTCTCCCCTTCCTCCACTCCTATAGAGTCCAATGTCTCCCAATCAAGTCCTTCGTCAATATCAGTTATCTTCCTCTTCCCTAAATATTTTTGAACAATCTCAAAATAAATAAGTGTAATACATTAATAAAAGTCTAAGAAAATTTTATTACTTACATATCTTTTTTTATTTGCTCTTGAGTTGTGATGGATGTAGATGCTTTAAGACCATCAAAGAAATCAACATTTAAATCTTTATCTTGTAATTCAGACGGCAACACTTCAACTTCATCATCTACAAATCACTCATCATCAGATGTCACATCCTCGCAAAGCAAAGGATCTTCATCATCCATTAATCCTTTTTTCTTCAAATTCTTATCTCTAAGTCTCCTATTATACATAATGTACACTAGTAAATTCATTCTCAATGTGGACAAGAGATTGCCCGGTCAGGTCTCGGGGTCAAGGGGCAGCGCCCCTGAGGAGGTTTCCAGGGGCAGTGCCCTCGAGACAAAATTTTATTGTAAGTAATTTTGAGCGGTACCGACTCGGTACCGAGCATGTACTGCTCGGTACTGAGCGGTATCGAGTGGTGCCGAGCATGTACCTAGTGGTACCAAACATTGTTGTACTGAGTGGTACCGAGCATATACCAAGCGGTCTCAATATGGAAGGAAGAGAACGTCGAACGAAAACAGAAAAAGGTCGCGGTAGAAGATAGCTCCAACCTAACTCGCGGTAGAAGATAACTCCAAGTAATAAGCGAAGAGCGACTCAATGTGGAAGGACGCCGACGCCGAATGAAGAGGGAAAAAGGTCGCTCGAAGAAGAAGGGTGAAAACCTATTTTCGAGAAATGACAGAAGACCGCATGGGGGTGGGGGGTCTGAACCAAACAAATATATATTAGGTTAGCTTTTTTTTTAATTTTTAGAGGCAGAAGCCTCTCAACCGTGAGGCGAGGCTCGCCTCAGTAAACTTGAGGCGTACACCTCAAATCTTGAACTCATTGCGTAGGCTTTGAGGCTTAAATGGGCGAAATTGCGCTGAGGCGCGCCACGCCTCTTATTACGCAATTTTAAACCATGTACAATAGTCACGAATAATATCATTGGTATTTTACTGAACAATATTCATTACCTTAGGATCATGGAGGATATCATCAAACTCTTCATCCCCATCATCACTTGAACCACTGTTCATTGTCTCATACCCTTCATCATTGATTAGGAGCATATAATCTAATATCATTGACTTCAAAAATATAAGTAGGTTGGGATTGTGTAGGACCGGCCAAATTCTTTTGGTACAAGGTTAGTGTGGATCTGCATTTATACTTACATAATATTATATAACCATAAATAAGATTTTACTTTAGAAAATTCAATATTTCATTCACAACTAACATACCCTAGATGTGTACTTGGAATTGTCAAGGCCATCTTCGCAGCATCATGCATCTCATGTACATGATCTAGTACGACTGAATCGTGAATTTGAGTCGACGGATCTTCATCCAAATTAATATCACTAGGAATTTCCTCAACCTCCACATACAATATCAGAACTTTAGAAGCAGTCAATGATAATGCAAATTCACAACCTTCATCGTCCTCAAGCTTCGAGGCCATAAATTGGTTGCCCACTGGAAAACGACCCACAATAGTCACCACGAACTTTGAGGGATCGAACTTCAGGGCTCTGAGAACTCGATCCTTCAACTGCTTCAAAGTCGAGTTGAATGGAACTTGTAGGAGCCGACATTTACCACTAATATATGTTGGCGAAAAATTACCATCTAAGGATAACTCTCCGTCATATAACAACATAAAAGATGGTGGTCGTGAACTCATTTTCAATACCTACATTTACAATAAATTTGAAATGATATATTTATTTAATCAAACTCATCAGAATTTCAATTAATAATATTTACTATATGTCAATATTATCATTAGCTCATGAAAATATAACTTTTATGAATAGAAATATTAATCTCTCCTTAAAATTTCACATAAATTTAACAAATCTACAATTTTTTCATTAAATATTTTGAATTATTTTTTATTCATTTATATTTACTACAAATATTAAAAATTACATGAAGATAAATAATTATAAATAAGGAATATTAATTATTACAAATAATGAATGATTTAATTATCAACATATGTTTCAACGTAATTACTTAATAATTATATTAAAATAAAGGCTACTACATTCTGTGAGATCAATGCAGATGCTGGACAACCCCCTCCTTAAACTTTGAGAAAACAACCCACAATTATATTTACTACCTCAATGATTCCCTAAAGCAAAATATAAATAACCATAATTATTTTACAAACAAATAACTGAGCATTAACAAGCTTAAAAAATGCATAAATATTTTGCGTTTCTCATGATTTACCCAAACATTTCTAAAAAACACATATAATACATTGATTACCTAAAACCACTTCGTTCTATAAATTTATACGGTGCATTTCATTTTTTTCTATACTCTATCTTCTATTCAAGAAAGGATTTTAAAAAGTGAAAATTTTTAAGCAAAAACGAAAAAAATACACTAACCTTAAATGGCAATGTCCGGCGGTTTGCGAAACTCAGGCGAAATTCCAGAGAAGTAGAGAAAACGATTAGAGAATGGGGGGACCACCTAGGGCTTCGACTGGTTTTTTTATAACACCAAAATCGCTCGTTAGACGGACGATTTATGTCTTTAAGTAAATCACCTAATTAACGGGCGATTTAGGCCATAATAGGCAATCGTAGTTCAAATGGGCGATTATACCTAATTTTAAATTTTATAATTTCGATGCTTAAATGGCTAATTACATTTCTAATCATTCTTAGTGTTAAAAATTCCTCGCCTACTAATTAGTAATCAATTAAAATCTTAGATTGATTATTTAATTAGTTAATCCTCCCACATACATTGCATGTAGACACCCCCCCCCCCCTCTCTCAGCTGAATTTTCAAAAGCCCCACCCCAATATTTCTTTCCTAAAAAAGAAGCGCCACCCCCCCCCCCCCCCCCCCCCACTTTGGAAATATTTCCAAACCCAGCCTTAGTCTACCTCTTCCGTTACCCTATAACCCACTTAAATTACTTCCTAATCAAGGAATTCCTATTTGGGGATTAATCTCAGTTTTTCCCTCCAAGATCTTCTTCCAAACTTTAAGCCTAATTCAACCAAAACCTAAACCCAATCTTCCCCAAGCCTTCCCCCTTGGCTAACCACATTCCCTTATCTTCTCCCACTTGGATTCTTAGGAGAAAGATGTCCCGATCTTCATGTGTTGCTATTTACACATCTCTACTTGTTGTCCAGAAACTTTTGGATGCTAATAGTGGTTGTCCACCCTTCCAAACCCTAGAGAGTTGCTGACCAAGACCACTTGTTTGCTGTTCAGAGACTCCAGCAGCAGTTCGTTGCTGTCCAGCCCTTTTGGGAGCGACCATGGCTGCCTGGAACTATCAGGGATCACTGTCCAGGGTTGGCTACTTGTTGTCCAAAGGTTCGAGCGTGAATTTGTTGATGTCCGAGCCGTCAAAGACGCCACCAATGGCTGTCCAAACTTGCAAGAAGGTTAAATCTTAGCAAAGGTGAACTCTTTCCTTCTCTCTTACCTTCTTCATTGATCCTTGCTAGTGGTTTTATTTGATTCATGCAAAATCTTGCCAAGCCCCGCTAAAAGCTTAGTGTTTAGTAGGAAGTTTGTGACAGATCTTTCATAGCACTATTCTTATTGTTAAATTAGGGATTTCTTGTTGAAACCTATCTCGTATGCAACGTCAAGAGTAATTGATTATTATGTGGTTTTAACTTTTTCGCGAGTAACTTGGCATGAGCTTGTGTTTACCGCTCTTTGTGCTTTATTTCATTGTTTGAATCACCATAAAGATTTAATTAATTTGCTCTTACTCATTAAGCGTGCAAAAATCCTTACCTAAATCAAATTTTCATATATGTCCTGCATCAGAGCTTCCTTTATATCAGGATTTAGGTATAAAAGATCGTGCTTCTCAGAATGAAATTGGCGATCACAACCACACAAGTGCCCAAAGTTAGGGTCAAAGGAGTGGTGACATCGACGAAGTATTCCCTACTTAATAACTTAACTGTTTCCAGATTCAAATCCTTGACTACCAGGCCAAAATGACGCAATCTTAAGTATGCACCTTCAGATTGGATATAACAAGAAATACTCATCTGCATAACTCCCATACAACACAAAAGTAAGAACTATTTTATGGCACTAGCAAGAAATAAATTAGATGATAGTCCTTGATTTTGATTATGTAAGCCATCATTGTAATGCAAAGATGCACAATTTTCTAGCAATCACAAGTTACGCAGTGTATTTATGATTAAATTTACCATACCTCAGAAGCTATCGAACAATTCAAGCTCAAATAAGCTCACATTGTAGGAGCCTTAAAAAGAATGACAAAGTACCAAAAGAAAAAGCTCACATAGTAAGAGCCTTAAAGAGAATGACAAAGTACCAAAAGAAAAAGTCTTACCGTCATGCGAGCTTTAAATGATTTAGCCTTTGCTTCAACTGCCTCTACTCCTTTCACACCTCCAGAAACTGCATAATTACCCTGCAATAAGGAAATAATTTAGCGTTTGAGCAATATATAATTAATTTGATCAGAATCAAAGACAAAAATAGAAATCATCTTACTGGACATAGATAATTTGCAATCTGAACTTTGTTTTTCTCATCTACTTCCTCATTGGCAGCATCGCAAAGCAATTGCACCTTGTCTGAATCTAATCCAATGACACTAACCATAGCACTTTTAGCAGCATCTGACGCATCCTGAAGAAAGTTAAAAAGAAAATCATTACAATGCAGTCGTTGCGTGATAAGATTACAAATATATATGTAATTGTTATAGATAGATATAAATATAAATTTGGATGCAAATATTGATTTATTGATTAATATGTATATAGCTATATATAGAGAAAGATGATATCGGCTCAAACATAATTTTCATCTGCTAACCTGCATTGCTTCTCCTCTTAGCTTGACAAGCTTCAGCCCATCTTCGAAGCTTGTAATTTCAATTATAGCAATCAGTATGAAATTTCATTAAATGCATAACTGAAAATCAATGAAATAATGAATAACTATCCTAATAATTCAAACGTATAAAACTAGGATTTCTACATAATATATTTACCTATTTCTGAACAAGCCATACCAAAGAAAATGTGTTCCCAGGAACAAGGTAATCAATAAGGTGCTGAAAAAATAGCAGTTTAATGAAGGTAGAATACCTGAAAGCTCCAGCAAATGCAAGAGCTGTGTACTCTCCCAAGCTTAGGCCACAAGTGACATCTACGGAATCAATGATGTCAGGGCCTCCATCACGTGCACGCAGAACCTCCACCGCAGCAAGGCTTGTCACATAGATTGCAGGCTGTGGAATACCAATATTAAAAAGAACTCTTTTGAGCAATTCTAAAAGGAATAGAACGCTTAAAGCATGGATAGTGCGGCAACATTCAACCATTTTATCTACTATGACTACATGAATGAACTTTTGTAGTTTTGTTAGACGGAAATATTGGAATATGCTAGATTAAAATGGTATCCAGGCATGACATGAAATGACTAAAAGAAACTATAATTGAAATTGCAAAAAGCATAAAGCATTTGCTGCACAACTTTCATTGCATGAAGGATTATAAGCAATACTTGACTCTCGAACTGCAAGGAATACTTGCTCTTAAGCCTTCAGATGTTCAGGTGGGAAGGGGGAGAAGGATGTGGGGCTTGTTAATTGGACCGCAATGTAGGTAATCTAACAGGACATTCCCCTAAACCTGTGTGACCTTTCTGTACATATTCCATCATTCAAACAGCCAAATAACACAAATACCTAGCTTCAAACAACTAAAAGAGCGTGGGCTCCAAAATTTGTTCCCTAGCCTCTCCACGCATTTTTACTTGATCTCCGGATTACAACGATGTTGTCCGTTGTCCGCATAAGAGTGTATGTAATTGGGTGACCGTGCACACATACAGGAAGAGTGAGAAAAATTTAAAGTTCAATTTTTTTTACTAATCGTACCATATGATCAGTTATACAAAGAATAGGTTTAACGACTAATTGAACAATTAATTTATGTGAACCAATCATACTGTACGATTAAGATTGTACTGTAAGATTCGTTATGATCTAAAAATCCTAGCCGCCAGATAAATTAAGTAAGATATTCGAAATTTGAATTTTGAACTACTTTACTGTACGATGTGATTTGTACTTTACGAAAATTTGAAATCTTACTTAAATTAACCCTCGTAATTAGTCAAATAAATCATGGTTTAATTAATGATCACCGATCGTGCTGTATGATGGCGATCGTACCGTGTGATTGACAGAGACAAAGTTTGATCATCCCAAATATCATACCAAAGGAAATCATGATTTTTGAATAAATCATACTGTACGATGTTCACATCGTACAGTATGATGAGAGCAGTACAGGACGATTGACAGAGATGATTTCCAATCATCCCAGGAATCGTCCT
This sequence comes from Dendrobium huoshanense, assembly GCA_016618105.1. NCBI lineage: Eukaryota > Viridiplantae > Streptophyta > Magnoliopsida > Asparagales > Orchidaceae > Dendrobium > Dendrobium huoshanense. The sequence goes on along the minus strand of CM028347.1, from coordinate 70,663,134 downwards.
ATACGAATAGAGAGAAAGAAAACAGATCGTATTGGACGATCTTAAGATCGTACTGTACGATGTGTTCAAAAAGTTGAACAGCTCGTCTGAAATGAATATTCACATCGTATTAGACGGGACTAGTTTTTGAACTGATCATACAGTACGACCTTATATCGTATTGTATGAACATAAGACGGCTCACTTGAATTTAGGGTTTTGAAGCTCATTACTTGAGTAACTTTTATAACTTCATTTACAAAAAAAAAGAAGAGATTGGTGCCTTGAGCTGAAGAAGGAACTTTGAGAGGTGCTTTTGAGAGAAAATCAGGGTTTGAGAGGAAGAAGAAGGTGAGGTTGAGCATGAGGGAGGAGTGTGAGGGGATCACACAGTTGCTCCGGGCTAACAACACCCTTGCTACTCCTATGGCTTAGGTGAGTCAATAAAGGCTCTCTTGGGAGAGAATATTCAAAGTCAAGTCCTTGAGATACTCTAAATTCTCCAGGAGGGAGAAAAAGATGGAGGTACGTTGCCTTCTTTAGGAGGGAGAAAAAGCTTTGGGTTCTCTGCCTTCTCCAGGAGAGAGAAAAATAATTCAAGGTCCGCTGCCATCACCAGGAATGTGATATAGCTTCTGGCACTCCGTCACATCAGGTTTTTTGAAAGTGAGTCTATAAGGGCTTGTCCGTCTTGTTATGAGAGCAAAAAGAGAGTCACTTAGTGTTAGTGCAATACCCGAAACGAATGACTCTAGGGAGTGGACGTAGGTCAAGGCTGACCGAACCACTATAATAATTTTTTATATGTTTTTTTTTTCATCATTTTTCGTATTTTTATTTTCCTGCAATTTTCTTTCTTTGCAAGTTAAGTTTAGTGGTTTCAATCTTATTAATCAACTGCACTGAGTTTAAATCTTTTTGCATGTGTTAAAAATTTTAAAAAAGAAACTTTTATCATATAAATTGCTTCTGCATGTTATTTTGAGTAATTTATCTGAATTAAATTTTTAATTTGTTTTGTGGCTAAAACAAAAAACAAAAAGTAGTATTCCTGCTTAGGGGTTTTTAAAATTACTAATTCATCTCCCTCTTAGTGTGCCTCAGGCTAGTTTTTTTAGGTTTAACAACCTTCTCGAACTTTCAATGATTAGAACTCTAAATCTATATAATCAAGGATTCTTATCAAATATTGATTGACTGATAGATCCCATGATCATTTCACAGGTTTCATTTCGAATACCACTACAAAACTAATGGATACATGGGGCATATGAAAAAAATATGTCTAGATGATTGATAAGTAAATATAAAACTTTCAATGCTTCACCTGGCTTATTACCGTCGAATCAAGCTTTTCCTTTGGCCCATTGGTGCAGGCATCCAAAAGATCAAAACTAACCCCAACAAAACATGGGATTATAGTGGTATTCACCAAGAGAAAGGCTTAATTAGACAAGAAATTAGAAATCACGCAGAGGAATAGAAGTTTCACATACCCAAGTATGTCATTTGCTTTACGAAATAATTCAGCTGCAGCTGGCACACCCTGAGCTTCAGCCCCCATTCCTAAGGTTTGTGCACCCTTAAATAGAAGAAGTGACAGTTAGAATATGCAACACTCCAAGTTGATACCCAAAAGTACTACATAAAATATCTGCAAAGCAAGGTCGAATAACTAGCAATAGAGCTTCAGATTAACTGTTGATGCTAAACATGATGGCATTCAATTATGTTCTAAAAAGTACTTATTGACAGGCAGTGGTTAAAGCTTTAATAATTAGGTAAGCCCATAAGATTATATGAAGTCAATGTTATACTGAAAACCAAAAAATATACAATCTAAGCAACAATGCTTGAATCATGATGCACAGCATGAAATGTTAACCAATGGTACTAGTTTACATGTTATAGAGGTTTATAATTCATGCAGCAGGTGGATAATATAAATTCATTGGTCTACTAATATTTATTACTCTTTTTTTTTTTTTTGAAAACTGCAGAAATTGCATTGAAATGGAACAAAAGCAAACTAATTACAAATGCTATAATGATAGCATTCCTCCTTGATTAACAACTAATATTTATTACTCAGATAATACTAATTTCCTAATAGGTTCAACTATCATTAATGCTTTGATGTACAATTGACTTCATCAAGTTTGATTGATATTTCAAAATCTTAACTCTATTAATGAAATCATAAACGATTGCATTCCCAAAAATATATATGAACTACTTCTGTATGAAAATTGGCTTTGTAAGGATATTGATACACTCAACAGAGGATTAATACTGGACACATATAAATTGAGAAGACTTGATTCCACTTGAATCTGAAGTTGTAATAAAGAAATAATTCATAATACCGAATCATCTTTTTTTTTTTTTTTTTTTTTAAGATGATAAATAAGGTTGCCGTCACTCGTCTCTTATGTTCATTTTACTACCTTATGATCAAAATCATCTGACGACTTCAGCTTACTATGATATAAAATGTATAAACTTCTAATATGCATAAGATAAATGAGCTGCTTTCTACAAACTTCTGTTAAAGCCAGAGTTAAATTTTATAGTTTGAGGTACACGGATCTGAAAATACATTATCTCAAAAAATTTTCATTTTATTATTATATAAGCTACAATTTCGCAGACTTAAAAAAGTGCTGATATCCTAAACTATAGCATGGGATATTTTTCTTTTCGGTATCTAGCTTCCCGGTTTTTGTTTATAAGAGTAATGGAGACAACTGATTACCTCTAACAGATACAACAACATCAAGCATTTATCCCACTATATAAGGTCAGCTACATGAATATTTTTTTCTCCATTATGTCCTGTTAAAAGTTAGTTTCTCATTTAAATCTAATAAAGAAAGGTTATTTTTAATATTTTCTAACCAAGTATTTTTAGGCCTACTTCTACCTTTCTTAGCATAAGACAAATCTGATGCATACTTTCCTAACAGGTTCATCGGAAGGCCGCCATTTTATGCAACCAAACCATCTAAGGTGAATCTTTCTAATTTCATCTTCCACTAGAGCTACTCTAACTTTTTCATGTATATGCTCATTTCATATCATGTCTCTCAGAGTAAAGTCACTCATCCACCTGAGCATCCTCATCTCTGCAACACTTAAGTTAATAGTATGCTTCTCTTTTAATGGCCAACATTTTGTACCATAAAGCCTCTCAGAGTAAAGCCAACATTTTGGACTTAGGTCAAGGCTTACAAGTCTAACCACCAACTTATAGAATTTTCTCTTAAGTTTGTGGGAGACTTTTCTATCACACAATAAGCCTGATGCATTCCTCCACTTCAACCATCTATCTTGAATTCTACTAATAATACCTCTTACTGATAAAATAACGAAAAGTTTAAATGACATAAAGATAGATTTCTTTATTTTCTAGAGAGAACACCTAATATAGAGCTCCAAGTCTAAAAGATTAGGAAAAAACACAAAGCAGTTGATTTGCATGATCATTATTTTATGTTTAGAATGATTTGTTGTGAGGATTGATATAAATCATGTTTTAGGAAACTATCTATTTAACAAGATTTCCAAAAGGCTGAAATATGATTCAGGGCATTTAGACAAAGCTATCTTATCTTTTTTTGGATGAAAAGGAGATATCCCCAGCCAATTTAATCAGTGTAGATCCTGCAACCATGCAAACATAGAACAAAGCAGAAGCAACGGAAAGTAAAACATTAAAGGAAGAATCTAGTTCTAGTTGGGAAGCAGCTTCATCTTGATCAAGGTGGTAGGATGACAATCTAAGAGATGAGATGTTTTACAGTATTTCCTTCATCATTCCGCCTGGGAATATTTTATGATGAACGTGCAAGGAAAGGAGTAGAGGCAATAGAAACATAATAGAATGCAGGAATAGAACCTCCTGGAACTATTTAAACAAAAAACACTTTCGTTGATGATGAGCAAAGTTTAGCTAAATCACGTCTACTCTTAGGGCATCATGAACATAAGTTGGTAATTTCTCAGCACATTGAGTGGATGATAAGAAAAAATTTAGCTAAATCACGGCTACACTAAGGGCACTATACTATGATGGCAATAGGTATATAAGATAGTACTTTGCAGCAAATTGAATGGATGATGGGCAAAAATTAGCTAAGCCTAAACTTAAGCCATTATGATATTGTCCTCTTTTCCATCTCTTATCTAGAAAAAACTTGCGGATGGCTGAATAATGTAAAATTCTTCTAAATTCAGGACAACAGTATTCATTTTTGAACGAAGTGATAGTTCAAAGATGCAAATGGCACTGCAGATTACTCATGCATAACTTAAAAGTCATTTTCAAGCAGTTCTTCAATAAGCACAAAATTTCTAGTTCTATTGATCTCCACTCCTATGAAAATCCTGGTGCGACAACAAACTTGCCACTGAAAAGGAGATAATTATTCGATAATAACCCGTAAGAAGTTCGTAAAGCATTGCCCCACCAAGCGCCCGCGCCACCCCCCAAAGAAAAACTGAAAAACTAGCCATTGTAGCTCAGCAAACTCAGGTTCAGCAAAATGCAGTGGGAAGAAGAAAACCACCAATAAGCATCATATGAAGTCATCAATTTTTCACAAGACAAAAAAGGAATGACAGAAAAAACAGAGCTCGAATTACCTGTCCGGGAAACAAAAACGCGTAGCTGGGCTTGTAATCTATGAACAGAGATTCGTCCGAAGTGTGCTGCCGAGATCCGACCGAGACGCTCATGGAAATCTTAGATCTCCAAAGGCTTTTCGGCTGCGAAAACCCGATAGCTACATGACGGGAAGTCTTCCGAAGATGAGACAAAGGAACGAGGGTGCAAATGGATAAAGACATCCCGACGATATATCGATGGCCGGTGGCGAGATTGATCGCAGTTCGAGGAAGGAAAAACCTGCGATGAAAGTATAAGCCAGAGATCAAGCAAAAGAACGATGACCTCAGCGGCGGAGAGCACGAAGAAGGTATAAAAAATGGGCGATATAGAGATCCAACGGTATAGTCAAGGGTAAGGGTGTAGGAGGAGTTAGTTTATTGGGTTATGAGCTCGAGTTTATTTATTAAAAAAGTTTGAGTTCAAATTTGATGAGGCTCACCTTTTGAATTGGCTCGTCATTAATTAATTATTAAATAAAATATTTGTATATTAACGTAATATATAGCTGAGCAGAAAGAATGAATGCAGGCTCGCGTGCGGCGCGGGAACGACATAGGGCGCAAATTTCGGCACGAGAGCCCACGCATCGCTTCCCGCGGGTCATACGTGTTGAATGTGAAGCAAGACATGGGCTCACTTGTCGAACGTGAATGATGGTGTCCTCCTGTGCGAAACGCAAATAAATAGCGGAATCGAGCTGCTCGACGAGCCATTTGAAGTGCAAAGAGTCGATCTCGTGCTCTCCTTTTGAGCTCGAATCTAGTTTGAGCTAGAGTTCGAGCTTAGGATTTTGCTCTCTAGTTGAGCTTTAGTTTGGCCTAACTCGAGCTCGTCTCGACTTGTTTACACCCTTGCTTAAGGGTGTCAAAAAGGATTTTTGGTCGGATTGAGTCCAATACGAAACTAACCCGCCTTTCATTGACTCTATCAGAATCTGACTCTGTTAAACAAACTGGTCAAAATTTTAAATCGGACCTGACCCTCCCAAACCCAGGTTGACACGACCAAACTTGATAACCCGAAATGTTGCTAGGCACAAGCGCGTTGAGGCGAAGGGGGAGAGAGCAGAGCCAACAGCTGTCATAAATTGACCCGATATCACGCGGGTCATACCATATCTGATTGTGGCAAAACTAACCCCAATATCCTGCAGGAGAAATACTGAAATAAAAGTTTCAATTTATATACTACACATAGCCACTATTGAATGCAATATAAAGCGGAAGACAACAATATCTCATCATGATTTTATATATATCATTCAAAATATATATAATCTGAAATCTATTTACAACAATGTTTGGAAAGAGAGCACAACCAAAAAATAAAAGCAAAACCTAAAAAAATCAAAATTAGAAAAAGATACCTATAACACAGATCAGAGTGTGCTATTCAAACTACATAGCTCACTCTTTATCTTTCCCAGAGCCTGAAAATAAAAAGCAAAAGCATGAATGAGCTAACACAACTCAATATGATATCGTAGCCTAAAACAGAAATCAAGAACCAAAATCAAAAGAATTGAGAAAACTATGTTGAATCATATATTTAAATTAAATATAATTAAATAAATATTGAAATGAATTGAATTATAAGCAAACACTTCATAACAGAATCCCAGCTTGGTATACCATTGGCTATGGCATAATAACACTTAGGTAAAAGAATCTCACTAGCATAACAGAATCCCACCTCAATCGATCACTAGCGCTGGCAAAACAGAATCCTACCTTGGTTGCCCACTGTGACCGACGTAACATAATCTCACCTTGACCACACACTAGCACCGGCATAACAGAATCCCACCTTGGCCGCCCACTAGTGCCACCGTAATGAAAATCCCACCTCGGCCGCCCACTGGCACCAGTGTCACATAATAACACTTTACAACATATTTTTCAATGCATTTCATTAATTAAAGCATAATTAGACTGAATTCAAAAATTGTCAAAATGTCCCAACAGTAAAAAACAGAAATACTACTGAGCAAAATTCATAATTTTCAAAAATAACCAAGTTACCACAAATTGTGTAAAATATTATTCTGAAGTTTTAATTGAACTGAAACACTATTTTTAGATGTTAAAAAATTAATGAGCAGGATAAAATCACTATTTTTTGAAAATTTCCATAATATACTCAAAATATTCATAATCACAGTGTCTAAAACATATAAAAAGTTACACAGTGAAAGTTTTACAAAAACAAAGTTACCCTCATTGTTCGGTTACGGAAATACAAATTTGATCGAAAAAATACCATAAAAAAATTATTAAAATCTGATGCAAAGTCACTTTCTTCTTCAAGCAATTAATCTAAGCCCCATATCGACTCAACTAGTCCATACCCAAAATGACATTAAATGCTCAAATAGGTAGCAAAATAAAACTGTTGAGTCCAGTAATTAGGTTGTTAAGCCTAAGTAAATGTCCCACGGCTACCAAGAGGGGGGTGAATTGGTAGTTTTTAAAAATTTTAAACCCTCTTAATGATAAAGTTGAACCGAAATAAAATTTTCTTTTAAAGTTTGTAGAAAAATGTTTTTCAACCACAGAGTTGTTAAAACTGAAATTTAAAGTGCGGAAACGTAAAAGCAATAAAGTAAATGACACCAGATTTATAGTGGTTCGGTCTATAACCAGACCTACATCCACTCCTCAGAGGCACCCTCTGAGTATTGCACTAATACCACAATGTGACTCTCCTTTAGCACCCACAGCAAGGCAGAGAAGCCTTTACAACACACTCTTTTCACCACTACCCGGTGTGGCAGAGAACCGTTGTCCTTTTACACTCTCCTAGTGTGGGCAGAGAACCCTACGGCTGTTAACACTCTCCAAGTGTAGGCAGAGAACCTTCGTCCTTTTACACTCTCCTAGTGTGGGCAGAGAACCCTTCGTCCTTTTACACTCTCCTAGTGTGGGCAGAGAACCCTTCGGCTGTTCACACTCTCCAAGTGTCGGCAGAGAACCGGATCTCTTTGACTGATCTTCTCACAAGAATCTAGAAGGAAGAAAGAAAAGAGTGAAGAAATCCAATTTCACAAGTAGAGACTCTTACCTTAGTAATCCAAGTGAAGCCTTCTCGCTCCAATGGTAGGAATCCTCCTTTGAATGTTTTCTTCCACTCTCTCCTTGGCTATTATCTCAAGAGGCACGAAGATCAAATGACAAAAAGATTGGGTGGCAGTCTAATTTGGACTATTTATACAAAAGACATGAAAAACCGCCCAAAAACTGCATATTTTCAATTCTGTACGCAGTGGATTGTCCTGTACGATCCTGGATCATCCTGGACGATTTTACTTAAACGATCTGAAACGACCCAATTTGTATATGTGTACGAAATGACTTCGTACAGCGGATCGTCCTGTACGAACTAGGTTCGTCCAGTACGAACGGTTATTACAAGGTCGGTTCTAGAAACTGCTGAAAATTGTTCTAAGTCGGTTAATCGTTTGGACGAAAATATGTTCGTCTGGACGAACATTTTCCAGAGAGCCGATCGTCCTGGACGATTATTTATTTCGTCTGGACAAAAATTTTCCAGAGGACCAATCGCCGCGGACGATAATTTGTTTTCGTCTGGACGAAAATTTTCCAGAGAGCTGATCGTCCGGTACGATATTTATTTTCGTCTGGACGAAAATTTTTCAGAGGACTGGTCGCCTCGTACGATGATAAAATTCATCTGGACGAAAATTTTACAGAGAACCCATCGTCCGGGACGATAATAAAATTCGTCCTGGACGAATAGGACTTAGAAAAAATTTTTTGAGCAAGTTCCTATTCGTTCCAAGTGCTCTATAGGAGATAACTGACAGATCGTCCAGTACGATAAATATCGTCCTGTACGATCAGTATAGAATTTTAAAATCTCCTTATTTGTGTGTGTGCGATTTTATTCACTCAATTACAATCACTCCCTTTCAAAATTAATTCAAAGAAAAGGCAAACTTCAAATAAACAAAAATATCTCATGTTGAATTTGATTAGAAGTTTTCGTAGTCTGGAGTCTGATTTTCCTGAAATGTTAGTACACACAAGAGCAAGTGCAAATCTTCTGAAATTGTTAGGAGATAACTATACATTTGAACAATAATATTTGGAATCATCAAAACTACATAAGTTGCACAAATATAAATCATTCAAATAGCAACTATTCAAACAATCTCCCCCTTTTTAATGATGGCAAAACAATTATTATTTGTAAGGTTTCAAGTTAAACAATTCTCCTATCTTCTAAACTCCCCCTGAATTGATGAGTACATTAAAATTAGGAGGCATTAAGAACAAAATTTTTATTTTTTAGATTTTCTAAAATTTTAACATAAATAACTACAAAGTAAACACAAACAACTACAAAGTAAAAAAAAAAACTTGCAAACAGAACAATCAAAACAGAAAAATCAAAAACAGAAAATACAATAATTTCTCCCCCTTTTTGACAGCAACAAAAAGTGAAGAAGAAATAGACAAGAAATGTAAGTAATTATATGAAATTCATTTTTAAAATTTAATCTAAATTGTGATTGACATAGGGTATGCAATTTTAAACTAAAGATATTAGGTCAATCATAGAAATTCATAAAATTTAAGAAGTTATATAACATTGTAAGTAAGAAGAATTTATCAAAAACATGATTCAATTTAGACATTTGACTATAGAAAATCATTACAAGAGAGATGTATAAAAATTCTATATTTCAAAGTTCAATAGAATATAAATGAACATAAGATCAATTTGAATTAAGAGATTCAACGAATTTGGAAAGAAGAGAATTACCTCATGTGGCGCTTTGCGCATCTTTTTCAAAATTTTGGGGCACATTTTTGTGCATTTTTTCTTGGTTGGGCTTATTTTGTGCCTCTTTTTCACTTTGCAAATTTTTGCGAATTCCTTTTGATTTTTGTACATTTGTACAATGTTCAAGAGTAATTGGACCAATTCTTTCCAAAATCTATAATCTAAAATTTCAAATATTTCTAGGTACATAAATATCTCTTGAGCATAGAAATACAAAATAAGAAAACATCTAAATTGCAATAGTAATATTAACTTTTATGTAGTCTAAATGAATAGACATGAATTTAAAAGTTCTAATTACAACAAGTTATATACAACTTATAAATTAAGAAAGTCTAGATTTTCTAATATAGATAATCTCAAATTACAATCGAATTTAAGCACTATGTAGATTAAATAATACTAATGAAATTCATAAACATTAACCACATTTCAAAACAAATCTAATAAAAATAAACTTTCATTGATATTAAAGAAACGGATTACAAAAAAAAAATACATTGAACTTAAAAACATAAAAACAAACACTTAACAATAAAACAGACAAGATAAAAACAAAAAAAAATACAACAGACACACATAAAAATATTTCTACTATTCTGGAGGAGGAGGAGGAGGTATGCCGCCAAAGAGGTTGAAGTAGGAGGCCATCAACATTACATTGGTATTAATTTCATGAACTTCATCTTTAATATTACCAATGTCATGTTGCTGCTGCGTAAGTTGAGCATCAAATTGATCAAACCTTTGATCAATGTGAGTCTCTAGTCTATCAAATCTCTCAATCAGATTCTGGTAATCTGATTGAGAAGCAGAAGCTTGCACTCCTTCTTCTTCTTCTTCTTCTGAAGCACTGGCATGTGCTTTTTCTTTTTCTTTTTCCTCCTTGAAGAGCAATCTGAATGATGCATCGTTATAGTAAACTGGCTCTTCATATTCTTCATCAGGATGCACTATATTGTATTTCTTTTCCAAGATATAAGTGATTAAGTGTCCTAATGAAATGTTCTTCTTCCTCTTCTGATCTGCATGTCCTATTTCTGAAAGCCCATAGATATGGTCTATGATGAGTTGGGCTTCGTCAATAGGATGTCTTTGCATGATTAAAAAGGTTAGAACAGAAAGGAGAGGAGTAATGTTAATCCTATCACCAGCTTTAGGAATAATTGAGGATCTAAGGATATGCTGGATGATTCGGGCATCTTGGGTCATACCGGAGACTTTAGCAACATGATAGGTTATGCCTATTTCTCTAATCACCCTATTGATTTCAAACCATTTGAAGGAGGTTTCTGACATTAGGGTGTGGGCTCTATATCCCTCAGTTCTTAAGTTTAAAAATGCACCAAGGTCGTGCTTGGTGATCTCAACTTTTTGTTTAAAAATAAAAGAACTAATTTTGGAGTGGTCAGAATTGAAACTCATGTTAGCTAGAAAGTAATGGTAGGTTTGCTTATTGTATAAGTGGGCGAGAGAAAGAATGAACTGAAATTGGGTTGAGGCGAAGAGGTGCAATACCCGAAATTTCAACTCAGTTTGAATGAGAATGCGAGACGGAGTGATTTTTGCGGACGCAAAACGAGGAAAAGATTCCTCATTTGCCTTGGAAAGAAAGTTGTCTGGGGCATTCCTATTTGGTTTCTTCACCAAAACCTTTTGTCTTTTGCTAGAGGAGGCCATTGTTGATTTGATGTAGAAAGGGATTGAAAAAGAAGTTTGGAAGTGTGATTATTAAGTTTGAAAGCCTTCATATTTAAAGAAAAACGATACGTTCGTCCTGGACGAAAATATTCGTCCTGGACGAAAAATTATCGTTCGTCTAGACGAAGAAATTCGTACAGACGATCCAATTCGTCCAAAATGTAACGGCTTTTCGTATTCAACACAACTTACGATGCGTCCCTTCGTACAGGCTTTTTGACTTGACCGATCGTACAGACGAAAAATTTTCGTACAGACGATCAAAAAGTAAATCGTTTTAATGACTCTTGAAAACCGTCCCCTACATCGAACCGACACATGTTCGTCTGGACGAACAAAAATTTCGTACAGACGAAGTCATATTAAAAACTGTCTTATCCACTCAACCGCTGCATTCAATCGTCCCGACGTTTGAGAGAAAAAAAAAATTCGTCCTGGACGATCATAGATCGTACAGACGATCTAATTAAAAACTGCTCTCAAAATGGTTTAAATTCGCGCAAACTGTTCCTTCACACATCGTCCCGTACGAAACCAATTTCGTCCTGGACGATTTCCTCCAAAAAAAAAAATTTATATTTTGATTTTTTTTTAAATTAAGAAAATCAAACAAAACATTCAAAAACACAGAAAACATAAAACAAAACCAAAAATACAAAAACAATTCATTCAAAACACACAAAATTTCAAAAAATAAAAAACAAAACAAATCACAATAAATATCAATGTTGCAAAGACATTTTGGTTAAGCATTCAAATCAATAACACCAAGCCTTGTTCTTAAAGTACTGAAGGTATCAAAGGCTAAAGGTTTTGTAAAAATGTCTGCAAGTTGATTTTCAGTTGAAACATGTATGAGTTCAATTTCTCCTTTGGATACATGATCCCTTATGAAATGATGCCTTATATCAATGTGTTTGGTTCTAGAATGTTGAATAGGATTTTTAGAAATGCAAATAGCACTAGTATTGTCACAATAAATTGGAATAATGCCTATAGTTAATCCTAAATCAATCAACTGTTGTTTTAACCAAAGTACTTGTGCCACACAACTTCCTAATGCAATGTATTCTGCTTCTGCAGTAGATAGTGCCACTGAATTTTGTTTTCTACTAGACCATGAAACTAATGAATTTCCAATGAATTGACATGTTCCAGAAGTGTTTTTCCTATCCACTCTACAGCCTGCAAAGTCAGAATCTGAGTAACCAATAATTTCAAATGAAGAGCTAAACTTAGGATACCAAATTCCTAAATTTTGAGTTCCTAGAAGATATCTTAAAATCCTTTTCACTGCTGTCAAATGTGATTCTTTTGGATCTGATTGAAATCTAGCACATAAGCAAACACTGAACATAATATCTGGTCGGCTAGCAGTCAAGTAAAGTAAAGATCCAATTATCCCTCTAAATTTCTTTTGATCAACAGATTTTCCCTTAAGGTCTTTATCCAACTGAACTGAAGAACTCATTGGTGTACTAACAGGTTTAGCATTGTCCATTTCATATTTTTTAAGGATGTCCTTAATATATTTGGTTTGATTAAGAAAAGTACCTTCCTCAAGTTGCTTAATGTTAAATCCTAGAAAGTAATTTAAATCTCCCATTAGACTCATTTCAAATTCACTACTCATTGTTTTAGAAAAATCATCACAAAGATGTTTATTTGAAGATCCAAAGATGATGTCATCCACATAAATTTGAACAATAAGTATATCATTTCCAATTTTCCTCAAAAAAAGAGTTGTATCCACACTTCCTTTTTCAAAAGATCTTTCAAGTAGGAAGGTACTTAACCTCTCATACCAAGCCCTAGGTGCCTGTTTCAATCCATATAATGCCTTTTTTAATTTGAAAACATGATTTGGAAATTTAGAATTTTCAAAACCTGGAGGTTGTTCTACAAAAACATCTTCCTCAATTACCCCATTTAAAAAGACACTTTTGACATTCATTTGAAACAATTTAAAACCTTTAAAACAGGCAAAGGCTAGTAAAACTCTAATTGCTTCAAGTCTAGCTACAGGGGCAAAAGTTTCCTCAAAATCAATTCCTTCAATTTGATTATACCCCTTAGCTACTAATCTAGCCTTATTTCTAATGACTACTCCTGAGTCATTCATTTTATTTTTGAACACCCACTTGGTTCCAACAATATTTTGATCTTTTGGCCTTGTAGTTAGTTCCCAAACTCTATTTCTTACAAATTGATTTAACTTTTCTTGCATGGCCAATATCCAAAATTAATCTGAAAGTGCTTGATCAATGTTAGTGGGTTCAATAGTTGAAATAAAGGCTGAATGATTGACTTCCTTGTTTAATCCACGCCTAGTTCTAACACCCTCACTTGGTTCACCTATAATCAATTCCTTTGGGTGGTTTTTAGAAAATCTCAAATCTCTAGACAAAGGGTCTTCTCTTTCTAAATTTTCTTCCACATTTTCTTCCAAATTTAATCTATCAATTTTTTGGGAGTTTTTTTCAATTTCTTCTTCAACAACATTTGGCTCTTCCATGTTTCCATTTTCATCAAAAACAACATGTGTGATTTCTTCAATGACTAAAGTTCTTTTGTTGAATACTCTATAAGATTTTCCAACACTTGAATATCCAACAAAAATTCCTTCATCTGATTTTGGATCAAATTTTCCTAAGGTAGATTATCCATTATTATGTATGAACACCTTGCAACCAAATACATGCAAATGAGACAAATTTGGTGTTCTACCTTTTAGCAACTCATAGGGTGTTTTATTCAAATTTGATCTCACATTCACCCTATTCAGAACATAGCATGCAGTGCTAACCGCCTCAGCCCAAAAATATCTAGGAAGCGAGTATTCTGCTAACATTGCTCGGGCGGCTTCTATTAATGTTCTGTTCTTTCTTTCAACTACTCCATTTTGTTGAGGAGTTCTAGGTGCAGAAAAATTATGATCAATCCCCTTTTCTTTACAGAAATCTTCAAATCTTTCATTTTCAAATTCTCCTCCATGATCACTTTGTATAGAGATTATTTCACATCCTAGTTTTCTTTGTATCCAAGTTGAAAAATTTCTGAATTCCTCAAATGATTCACTCTTATGAAAAAGAAATTTAACCCAGGTGAATCTTGAAAATTCATCTACTATAACAAATCCATATACCTTTCCTCCTAGACTAACAGTGCTTACAGGTCCAAAAAGATCCATGTGTAGAATTTCTAAAGGTTTACTGGTCCTAAGATCTTTATTGGACTTAAAAGAGGACTTCACTTGTTTTCCTAATTGACATGCATCACATAGATGGTCCTTAGTAAAGTCTAGTTTAGGTATTCCTCTCACCAAATTCTTTTGGGTAATTCTTCTAAGATTTTTCGTACTAGAATGACAAAGTCTCCTATGCCAAAGCCATGATTCATCAGAAACAGTTTTCAAACAAAAAGCAGTAGGAGATTGAATACAATTTAAATCTAGCATGTAGACATTGTTTACCCTTTTTCCATTTAAAATAATTTTTCCATTTAGGCTAATTATGCAGCTAGTAGGTAAAATTTGAGTGAATCTTGTGTACATGTCAGATATAGATTCATTAGGTTTCATGCGAAATAATTCGTTGTCATGTAACAAGATATTGAGTCTTGATTGCTTAACCTCATTTGTCCCTTCATAAGTAATACAAAGTCTATCCCATATGTCTTTTCCGCTTTTACAAGTGGAAACTCGCATGTAGTCTTCAGATTTTAAAGCACAAAAGAAACTATTTAAACATTTCGCATTTAATTGTGCTAAGTCACGTTCTTCTATAGTCCAATCTGCATAGGGTGTATCTACCCTAATTCCATCAACTAATCTAGTTGGTTTTGAGTAACCTTCCTGGACTAGCATCCACATGCGATAATCAAGTGACTGTAAGAAAGTAGACATGCGTGTTTTCCAAAAATCAAAAGGAATATTGTCAAACAGTGGAGGTCTAGTGATAGAGTAACCCTCAGGTGTGTTTCGGTTTTCAAATGTAGCCATCTACGTTAATCAAAAAGTAGTTCAAACTTATGATTTTGAAACTATGCTCTGATACCACTTGTTGAGTCCAGTAATTAGGTTGTTAAGCCTAAGTAAATGTCCCACGGCTACCAAGAGGGGGGTGAATTGGTAGTTTTAAAAATTTTAAACCCTCTTAATGATAAAGTTGAACCGAAATAAAATTTTCTTTTAAAGTTTGTAGAAAAATGTTTTTCAACCACAGAGTTGTTAAAACTGAAATTTAAAGTGCGGAAACGTAAAAGCAATAAAGTAAATGACACCAGATTTATAGTGGTTCGGTCTATAACCAGACTTACATCCACTCCTCAGAGGCACCCTCTGAGTATTGCACTAATACCACAATGTGACTCTCCTTTAGCACCCACAGCAAGGCGGAGAAGCCTTTACAACACACTCTTTTCACCACTACCCGGTGCGGCAAAGAACCGTCATCCTTTTACACAATCCACAGTGCTGGCAGAGAACCGTCGTCCTTTTACACTCTCCTAGTGTGGGCAGAGAACCCTACGGCTGTTCACACTCTCCAAGTGTAGGCAGAGAACCTTCGTCCTTTTACACTCTCCTAGTGTGGGCAGAGAACCCTTCGTCCTTTTACACTCTCCTAGTGTGGGCAGAGAACCCTTCGGTTGTTCACACTCTCCAAGTGTCGGCAGAGAACTGGATCTCTTTGACTGATCTTCTCACAAGAATCTAGAAGGAAGAAAGAAAAGAGTGAAGAAATCCAATTTCACAAGTAGAGACTCTTACCTTAGTAATCCAAGTGAAGCCTTCTCGCTCCAATGGTAGGAATCCTCCTTTGAATGCTTTCTTCCACTCTCTCCTTGGCTATTCTCTCAAGAGGCACGAAGATCAAATGACAAAAAGATTGGGTGGCAGTCTAATTTGGACTATTTATACAAAAGACATGAAAAACTGCCCAAAAACTGCATATTTTCAATTCTGTACACAGTGGATCGTCCTGTACGATCCTGGATCGTCCTGGACGATTTTACTTAAACGATCTGAAACGACCCAATTTGTATATGTGTACGAAATGACTTCGTACAGCGGATCGTCCTGTACGAACTAGGTTCGTCCAGTACGAACGGTTATTACCAGGTCGGTTCTAGAAACTGCTGAAAACTGTTCTAAGTCGGTTAATCGTTTGGACGAAAATATGTTCGTCTGGACGAACATTTTCCCGAGAGCCGATCATCCTGGACGATTATTTATTTCGTCTGGACGAAAATTTTCCAGAGGACCAATCGCCGCGGACGAAAATTTGTTTTCGTCTGGACGAAAATTTTCCAGAGAGCTGATCGTCCGGTACGATATTTATTTTCATCTGGACGAAAATTTTCCAGAGGACTGGTCGCCTCGTACGATGATAAAATTTGTCTGGACGAAAATTTTACAGAGAACCCATCGTCCGGGATGATAATAAAATTCGTCCTGGATGAATAGGACTTAGAAAAATTTTTCCGAGCAAGTTCCTATTCGTTCCAAGTGCTCTATAGAAGATAACTGACAGATCGTCCAATACGATAAATATCGTCCTGTACGATCAGTATAGAATTTTAAAATCTCCTTATTTGTGTTTGTGAGATTTTATTCACTCAATTACAATCACAGCCTTTCAAAATTAATTCAAAGAAAAGGCAAACTTCAAATAAACAAAAATATCTCATGTTGAATTTGATTTGAAGTTTTCATAGTCTGGAGTCTGATTTTCCTGAAATGTTAGTACACACAAGAGCAAGTGCAAATCTTCTGAAATTGTTAGGAGATAACTATACATTTGAACAATAATGTTTGGAATCATCTAAACTACATAAGTTGCACAAATATAAATCATTCAAATAGCAACTATTCAAACAAAAACCATATCTCCAAACTCTATCAAAAAACTCCAAATCACAAAAAAAAACCCTAGGAGCTACCATTCCATCTCCCACTGGCAAAACCACAAACAAAGAAATAAGTAATAATACGGAAGGCAGATCGAGAGAATCAAAATACTGCTCGAACATGAAAGAATAGCTAGCACTATAATAAAATAAAATATGGCAAGTAGATGCAAAAATATAAGTCATACCTTTTACAACATCTGGGGACTCGCTGGCCTCTTGCTGCTTTAGACTGTAAACTTATGGATGCATTGGGGTCAAAGAAATAGAACTTCTAGCACCTCACAAACCTCTAGAAGGCTGACCTCATGATACTGGACCAACATCCCAGCTAAGTGGTACTACCCTCGGTCTACCTATTGTCAACCATGTAGAGCCTCTAAAATCAGAATGTCTATTAAAACAACCTTGTAGACACTCAGCAATCCTATGTCCAAATTGACCATAATGAAAACGCCTTGATGCTCTATAACACTTACCACTGTGCCTTTTACCACACCGCTGACATAATGGGGCCTCACTCACTGAACCCCCAGAACTAACAACACTGCCTCTATCTGATCTAGAAGAAATTACTACTAGTTGTCCCCTCCTTTTGAACTCAACAGGTCCAAACCTATTCTTCTTCCCATAATGGCTACTGCTGGCTGTCTCACCACTAAATCTCTACTTACTTGCAACCCATCACTATTGTACTGCTACCAGATCATCCTCTTTCCTCCTATCCCTCTCGACTAACTGAACAAAGCCTATAATATCCTATGCCAATAGTGGTTGCCTCAAGCATCTTAGAGCCCCTCCAAAAATTAGTAACACTTTTCCTCAAAAGTGCCAACTAACTGTGGAGAAAACCTGGAGAGAGTAGTATACTTTGCCTCATATTACTTCACTAACATGCTTCCCGAATAAACTTCTAAAAAGAGCTCTGTAACTATCTCCTAGTATATGAAGATACAAATCATGTCCAGAATGTCTCAACAAACTCATCCCAAGTAATTAGAGTATTTGAAGAATCCTAAAACTTCTCCCTCTATTGGCCTAACTATTAGTGCTCTACCTTGCCATCAAATAAAAATTTAGCTAATGCAACTCTTCTCTCAAAAGGATAATACATCCCATCCAGAGTCTTCTCTATCCTTATTAGCATAACATAATCCCACCTTGGTCACTCATTGGCACCTATTGCGACTTAGTTTTCATAATTATGCTTTCATATTATATGTGTTTTTGATGATTCTAAATATTATTATTTTGATTATTATTTTCTCCTAACTTATATTGGAAATATTGCTTTTATTATTTGTGTGTAATAATATTTTAAGGAAATTATACTTCAGACTGTTGAAGACTTCAAGTCAAATTAGATTAGGGTTTATTATAAATGGAGTCTGTATTTTTACACTTTTATTGAGTCTGAGAGAGTGTGATTATAATTGAATAACGTGCACATACACATTGGGGGAGTGTTAAAGCTTATAAATTTTTAAACTAATCGTACTGTACGATTTCAGATCGTACAAGATGATTTGTTTAATTATTTTCTCAAGAAAGCAGTCAAACGAAACATGTGAGGAAAATTTTGTTACACTGTTCATATTGTATGAAGTCATCTTCTTATATATGACATCCAAAGTACAAAATTGATGTGAACAATTTTGTCCAAACGAACAGGTAAATTTTTTGAACTGTTCATCCGGGATGATCTTGAGTTCGTACAGATGGCGTACATAGTACAAAATTGATGCGAACATTTTGTTCATACAAATAGGTAAAATTTTGAATGGTTCGTACGAGAAAATCATGAGTTCGTACAGACGACGTCCATAGTACAAAATTATTTGATATCTTTTCATCTAGACAAATAGGAAAATTTTCTAAATGGTTCATACTATACGATATACAATTTGTACTATATGATTAGCTTATTCAAAAGTATTTCGTAAATGATCATATGAGCAAATTTTAAACTTTGCATACGTACGGTCGTCGATCAAACTGTACGATCATGAATGGTCAAAATTGAAATTTTTTATTTTTCAGACTATTTTTTGTCTTACCTATATAAAGTCCTTAGAAAATGATTTGTCATATCTTGTCTTCGTATTTTCTTTGAGAATAAATGAAAGTAAGTTTGGGGAGAGTGTTTGTGAGAGAATTCTTGTAAGTGGAGAGTGTGAAGGGATCACAAGAGTACTCAAAGATAATAATCACTTTTTGTGTTGTCAATTCTCTTACGTACTTCTTTCAATTTGTTCGAGAGAAGATATTTGGAGAAGATCCGGTTCTTTGCCAACACTTGGAGGGTATGAAAGGACGAATGTTCTCTGCCGACACTTAGATGGTGTGAAAGGATGACAGTTCTCTGCCGACACTTGAAGGGTGTGAAAGGATGACGATTCTTTATCGACACTTGGAGGGTATGAAAGGATGATGGTACTCTGCCAACACTTGGAGGGCGTAAAAGGATAACAATACTCTCCCGATACTTAGTGGGTGTGAAAAGATAATGGTACTCTGTCACACTGGGGATTGGTGGACAAGAGGGTAACTGTAATGGTTTCTCTACCTTACTGTGGGGACAAAAGGAGTGACACTTTGGTAATAGTGTAATACTTAAAGATGGAGTCTTCAGGGAGTGGATGTAGGTCTAGTTGGACTAAACCACTATAAATTTCTGTATTCTTTATTTTTCTGCAATTTTATTTTCTGTGGATCTTTATTTAAGTGGTTAAAAAGTTTTATTTTATTAAGAAAACTAATAATTGAGCAAATTAATTTTAAAATAATTTTTCATTCAAGATGACTTTTTTGAAATTATCAATTTACCTCCCTCTTAGTTAGTCTTGGGACAATTACATTAGGTCTAACAACCTATATAAACTTTTCAAGTAGTATTAGAGCCAGGTTTTAAAAATTGAGGTGTAGAAAACTTTTTAGAAATGATCATGGCTACTTTTGAAAACCGTAACACACTTGAAGGATATTCCATCACTAGACCCCCATTGTTGTATAATATCTTTTTCATTTTTTGGAAAACTCAAATTTCTACTTTTCTTCAATCGTTTGACTATCACATTTGAATTTTAGTACAATAAAGATACACTAGCTAGGCCAACTAGACTTATAGATAGCATTAGACCTGAAACATCATTTGATAACTGGACTATAGAAGAATGAGATTTAGCTCAATTAAATACAAAATATTTGAATAGTTTCTTTTGTGCACTTAAATCTGAAGACTAAATACAAGTTTCTACCCGTAAAAGTGGAAAATAAATTTGGGATAGACTTTGTATCATGTATAAAGGGACTACCAAAGTGAAATAATATAGATTAAATATTTTATTGAATGATTATAAACTATTTTGCATGAAATCAAATGAATCGATCACTGACATGTACACACATTTCACTCAAATAGTCACCTCCTTGCTTGCTTTAGGTAGAGAATTAACGATTGCAGAAAAAGTGAATAAAATACTTTGTTGTTTGTCTACTACTCATGATGTAAAAATAATTACTATTATAGAATCTAAAGATTTAACTATGTATTCCATTGATAATCTTCTTGGATCACTAATTACTTATGAGCAAAGAGTGACTCAAAGATAGATTGATGCATGTGAGAAGCGAAATGAAAAGAATATAGCTTTGAAAGTGGATGACTCACAATCTTAGCCTGAGGATAAAGATGACATTGCCTTGATGACTAGGAAATTCATGAATTTTCAAAAGAGGAAGCAAAGGAGACACCATTAGTGGAATAAAGGTAAGTTTCACAAAAAAATATTAAGGCTTCTAACGATGTGATTTTCTTTGAATATAGGAAGCCAGGACACATCAAATCTGAATGCCTGAATCTTAAAGCCAATCATAGCAAGGAGAAGGTCGAATATAAAATAAATGTGAAAAAGGGAAAGAAGAGTTTGTAGAGAGCATTTTGGGTAGACTTAGCTTCGGACTCTTCGGAAATAGAAGTGGAGGAAGAAGTCACAAATTTGTGCTTGAAAGCTGATAAGCTTGATTAGTCAGATCAAGAAGATGTATATGACTTAACCTATGATGAGTTAGTTGATGTTTCTAAAAAAATTCATATGGCATATAGAAAACTTAAAAAGGTGCATGCTAGGTTAAATTTAGATTTTATTAAATTACAAAAAGAGCATGAAATCTTTAGGAAAGATAACGCACTAATTGATAGTAACCACATGAAAATGTTAGATGAATACAATGAATTGACTAAACAACATAAATTATTAAAATCATCCCATACTGAACTTGAAAAATATTTTAAAATATTTGTGGATGAATATGATAATAGAGAGCACTATTTAAAAGTTAATAATGATGTGTTAGAAAGTACAAACTCATTTTTAAAGCATAATTAAAAGCATATAAGAAAAACATGATTCCACATACACCTGAATAATTTTTTAATTCTAAAAAGAAAACAAAAAATTTTAAAACTTAGGAAAAGACAAGTTTACCCATATAAATTGAAAAATATTTTTCTTGAAGTTAAATATTTTTCTTGTGGTATGATTGGACACATATCTCACACTTGCACTATTCATAGTAAACCATATCTAGTGTGAAGACCAAAGATGCATAAAATAAATCATATCATACATACATATAGATTAATTTTGCCAATAGGAGAAACCAAAGTTTGGGTTCTCAAGATTAACATTTGATTATATTATAGAAATGATCTCATATAAGAACTCATTAGAGCATTTAATACCTAGACAATGGATGTTCGAAGCATATGACTGGAGACACTGCACAATTCATATCGTTCGAAACCAGAAATGGATGCAAGATAACACTAGGAGATAATACCACTAGGAAAGTGGTATGCACATGTATAATTAGAAACTTGAACAATTTTTTTATTGAGAATGTTTTACTTGTATAAGCCTTAAAACATAATCTATTGAGTATTAGTTAGTTGTATGATAAGGGTTATAGTATAAAATTTTTCCCACCAGCTGGATAATAAGCCAAAATGGAATTGATGTTTTGAATGGAATTAAGGTAAATAATGTTTACATGCTTCATTTAAATTATATTAAATCTCATAATACTTTTTATTTGAAAATAATTTTTGATGAATCATGGTTATGATATAAGAGACTTTGTCATGCTATCATAAAAAACCTTAAAAAAATTACCCAAAAAGAACTTGTTAGAGGTATATCAAAATTAAACTTTACTAAGGATCACATGTGTGATGCATGTCAATTAGAAAAGCAAGTGAAGTCCTTCTTCCATTTCATTCAGGACACTAGAACTAGCAAACAATTGGAGATTATTCATATGGATCTTTTTGGACCGATTAGCACTATAAGTCTATGAAGTAAAGTATTTAAATTTTTTATTGTTGATGATTTCTTTATATTCACTTGGGTTAAATATTTATTTTATAAGAATGAATCATTTGAGGAATTTAAAATTTTTTTGACTTGGTTTCAGAGAAAACTAGGATATGAAATTTTATCAATTCAAAGTGATGATCATGGAGGTAAATTTAAAAATAAAAAATTGTAAAGAAAAAAAATTGATTACAATTTTTCAGCACCTATGGGATAGTCAAAAGAAAGAACATAACATTAATTGAAGTCGCTAGAGCTATATTGGCAGAATACTCGCTTCAAAAATATTTTTGGCCTTAAGCGGTTAGTAGTACATGTTATTTTCTGAATAGGGTAAACATTAGATCCAAATTGAATAAAATACCCTATGAACTTCTTAAAGGGAGAACACTAAATTTTGTCTCATTTGCATGTTTTTAGATGTAAAGTGTTCATTTATGATAATGGAAAACTCCTTTTGGAAAATTTGATCCAAAATCTGATGAAGGAATTTTTCTTGAATATTCTAATATTAGAAAATCTAATAGAGTTTTCAACAATAAGACTTTGATAGTTGAGGAAAGTACATATATTATATTTGATGAATCTAACATTTTGGAAGAGCTAAGGTTGGAAAAGGATAAAATTAAAAATAACTTTCAAGGAATTGAAAAGATGAATTTGGATGAAAATGTGAAAAAAGAATTCTTTGCTTAGATAATAGAAATTTTCTAAAATTCACCCTAAGCAATTAATTTTAGGTGAACTAAGTGAGGGTGTTAGGATAGACATGGACTTAGCAAAGAGGTGAACCATTCTGCCATTATATCAATGATTGAACCCACAAATATTAATCAAGCACTTTTGGATGAGTTTTGGATTTTGGCCATGCAAAAAGAGTTGAATCAATTAGTAAGAAATGATGTTTGAAAAATAATATAGAGGTCAAAAGATCAATGTGTTGTTGGAATTAAGTGAGTGTTCAAAAATAAAATAAATGATTCAGGAGATGTGACTAGAAATAAGATAATATTGGTGGCTAATGGGTATAATAAAATAGAAGGGATTGATTTTGAAGAGATTTTTTCCTCTGTAGCTAGACTTGAAGAAATTAGGGGTTTATTAGTCTTTTACTATTTTAAAGGATTTAAACTATTTCAAATGGATGTCAAAGGTGCCTTTTTGAATGAGATAATATAAGATGATGTTTATGCTGAGCAACCTCCAGGTTTTGAAAATTCTAAATTTCTTAATCATGTGTTTAAATTAAAAAAGGCATTATATGGACTGAAACATGCACCTAAGACTTGGTATGAGAGATTAAACACTTTCCTATTAGAGAGATCTTTTGTGAAAAAAAGTATAGACACCATTCTCTTTTTGAAGAAATTAGGAGATGACATACTTATTATTCATATATATATATATATATATATATATATATATATATATATATATATATATATATTTGGATCTACACATAAAAATCTTTTTTTATGAATTTTCAGAAATAATGAGTAGTGAATTTGAGATGAGTTTAATGAGAGATTTGGGTTATTTTCCTGGCTTTAGTATTAAGTAAAATGAGGAATGAACTTTTTTTAGTCAGTCAAAGTATGTTAAGGATATCCTCAAAAAATATGAAATGGATAATGTTAAACCAGTGACTATACAAATGAGTTCCTTAGTTCAATTAGATAAGGACCCAAAGAGAAAATCTGTTGAACAAAAGAAATTTAGAGGTATAATTGGATCATTACTTTAATTGACTACTAGTAGACTAAATATAATGTTTAATATTTATTTGTCTGCTATATTTTAATCTGATCCAAAATAATTGCATTTGACAATAGTAAAAAAAATTAAAGATATCTTTTGGGAACTCAAAACTTAGGGATTTAGTATCCCAAGTTCAATGCTTCATTTAAAATTATTGGATATTCTGATTTAGATTTTACATGTTGTAGGGTTGATAAAAAAATATATCTAAAACATATCAATTCATAAGAAATTCTTTAATATCATGGTCTAGTAGGAAACAAAATTTTGTAGCCCTATCTACTACGGAAGCTGAATATATTATCTTAGGAAGTTGTGTGGCATAAGTACTTTGGTTGAAACAACAATTAATTGATTTAGGATTTTCAATAAGCATAATTCCAATTTTTTGTGATAATACTAGTGCCAATTATATTTCAAAGAATCATATCCAATATTTTAGAACCAAATATATAGACATAAGGCATCACATCATTAGAGATCATGTAGTCAATGGAGAGATTGAATTGAATCATGTCTCTACAGAAAATCAACTTGTAGATATTTTTACAAAACCACTAGCCTTTGACACATTTAGCACCTCAAGAATGAGGTTAGGTGTGATTGATCTTAATGCTTAGATTAAATGTTCTGCAAACTTAATATATTCTTTATTTGTGTTTGTTTCTTTTTGTTTCTATTTGTTTTTATTTATTTATTTTTGTGTGTTCGTTTTTTGTTTCATTTTTGTTTAGTGTGTTTTTAGACTAGAAGCATGTCACTTGATTGAAATAATTAATTTTGAGATTTTTTTTTTTATTTTCATGTATTGTTCTCTAAGTGTGCTATTTGTATTATACAAATAGTTTTTTCATCATATACGAATTCTGTAACATGTGTATGATAGGTTTTGCATTTGAGAATGCAAAACTCATTTTTTTCATAGGCTTCGTACGGTACAATGATCTCATCGTGCTGTTCAATTTGAACTGATTTGTTTGTATGCATAGGGATGATTTTATGAGTTAGATTCAGTTATTTATCGCTGATCGTACGTACAAAATCATCTTTGTCTATATGATCCACATGCAGTTTTTATAGGGGACGAACCTAACCATCTTTAAAATAATCTTTAATATTTTGATTGTCCCGAACAAACACATGTTCATCTATACGATCAAATGGTCAAAAAGCCTATATGAAAGGACGCCTAAGAAATGACATTTTATGAAAAATAGTTTCAACTTTGGCCATTTTTGTTCATACATATGTAAATAATTTTGTCCCGTACGATTTCAAAATCAGATGTACAATGTAAATTTCATATATAAGGGTTTTCTTTATATATAAGGGTTTTGAAATCATTTTTATTCACTTTCATATTCTGTTCAAAACTCTCTAGAGCCATTGTTTAGGAAATGACCAGTTCTAGCAAACGTCCATGTGGTTTTAAGGATTCTTCTTCTTCAAGTGCTGTGGATTCTAACTTCCTATCTAAGAAGTATGAAGATGCCTATTTTAGGTATATTAATACCAAGATCACCTCATCTAGACTTCTAATCCAGGATGATCTTCACTTCTCTGTAATGCCTTTGTTTGCCTCTACTCAACTATCCTTCATTCTCACTCTTATCTATGCCTATCATAAAGAAACTTTTTGTTAGTTCTTAGTCAACATGAGAGTCAATGAGGATCACTCTAGAATAAGTTTTATGTCCAAAGCAACATGTAGAAATAACCAAGGATGATTTAGGCAACTATATTCATCTAAGAACCTAGGGGATTCAAGCTCACACTTTAACCTCTAGAGCTAATTTTGACTAGTCTAAAATTAATAAAGTTCTTAGAGGTGTCTCTCAAGTTAATCATTAGCTTATACCTTGAACCAAAATGCCTGGATCATCCAACATATTTTAAGAATTTTGATTATTCATAAAGATGGTGATCGAGTAAATATGACTCAACTCTTATCCATAGTCACATATTTTATTATGACTTAAAAGCCCTATAATGAAGCCATACTTATTATGGACTACTTGTACAACCTTTCAGAAATTAGACTTCCACACCATAAAAGGAAGAAAAACGTGACTTCAGGATACTTGTTGCATACATTCTTCATAAAAAGTATAATATCATTCATACTGATCCTCCCATTGAACTACCAATTTACTTTACTGATACTTCTTTTTTTATCACTGTTTGGGAGAGATCAGAGTTCAAGTGATGATTGTGTAAAGAAGGGAGAGCTCCCACACTTGGACACGACCAAAATTACTTTTAGAAAATGGTTTAGCGGTTTGATCATTTGGAGACTCACTTTGATGAATGTTTGGATCAAATTGAGACTCATTTAAATCATTAGGATGCGAGATACCAAGAGGATATGGGCTGGATCTGTGGTCTGTTCGACATAGTCAATACTAATGTAGCTATGATGAATAGCTATTTTTCTATGTTCAATCAGCCTCCACCTCTAGATCAGGGCCCATCCGAATTCTAAGTGTACTTTGTTGCTGTTCCTTCTACCGAGCTTTTGAGAGTGATGTTATGATGTTTTTTCTTTCTTGTCTGTATTGTTTGTGATATGTTGCTAGGTTTTTATATGATGATATTTAGTAGTGATGTTATTTGTGGTATCGTTGGGTGTGAATGTATGTGAAACTTTTTGTATCCATGAAAAATATCATGTTTTGGTGACATGTTCTAATTTCTTACTACTTGAAATATTAGTATGTTTAATATAAAAAACCTTTTGAAATTGATCATTGAAATGTGTTATAAATTATTTTTCTTTACAAATTAATTTTCTTATGAAAATCTAATCTTTCAAAATTTTAAAATAAATTAGAATTGAATTTAGATAAGGAGATCAATTTCATATTCTTTTAGGCAAACATAACAATAATATAATAGCTGTAAGATTGATGTCTTATTATTTTTTATTTCTTTATCAATATGCTTATTTTTATTATTAGTGAAATTTGAATTTAGATTATTGATATTGAAAAGACCAAACAAGTAAATCAAAAGAAATGCACAATGTATACAAAAATTGAAAGAATACACAATGGTTCGTAAAGTGAAAAAAGATACAAAATTAGCCCAAATTGAAAAGATGCACAAAGTGTGCCACAAATATTTGAAAGATACATAATGTCACCAATTGGAATTTTTAATTGTATTCTTTTCACTATCATTTAATCTCTAATCCAAATCAATATAATTAACAATCATATTCTATATTGAACTTGAAGTTAACTAATATTCATTTCATCATTTTTGTAATAACCATCTTTATTTAAATTATATAACATGAATAATAACTTTGATTAACTTTTCTTATCTTAGTTGCTCTTTGATTTAAAATTTTAAATTTTTTCTTTTTAGTATTATGGAATTAATATTGTATTTGTAATTGGTTTAAAACCATTTTCTAGATCAATTCTTTTTGTTTATCTATTAAAACCTTTCATTTCAAGTTCTACTTTCATTTTTGTTGTTATTAAAAGAGGGAGTAATAATATTATTTGAATAATTTATATTTGTTGTTTGATGTGTGTATGTTTTATGTGAATGTTTTAAATATTTGAATGTTCGTATTTTATGTTCTCGTTTTTTGATTGAATTATTTTTGATTTGGTGTCTTTAATTTTTTAGGGTTTGTTGTTTTTAATCTTCATGGAAATCCTTAGATTTACATTGGTCATTCATTTAGGGGGAGCTAAGAAGAAATTTTTGCTTTAAATGTTAACTCAAATAATAATCATTTTGCCATCATAAAAAAGGGGGAGATTGTTACAACTTAGTTTTCATAACTATATTTTTATATTATGTGTGTTTTTTATGATTCCAAATATTATTATTTTGATTATTATTTTCTCCTAACATATATTGAAAATATTGCTTTTATTATTTATGTGTACTAACATTTCAGGGAAATCATACTCCAAACTGTTGAAGACTTGAAGTCAGATTAGATTATGGTTTATTATAAATGGAGTCTATATTTTTAAACTTTTATTGAGTCTAATAGAGTGTGATTATAATTGGGTAATCATGCACACGCATACTAGGGGAGTGTTAAAACTTGTAATTTTGTTAACTAATCGTATTGTATGATTTTAGATTGTATGGGATGATTTGTTCAGTTATTTCCTCTAGAAAGCAGTCAATCAAATAATGTGAGGAGAATTTTTCTAAGTCATGTTCATACTATATGAAGTCATCTTCATACAGAAGATGTCCAAAGTACGGAATTAATGCAAACAGGTAAATTTTTTGAACTGTTTATCTGGGACGATTTTGAGTTTGTACAGACAACATCATGAGTACGAAATTGATACGAACATTTTCGTCCATACGAATAGGTAAAATGTCTTATCTTTGTATTTTCGTTGAGAACAAGTGAAAGTAAGTTTTAGGAGAGTATTTGTGAGAGAGTTCTTACAAGTGGAGAGTGTGAAGGGATCACATGGTTACTCAAAGGTAAGAATCTCTTTTTGTGTTGTCAATTCTCTTCCGTACTTCTTTCAGTTTATTCGAGAGAAGATCTTTGGAGAAGATTCGATTCTATGTCGACACTTGGAGGGTGTAAAAGGATGACAATTATTTGCCGACACTTGGATGGTGTGAAAGGACGACAGTTCTCTACCGACACTTAAAGGGTGTGAAAGGATGACGGTTCTCTGCTGACACTTGGAGGGTGTGAAAGGACGACAATATTCTGCCGATAATTAGAGGGTGTAAAAGGATGACGATACTCAACCGACACTTGGAGGGTGTGAAAAGACGATGGTACTTTGCGGCACTAGGGATTAGTGAATGAGAGGGTAATTATAAAGGCTTCTCCACATTGTTGTGGGAGCAAAATGAGAGACACTTTACTAATAGTGCGATACCTGAAGAGGGAATCTTCAAAGAGTGGATGTAGGTTTAGTTAGACTAAACCACTATAAATTTTTATGTTCTTTTTTTTTCGCAATTTTATTTTTCTGTACATTGTTATTTAAGTTCTTTAAAGTTTAATTTTGTTAAAAAAATTAATTATTGTATTTTTTAATTTTAAAATGGTTTTTCATTCAAGAGGAAGTTTTTAAAATTATCAATTCACCCTCCTCTTGGTTAGTCTTGGGACAATTACATAAGGTCTAACAACCTATACAAACTTTTTAGCATCAGCATAATAGAATCCAACCTTGGCCACCCATTGGCGCCAGCATCACATAATAACACTTTATACCATATTTTTCATTGCATTTTATTAATTAAAACATAATTAGATTGAATTCAAAAATTGCCAAAATATCCTAACAGTAAACAACATAAATACTACTGAGTAAAATTTGTAATTTTCAAACATAGTCAAATTAGCACAAATTGTGTAAAATATTATTGTGAAGCTTTAATTGAATTAAAGCACCATTTTTATATGTAAAAAAAAATTAAGTAGGCAAAAATCATTATTTTTTAAAAATCACCAAAAAATTTTTTTCAAAATATACTCAAGATGTTCATAATCACAGTGTTTATAACATATAAAATGTTACGCGACGAAAGTTTTACCAAAATAAAGTTATCCTCATTTTTCGGTTAAAAAATATAAATTTGATTGAAAAATTATTAAAAACATAAAATTATTGAAATCTAAAATAGGCAAAACACAAACTATCTCGAGATGAGTAAAATTTTCAACTAGTCTGATGAATGAAAATTGTTCTACGGCTGTCAAAATCCAAATTCATTTTTCTCTCACCTCTCTTTTCTTCTCAATTTGCCCAACATGTTCTCTTCCATTTCATGTTTGAAAAAAAAAAGAAGATGAGCTTTTTAATAAAATTTAAAATGACTTTAAATATGAGTGACTTTAGATATTTTATAAAATAATAATATTTTAATGAATTTTGAGTATAAAATTTATAAAAATTTCTTTAGGGCTTCAAAAATTATAAAATTTTTTTATAAATAAATTTTTTTATTTAGAAAATTTATGTGAAATTAATTTATATAACAGACACTTGATGGTCCCAAAACCCCCACTTGTACCGTTAGGTACCAATTTCTTAAGGAATTTTGTCAATGTCCAAAAATTATGAAAAAATTAAAAAAATTGAAACAAAACAAAATAAATATTATGGAGAAGATGATTTATTGTTTGGGATTATAACGACTCCTAAATAAGTTCCTGAATGTTGCAGGTAAAAATACAATTTTCAAAAGTTTGAGTTATAACAACACCTATAGGCTAGGGAATGAGCACATGCAGGCAAGGCTGCGAGCATGTGTGTGCGATCATGGGCATAAGCATGGGAACGAGCTCAGGTGCGATGCAGGTGTGGTCAGAAGTCTGGGACGGATTGTTGCGGGTGCCAGTGCGAGATTTTTGTGGCTAAAAGGGTGACCTGGGTCAGTTTTTAGTTGATTTCAAGTTTTCGGGTTGTCCCAAGCCCGCCTGGAATAAAAAATGGGTTAGAAAATGAAACTCAAACCTAACACAATTGTACAATAGGTTGATCCGAATCTAAAATTTTTAGGTTGGGTTCGGGTCAGTTTTTTAGTTGGGTTAAATATTGACTCACCTAGGTATAGGTGAGACGAAGCTTCACAAGAAGACCGAGGAGGGAAGAGCGAGGGGTTGGTGGATGATCGGACCAAACATATCAAAGCAGAGCAACTCAAAATAATTAAGAAAAATAACTGAACTGATTCATGGGTTCTCTTCGATTGTGGTTCAGAGTTTTGGGCAGCTGTCGGGTTCTATGTGATCAAACTCAATTCGAGTTAATATGATACCTTAATTAAGCTAAAATTTTGTTCTAAATTATTGATTCAATGGCAGTGAAACATTTTTAATTGAGTAAAAACTACCTATGTCTTTACATTTTTACATCAGCACTACTAGTTTTAGATGTTTCATATATGAGTACAATATTTATCTACTCTTCTAACTGGGTCATCAGAAGACCACTATTTTATGAGACCAAACCATTTGAGGCTACTCTCTCTAATCTTATCTTCCACTTATATGAACAAACCATCTAAGGCGAGTCTCTCTAATCTTATCTTCCACTTGAGCTACTTAAAAAAGTAGTCAAGTTACTCAGATCCTCTCTTTCATATACAAGTTATGAGTAGTTGTCTCACCCGCTCGTGTGACTATGTCTTTCTTCTTATAGAGTTGGAGCCTTTCCTTAGCCAAATAAATGAGCATCCCTAGTCTACAGAGGGGGTAATATCATAATAATTAATTAATACAATTTTTTAACTATGAATTATTCCTATCAAAATCTCAATTTTTTTTTCTTTCTTATTAGAATATTTGTTCTAACATTTACATGTATATGCTCATTTCGTATCCTATCTCTAAAAATAAAACCACTCATCCGCATGAGCATCCTCATATTTATAACACTCAACTTAATATCACGCTTCTCTATGGTTGACATTCTACACCATAAAGCATTGCAGGTCTCACGACCATCTTATTGAATTTTCCTTAAATTTGAGGGAGACTTTTCTATCACACAATAAGCCCGATTTATTCTCCACTTTAACCATCCAACAAAAAGAATTTAACATTGCAAAAAATTTTGGCTTGTTATACTCCAACGTTTTTATATATATTTTTTTTTAAGATTACAAATTGTTGTGAATCTAGATTCAAGAATTATAATTTTGATGATAGCAAATATTTTTGTTACTTCTGTTTCTCTACGACTGCCTTACCTACTAATGTTTCTGGTCCACAAGGTCAAGCGCAACTCAAGCTAGCTCAAGATTGGGTAAACTAGGACTGAGTCTGTTTGTAAACTATCGTTAAGTTGTTTTTACCCTTTCTTGAGTCAATTGTAAATAATGTGAGTCCTGAGGCTAAGTAACCTTGCACACACGCACTTGGGGGCATTTTTTTTGACAATTTTAGAGTTTTCTATTTTTGATCATATCGCCCGAGATGATCCAAAATGTCCTGGACGATCAGTTAAAAATAAAAAACCTAATTAAGGCATCCTGGTTAAGGTAGCCGCAATTAAGCAAATCGTCCTAGATGATATTATCATTATCCGG
Source organism: Dendrobium huoshanense (assembly GCA_016618105.1). NCBI lineage: Eukaryota > Viridiplantae > Streptophyta > Magnoliopsida > Asparagales > Orchidaceae > Dendrobium > Dendrobium huoshanense. The sequence goes on along the minus strand of CM028347.1, from coordinate 70,630,896 downwards.
GACGATAGGCTCAAATAAAAAAGAATCAACCGCTAGATCTCTTTAGGCATGTTTTTTTTTTTTTCGGACATCAACTAGGACATCATCCTGGATGATACAATGAAATTATTCCTAAATTAGTCTGGTAATTAGGAAAATCAATTAAGGTTTGATTACTCGATCATATCATCTTGGACGATCGCATGATCATTTGGGACGATCAGTTAAACAAATCTTAGTTCTTCCTGGATGACCTGAACGATGCTTTGGATGATATGTAGTGATTTGACTAATCGTCCAGGATGATCCAAAATTGTTATGGATGATCAAGTTATTTTTTCATCATCCAGACATTCATCCAGAGCAATGTTCTAGACTATAACACCCCACAGTACCCCTTAATAGTACTGGGAGTATTACAAACATAAACATAAAAATTTCATCATTTTATCATACTGTACTTTTGAACATTTGAATTTTCTTTATAAAACATCCAACAGTTATCATTCATCTCATCAAACGGAAGCATCTAATAATTAAAATTTTCAATAAATACATAGTTACATAGCCACTAAGGAAAATTAAATAAATCTTATATTGGGATGTTCACATACCTTAAACTTAGTTTTACAAACAGAATTAAAACTAACATGAAACATTTAAGTCTTTGCCATTAGTTGTTTCTGACCTTTTCTTTTTCTTTTCCTATAACATCTGCTAGTAAGAAGTGTACTAGTGAGTTATGAGGCTCCATAAGTTATGCAACTTTAAATAACATTTATACATGCATGATTATAAAATTTATAACATTGAAAATATAAATAAAAGTTAAACAAACTTAAGAATACATCATAAAATCTCGTTGGGCATTAACCTTTATTTTCTCTTAAATCTAAACTAATTATCAATTTTAGTCATAAAAAGATTTGGCTATTCATTCATAAAAATATTTAATGGAGCATAGGTAAACCTGGTATTATCACCATTGAATTACATAGAGGTCCATTTTGACTCTTTAGGGTTCCCTTTTGCCCCACCTGCTATGCAGGTAATATATCTCTGGGGTCCCTTTTGCCCCACTTACAATGCAGTGTACATGAGGGCCCTTTTGCCTCACCTAACATTATAAGTTATACATTTTTTTATAGCCAAATTTTACTTTAAATGGATATTCAATACACATTCCATATTCATTATTCATATTTAACTTTTTATATACAAACTTGTATAAGTATCTTTCACTTAGCATTTACATGTCATAATGTATTGACAATATGAAATAATTGAGCTCTTTTCAATTTATAATCAACTAAAAAAACATTATAGTCATCATCATGAATCTTACATTAAACTTCAGTGATACATATATGCAAGTGGTTGATCATACATAAAAACTTAGAAGTATACTCAATTTCATTACATTAAACAAACATGATTTATCTGATTTCCATTTGCAAGTATTCATATGGATATGAATTTGTTTATTCATAAAATGCATAAGAGATGCATTTTCATATTTCCTAAGTGGAATTATCTTAACACAATTAATAGTTGAAATAAATCAATTGACATTGTATGCATCAAGAGTTTCTAACATTTACTTTTAATTTATAATTGCAAAACTTACCTCTTTGACGAAGTGCTCTTCCCATTCTACACAATATATCCTCTTCTTTTGATAAACTATCTTAAATTCTCCTCTATGCATCTTTCTCCTTCTTTCTCCTAATACTTCCTTCTTATTCTTTCTATTCATCTTAACTTTCATTTGTTTATTACTCCTCCAGAATTATTGTTCCTTCAACCCTTATCATCTAGAAAGTTCTGAATACTCCGCTAAACCTTTCTAGAAAATTTCCACTGTGTGCACTCGACTAACAATTGCACCACAAAAAAAGTCACTGTGCTACAGTGCAGCGGGTTCTATAGAGAATTGGCTACCGAAATTCCTGCATAGATCTGGAACTCCTCCGCCTTCTTCAACAAGAATTTCTGCGAAGTCACAATTGCTCGTTTGTTCTCTGCACTATGCCGAACTGGACAACAAAACTTCTACTGCCAAAACTTAACCATTCTTCCGCTTCTGGTTGTTTCCTGCTTTGCACAATGCCTATTCCTTCACAGTTCAAGAACTATGCCAACATTATTTCACTGTACCGATTTTTCCACTACAATCCCTTATCTGATATGCTGCTGGTTTGTTTGAATTCCTAACAGAGATAGGATTTCTGCTGGTTCCCGTGGAGCAAAATAAGATATTGATAATGGAAAAATTATTACGTCCTCCGACCGGACGTAGAGGAACGTCCGGTTGGAGGCAAATTCCCGCCAAAAAATAAGTTGTACCGAGCAAATACCGAGCAATACCAAACAATAACGAAGAATACCATCATTTGAATACCCAATACCGAGTTATACCGGGCTTTACCGAGCAAATACCGAGTTATACCAAAGTTGTACCGAGTTTTTCCAAGAAAAACTAGGTACAACTCGGTATTTCTTGGTACCGCTCGATATAACTCGGTATTGGTCTTCAGAGAATGGTATTCCTCGTTATTATCAAATAATACCTAGTTGTACCGAGCAAATACCTAGTTTTTTGACGGGAAATTGCCTCCGACCGGACGTTCCTCTACGTCCTTGCACCGGACGTAATAAAAGTTCATTGACAATGAGGCCAACGCATAACTGCTATTATAACTTCTTTTCAGCCAAGTGATGCCTCTTTTCAATTAATTATTAGCTAAAAAAATCATATATCCATGTTATACTATTAAAAGCCTATAAGTAAAACTAACAGACTTTAATTAGTATCAATTCTAAAATATGAATCCTTTAACTTTTATCATTTGCTAATTAATTCTAATTTAACTTTTAATATTAATTTAATAGTAAATTATTAATAGTAAATTTTAATATAAAAATTTGGATTTTATATGGACGATATGTGACATTTTGTACTAATCAGCACGGATGATTGTAAGATCGTCCTGGACGATATAGTTGTTTTTCCATCATCCAGACATCCATCCAGGGTGATGGTCTGGATGATATTCAACGACTTGAACTAATCGTACAGGTCTTTATACTATAATCCTGGACGATCTGAACAAAAGAACCTTCTAATCATCCAGACTCTCCCAAATCATCTTAGTTGATTGAGCTAAATTTGAACTGATCGTACAGGATGATCGGTCAATCTTCCTGGACGATCTTTGATGATTAGGTTTAAATTAGGGAAAATTGGAAGCCCTTGTATTTAAGATCTATTATTTTCTCAAGAGGAGATCTTTTGTTGCTGTCCCTACCTGAGAGAACCAAGAGGAGAGGGAGAGCAAGGGAGAGAGAGTGAGAGGATCTTGTGAGGGGGAGTTTGTGAGGGGTTTCACAAAGGTTGCTCAAATCAAGGATCCAAGTCATCTTCTTCGGTCATTGTCCCTAGTTCCTTGGAGGTTCGAGAGAGGTCTTCTTCAGCAACTTATCGAGGTTCCTTACTTGATTCTAGAGGAATCAAAAGGAGTTGGGTCCTCTGCCTGTTATAGGAGGAGGCAAAGGAGTTGGGTTCTCTGCCTGCTTCAGGAGGAAGCAAAAGGAGTTGGGTTTTATGCCTCACCGGGGTCGGCGGAAAAGAGTTTTTGTACGGTCTTCTCTGTCTTGCTATGGGGGCAAAAGAAAAGGCACTGTGTTTAGTGCAATACCCGGAGGAGAGGCTCCGGGGAGTGGACGTAGGTCAAGTTGACCGAACCACTATAAAATTTTGTGTGTTATTTCTTATTGTATTTTTTGCATTTATTTTATCCACTTTAATTTTTGTGGTGATTGTTTGATTATGTTTGTGTTTTTGTTTAAAGATTTTTTAAAACACCAATTCACTCCCCCCCCCCTCTTAGTTTGCCTCGGGCTAGTTCACAAGGGCTTAACATCCCTAACGAACTTTCAAGTGGCATCAGTGCACTTTCAAGTGGTATTAGAGAAGAATTCATAAAAATAAGTTTTTAAAAACTTTTGAATTTTGATCTATGGCTAACTTCAGTAATCGTAATATTACAGAAAGGTACTATATTATTCGAACACCTTTGTTTGACAATATTCCTTTTGATTTTTTTCGCATGTCTACATTTTTATAATTGATTGATTATCGCATGTGGATGCTTGTTAAGGATGGATATTCATCACTAACTTTTGAAATTAATTGGATTAAAACTGAACTTCCTTTTATTGAATGAGCTTTTGATGATAGGGATTTAACACAACTTAATGCAAAATATTTAAATTATTTTTTCTGTGCTTTGTAATCAAAAGATTATACACATGTTTTAACTTATGCTACTATAAAAGAAATTTAGGATAGATTGTGTATCACTTATGAATGAATAAATGAAGTTAAGCAATCTAGGTTGAATATTATATTGCATTACTACAAACTTTTTTGTATGAAACCTATTGAATCGATTTCTGACATGTATACTAGGTTTACTCAAATTATCTTCTGATTGCATGCCTTAGGAAGAGAGCTAACTAACTATAAAAAAGTGAATAAAATTTTGAGATGCTTCCATTTATCTTTTGATGCTAAGATTACTACAATAACTGAATCTAATAAGAATTTGAATACTTATTCTGTTGATAACTTACTTAGGTCACTCATTGCTTACGAGCAATGGGTGAACCAAAGACAACTTGATGCAGGTGAGAAGAAAAAGGAGAAAATTATAGCACTGAAAGCTAACGATACGGATATTAAGTCTTCTGGGTCTGAAAATGATGATGTCGCCTTAATCACTAGGCAATTTAAAAGCTTTCTAAGAAAAAATCACAAGCACCATCAATGATGGAAAAAAGGTAAGGATAACAAAAAATTTAAAAGTTCTTATGATATGATTTGTTTTGAATGTAGGAAGCTAGGACATATTAAAGCCAATTGCCCTACACTTAAGCATCACCCAAGCAAGGAGAAGGGTGAGGAGAAACCTAAGTTCAAGATGGATAAGAAGCAGTTCCAAAAGGCGTTCTGGACGGATTCTACATTGAGCTCCTCTAAGATTGAAGTGGAGGAGGAGATAACAAACTTGTACTTGATGGTCGGTGATTATCTTTGTTAGTCTGACCAAGAAGAGGTATATAAACTAACCTATGATCAATTACTTGAAGTTTATGAGAAAATTCATGCATCATATAGGAAACTTAAGAAATCACACGCTAGTTTGAAATTGGAAATTTTAAATTTACAAAAAGAGAAAGAAATTTTATTTAAAGATCATTCTACAATTGATAGCATTTACATGTCATTACTTGATGAGTTTGATGAATTGAATAAAAACATTCTGAGTTAGTCATTGAGAATGATTCATTGAAAACATCTTACACTGCACTTGAAACTGATTTTAAAACATATATTAATGAAGCTGAAAGTAGGGAGCATTATTTGCAGTTTGATAAGGTGATTTTAGAAAGTGCTAACTCGATGTTTAATGCTGAATTAAAATCACTTAAAGAAAATAGGACTACACCCAAACCTGATCTAGTTTTGAAACCTAGGAAGAGGCACTATAACCTAAATAGATTAGTAAAACCATTTTCATGTGGCATGCTAGGACACATTTCACACACTTGCATTGTTCACTGTAGTACACATTAGGTGTGGAGACCCAAATTTCATGATTCACAGCATAACACACATGCATTGCATTCTTCTTTTCATAAGAAGGGACTCAAATTTGTTTGGGTTCCTAAATGGGATGTTTAATGATTTTATAGGTTTGCTATTGTTTGAATAGTTGCTATTTGAATGATTTATATTTGTGCAACTTATGTAGTTTTGATGATTCCAAACATTATTGTTCAAATGTATAGTTATCTCCTAACAATTTCAGAAGATTTGCACTTGCTCTGTGTGTACTAACATTTCAGGAAAATCAGACTTTAGACTACAAAAACTTCAAATCAAATTCAACATGAGATATTTCGTTTATTTGAAGTTTGTCTTAGTGGTATCAGAGCATTGTTTCAAAATCATAAGTTTGAACTACTTTTTGATTAACGTAGATGGCTACATTTGGAAATCGAAACACACCTGAGGGTTACTCTATCACTAGACCTCCACTGTTTGACAATATTCCTTTTGATTTTTGGAAAACACGCATGTCTACTTTCTTACAGTCACTTGATTATCGCATGTGGATGCTAGTCCAGGAAGGTTACACAAAACCAACTAGATTAGTTGATGGAATTAGGGTAGAAACACCTTATGCAGATTGGACTATAGAAGAACGTGACTTAGCACAATTAAATGCTAAATGTTTAAATAGTTTCTTTTGTGCTTTAAAATCTGAAGACTACATGCGAGTTTCCACTTGTAAAAGCGGAAAAGACATATGGGATAGACTTTGTATTACTTATGAAGGGACAAATGAGGCTAAGCAATCAAGATTCAATATCTTGTTACATGACTACGAATTATTTCGCATGAAACCTAATAAATCTATATCTGACATGTACACAAGATTCACTCAAATTGTCACCTCTCTGCATACACTTGATAGGGAATTAACAAATGCTGAAATTGTTAATAAGATTCTTCGTTGTTTACCTACTGCATATGATGCTAAAATTACTGCAATTACAGAGTCTAAAGATCTGAACATTTATTCAATTGACAATCTTCTTGGTTCACTCATTGCTTACGAGCAAGGAGTAAGTCAAAGAAAGATTGATGCAGGGGAACCAAGAAAGGACAAGAATATTGCACTAAATGTGGAAGAGTCAGAAAGTGAACACTCACAACCTGAGGATGAAGACGATATTGCACTGATGACTAGACAATTCAGAAGCTTTTTAAAGAGGAAGCAGAAGAGACGCCAGCAATGGAATAGAGGTAAGTATAACAGAAATGGCAAGATTTCTAATGAAGTGATTTGTTATGAATGCAGGAAACCAGGTCATATAAAGACTGATTGTCCAAAACTCAAAGCCACTCCTAGCAAGGAGAAGGTAGAGGAGAAACCAATGGTAAAGAAGGGCAAGAAGAAGTTTCAAAAGGCTTTTTGGGCGGACTCAGCTTCAGACTCATCTGAGACTGAAAAAGAAGAAGAAGTCACCAACCTTTGCTTGATGGCAGATAAATCTGAACAATCAGATCAAGAAGAGGTATGTGATTTAACTTATAATGAATTGTTTGAAGTTTCTGAACACATGCATGATGCATATAGGAAAACGAAAAAGATGCATGCTAGTTTAGTTTTAGAATTGGAAGAGCTTAATAAGGAACACGAAATCCTTAGGAAAGATCATGCTTTAATTGATAGCAACCACATGAAACTACTTGATGAATATGATGACTTGAATAAAAATTTTGAGAATTTAAAATCATCCTATGCTGAACTTGAAAAAGAATTTAAGAAATTTAAGGATAAATCTGAGAGCAAGACATATAGAATCAATTATACAAATCGAATCTTGGAGAATATGAATTCATTTTACAAACTTACTATAAGAGCTCTCGAGGATAATAGGAACCCCCCTAAACTTGAAGATTTTACAAATCCTAAATATTATCCTAAATTCATGAAATCCCTTAGAAGACAATCATATGAAAGAAAACATAGGAATATTTTTCCTAATGTTAAATGTAACAATTGTGGATTTTTGGGACATATATCTCACACCTGCACTTTAAAGATGAAACCTAATTTGGTGTGGAGAACTAAGATGCATAAACCTAGACATATCACACATGCATCTGATTATAAATTTCATAAAGGTGAACCCAAACTAGTTTGGGTTCCCAGGTCTAACATTTGAGAATTTGCAGGAATACTCTCACACAAGACCTCGTGAGAGTATATTGTACCTGGACAGCGGATGTTCTAAGCACATGACTGGAGATACTGCTCAATTCATAATGCTGGAAGCCAGGAGTGGAGGCAAGGTTACACTTGGAGATAATACCACAAAGAAAGTGATTGGATCAGGTATGATTGAAAATTTGAAAAACTTTTTCATAGACAATGTTTTATTAGTTGAAGGCTTAAAACATAATTTGCTTAGCATAAGTCAGCTATGTGATAAGGGCTATAATGTAAAATTTTTACCTACTAGCTGCATAATTAGCCTAAATGAGAAAATTATTTTAAATGGAAAAAGGGTGAACAATGTCTACATGCTAGATTTAAATTGTATTCAATCTCCTACTGCTTTTTGTTTGAAAACTGTTTCTGATGAATCATGGCTTTGGCATAGGAGACTTTGTCATTCTAGTATGAAAAATCTTAGAAAATTTACCCAAAAGAATTTGGTGAGAGGAATACCTAAACTAGACTTTACTAAGGACCATCTATGTGATGCATGTCAACAAGGAAAACAAGTGAAGTCCTCTTTTAAGTCCAATAAAGATCTTAGGACCAGTAAACCATTAGAAATTCTTCACATGGATCTTTTTGGACCTATAAGCACAGTAAGTCTAGGAGGAAAGGTATATGGATTTGTTATAGTAGATGAATTTTCAAGATTCACCTGGGTTAAATTTCTTTTTCATAAGAGTGAATCATTTGAGGAATTCAGAAATTTTTCAACTTGGATACAAAGAAAACTAGGATGTGAAATAATTTCTATACAAAGTGATCATGGAGGAGAATTTGAAAATGAAAGATTTGAAGATTTCTGTAAAGAAAAGGGGATTGATCACAATTTTTCTGCACCTAGAACTCCTCAACAAAATGGAGTAGTTGAAAGAAAGAACAGAACATTAATAGAAGCCGCCCGAGCAATGTTAGCAGAATACTCGCTTCCTAGATATTTTTGGGCTGAGGCGGTTAGCACTGCATGCTATGTTCTGAATAGGGTGAATGTGAGATCAAATTTGAATAAAACACCCTATGAGTTGCTAAAAGGTAGAACACCAAATTTGTCTCATTTGCATGTATTTGGTTGCAAGGTGTTCATACATAATAATGGAAAATTTGCCTTAGGAAAATTTGATCCAAAATCAGATGAAGGAATTTTTGTTGGATATTCAAGTGTTGGAAAATCTTATAGAGTATTCAACAAAAGAACTTTAGTCATTGAAGAAACCACACATGTTGTTTTTGATGAAAATAGAAACATGGAAGAGCCAAAAGTTGTTGAAGAAGAAATTGAAGAAAACTCCCAAAAGATTGATAGATTAAATTTGGAAGAAAATTTAGAAAGAGAAGACCCTTTGCCTAGAGATTTGAGATTTTCTAAAAACCATCCAAAGGAATTGATTATAGGTGAACCAAGTGAGGGTGTTAGAACTAGGCGTGGATTAAACAAGGAAGTCAATCATTCAGCCTTTATTTCAACTATTGAACCCACTAACATTGATCAAGCACTTTCAGATGAATTTTGGATATTGGCCATGCAAGAAGAGTTAAATCAATTTGTAAGAAATAAAGTTTGGGAACTAACTACAAGGCCAAAAGATCAAAGTGTTGTTGGAACCAAGTGGGTGTTCAAAAATAAAATGAATGACTCAGGAGTAGTCATTAGAAATAAGGCTAGATTAGTAGCTAAGGGGTATAATCAAATTGAAGGAATTGATTTTGAGGAAACTTTTGCCCCTGTAGCTAGACTTGAAGTAATTAGGGTTTTACTAGCCTTTGCCTGTTTTAAAGGTTTTAAATTGTTTCAAATGGATGTCAAAAGTGCCTTTTTAAATGGGGTAATTGAGGAAGTTGTTTTTGTAGAACAACCTCCAGGTTTTGAAAATTCTAAATTTCCAAATCATGTTTTCAAATTAAAAAAGGCATTATATGGATTGAAACAGGCACCTAGGGCTTGGTATGAGAGGTTAAGCACCTTCCTACTTGAAAGATCTTTTGAAAAAGGAAGTGTGGATACAACTCTCTTTTTAAGGAAAATTAGAAAGAATATACTTATTGTTCAAATTTATGTGGATGACATCATCTTTGGATCTTCAAATAAACATCTTTGTGATGATTTTTCTAAAACAATGAGTAGTGAATTTGAAATGAGTCTAATGGGAGATTTAAATTACTTTCTAGGATTTAGCATTAAACAACTTGAGGAAGGTACTTTTCTTAGTCAAACCAAATATATTAAGGACATCCTCAAGAAATATGAAAAGGACAATGCTAAACCTGTTAGTACACCAATGAGTTCTTCAGTTCAGTTGGATAAAGACCTTGAGGGAAAATCTGTTGATCAAAAGAAATTTAGAGGGATAATTGGATCTTTACTTTACTTGACTGCTAGCCGACCAGATATTATGTTTAGTGTTTGCTTATGTGTTAGATTTCAATCAGATCCAAAAGAATCACATTTGACAGCAGTAAAAAAAATTTTAAGATATCTACTAGGAACTCAAAACTTAGGAATTTGGTATCCTAAGTTTAGCTCTTCATTTAAAATTATTGGTTACTCAGATTCTGACTTTGCAGGCTGTAGAGTGGATAGGAAAAGCACTTCTGGAACATGTCAATTCATTGGAAATTCATTAGTTTTATGGTCTAGTAGAAAACAAAATTCAGTGGCACTATCTACTGCAGAAGCAGAATACATTGCATTAGGAAGTTGTGTGGCACAAGTACTTTGGTTAAAACAACAGTTGATTGACTTAGGATTAACTATAGGCACTATTCCAATTTATTGTGACAATACTAGTGCTATTTGCATTTCCAAAAATCCTATTCAATATTCTAGAACCAAACACATTGATATAAGACATCATTTCATAAGGGATCATGTATCCAAAGGAGAAATTGAACTCATACATGTTTCAACTGAAAATCAACTTGCAGATATTTTTACAAAACCTTTAGCCTTTGATACCTTCAGTACTTTAAGAACAAGGCTTGGTGTTATTGATTTGAATGCTTAACCAAAATGTCTTTGCAACATTGATACTTGTTGTGTTTTGTTTTTGTGATTATGTGAATTTTGTATGTTTTTGAATGAATTGTTTTTTGGATTTATGATTTGGTTTTATGTTTTCTGTGTTTTGATTGTTTTTGTTGATTTTCTTAATTTAAAAAATTAAAAATTAAAATTTTTTTGGAGGAAATCGTCCAGGACGAAATTTTTTTGTACGGGACGATGTGTAAAGGAACAGTTTGCGCGAATTTAAACCGTTTTGAGAGCAGTTTTTAATTGGATCGTCTGTACGATATGTGATCATCCAGGACGAATTTTTTTTTTCTCAAACGTCGGGACGATTGAATGCAGCGGTTGAGTGGATAAGACAGTTTTTAATACGAACTTCGTCTGTACGAAATTTTCGTTTGTCCAGACGAACATGTGTCGGTTCATTGTAGGGGACGGTTTTCAAGAGTCATTAAAACGAAACACTTTTCGATCGTCTGTACGAAATTTTTTCGTCTGTACGATCGGTCAAGTCAAAAAGCCTGTACGAAGGGACGCATCGTAAGTTGTGTTGAATACGAAAAGCCGTTACATTTTGGACGAATTGGATCGTCTGTACGAAATTACTTCGTCCAGACGAACGATAATTTTTCGTCCAGGATGAATATTTTCGTCCAGGACGAACGTATCATTTTTCTTTAAATATGAAGGCTTTCAAACTTGACAATCACACTTTCAAACTTCTTTTTCAATCCCTTTCTACATCAAATCAACAATGGCCTCCTCTAGCAAAAGAAAAAAGGTTTTGGTGAGGAAACCAAATAGGAATGCCCCAGACAACTTTCTTTCCAAGGCAAATGAGGAATCTTTTCCTCATTTTGCATCTGCAAAAATTACTCCGTCTCGCATTCTTATCCAAACAGAGTTGAAATTTCGGGTATTGCACCTCTTCGCCTCAACCCAATTTCAGTTCATTCTTTCTCTCGCCCACTTCTACAATAAGCAAACCTACCATTACTTTCTAGCAAACATGAGTTTCAATTCTGACCATTCCACCATTAGTTCTTTTGTTTTTAAGAAAAAAGTTGAGATCACCAAGCACGACCTTGGTGCATTTTTAAACTTAAGAACTGAGGGATATAGAGCCCACACCCTAATGTTAGAAACCTCCTTCAAATGGTTTCAAATCAATAGGGTAATTAGAGAAAATGCTATTGACAATCATGTTGCTAGAGTCTCCGGTATGACCCAAGATGCCCGAATCATCCAGCATATCCTTAGATCCTCAATTATTCCTAACGCTGGTGATAGGATTAACATTACTCATCTCCTTTCTTGTCTAACTTTTTTAATCATGCAAAGACATCCTATTGATGAAGCCCAACTCATCATAGATCATATCTATGGGCTTTCAAAAATAGGACATGCTGATCAGAAGAGGAAGAAGAACATCTCATTAGGGCACTTAATTACTTATATTTTGGAGAAGAAGTACAATATAGTGCATCCTGATGAAGAATATGAAGAGCCAGTTTACTATAACGATGCATCATTCAGATTGCTCTTCAAGGAGGAAAAAGAAAAAGCACATGCTAGTGCTTCAGAAGAAGAAGAAGAAGAAGGAGTGCAAGCTTCTGCTTCACAATCAGATTACCAGAATCTGATTGAGAGATTTGATAGACTAGAGACTCACATTGATCAAAGGTTTGATCAATTTGATGCTCAACTTACGCAGCAGCAACATGACATTGGTAATATTAGAGATGAAGTTCATGAAATAAATACCAATGTAATGTTGATGGCCTCTTACTTCAACCTCTTTGGCGGCATTCCTCCTCCTCCTCCTCCAGAACAGTAAAAATTGTTTTTATGTCTGTGTCTGTTGTATTTTTTTTTGTTGTTTGTTTTTTGTTTTGTTTTGTTTTTATCTTATCTGTTTTATTATAATGTGTTTGTTTTTATGTTTTTAAGTTCAATGTATTTTTTTTCCTGTAATCTTTTTTTAATATCAATGAAAGTTTGTTTCTATTAGATTTGTTTTGAAATGTGGTTAATGTTGGTGAATTTCATTAGTATTATTTAATCTACATAGTGCTTAAATTCGATTGTAATTTGAGATTATCTATATTAAAAAATCTAGACTTTCTAAATTTATAATTTGTTTATAACTTGTTGTAATTAGAACTTTTAAATTCATGTCTATTCATTTAGACTACATAAAAGTTAAAATTATTATTGCAATTTTGATGTTTTCTTATTTTGTATTTCTATGCTCAAATGATATTTATGCACCTAGAAATATTTGAAATTTTAGATTATAGATTTTGGAAAGAATTGATCAAATTACTCTTGAACATTGTACAAATGTACAAAAATCAAAAGGAATTCGCAAAAATTTGCAAAATGAAAAAGAGGCACAAAATAAGCCCAACCAAAGAAAAATGCACAAAAATGTGCTCCAAAACTTTGAAAAGATGCGCAAAGCGCCACATGAGGTAATTCTCTTCTTTCCAAATTCGTTAAATCTCTTAATTCAAATTAATCTTATGTTCATTTATATTCTATTGAACTTTGAAATATAGAATTTTTTTTACATCTCTCTTGTAATGATTTTCAATAGTCAAAATGTCTAAATTGAATCATGTCTTTGATAAATTCTTCTTACTTACAATGTTATATCATTTCTTAAATTTTATGAATTTCTATGATTGACCTAATATCTTTAGTTTAAAATTGCATACCCTATGTCAATCACCATTTAGATTAATTTTTAAAAATGAATTTTATATAATTACTTACATTTCTTGTCTATTTCTTCTTCACTTTTTGTTGCTGTCAAAAAGGGGGAGAAATTATTGTGTTTGTGTTTTCTATTTTTGTTTTCTATTTTTTGATTTCTGTTTGCAAGTTTTTTGTTTGTGTTAAAATTTTTTTTTAAAAAAAAAACAAAAATATTGTTCTTTAATGCCTCCTTATTTTAATGTCTCATCAATTCAAGGGGAGTTTAGGAGATAGGAAAATTGTTTAACTTGAAACCTTACAAATAATAATTGTTTTGCCATCATCAAAAAGGGGGAGATTGTTTGAATAGTTGCTATTTGAATGATTTATATTTGTGCAACTTATGTAGTTTTGATGATTCCAAATATTATTGTTCAAATGTATAGTTATCTCCTAACAATTTCAGAAGATTTGCACTTGCTCTGTGTGTACTAACATTTCAGGAAAATCAGACTCCAGACTACGAAAACTTCAAATCAAATTCAACATGAGATATTTCGTTTATTTGAAGTTTGTCTTTTCTTTGAATTAATTTTGAAAGGGAGTGATTGTAATTGAGTGAATAAAATCTCACACACACAAATAAGGAGATCTTGAAATTCTATACTGATCGTACAGGACGATATTTATCGTACTGGACGATCTGTCAGTTATCTCCTATAGAGCACTTGGAACGAATAGGAACTTGCTTGGAAAAATTTTTCTAAGTCCTATTCGTCCAGGACGAATTTTTTTATCGTCCCGGACGAAGGGTTCTCTGTAAAATTTTCGTCAAGACGAATTTTATCATCGTACGAGGCGACCAGTCCTCTGGAAAATTTTCGTCCAGACGAAAATAAATATCGTACAGGACGATCAGCTCTCTGGAAAATTTTCGTCCAGACGAAAACAAATTATCGTCCGCGGCGATTGGTTCTCTGGAAAATTTTCGTCCAGACGAAATAAATAATCGTCCAGGACGATCGGCTCTCTGGAAAATTTTCGTCCAGACGAACATATTTTCGTCCAAACGATAAACCGACTTAGAACAGTTTTCAGCAGTTTCTAGAACCGACCTTATAATAACCGTTCGTACTGGACGAACCTAGTTCGTACAGGATGATCAGCTGTACGAAGTCATTTCGTACACATATACAAATTGGGTCGTTTCAGATCGTTTAAGTAAAATCGTCCAGGACGATCCAGGATCGTACGGGACGATCCACTGCGTACAGAATTGTAAATTTGCAGTTTTTGGGCGGTTTCTCTTGTCTTTTATATAAATAGTCCAAATTAGACTGCCACCCAATCTTCTTTTTGTCATTTGATCTTCGTGCCTCTTGAGAGAATAGCCAAGAAGAGAGTGGAAGAGAGCATTCAAAGGAGGATTCATACCACTGGAGCGAGAAGGCTTCACTTGGATTACTAAGGTAAGAGTCTCTACTTGTGAAATTGGATTTCTTCACTCTTTTCCTTCTTCCTTCTAGATTCTTGTGAGAAGATCAGTCAAGGAGATCCGGTTCTCTGCCGACACTTGGAGAGTGTGAACAGACGAAGGGTTCTCTGCCCACACTAGGAGAGTGTAAAAGGACGAAGGTTCTCTGCCTACACTTGGAGAGTGTGAACAGCCGTAGGGTTCTCTGCCCATACTAGGAGAGTGTAAAAGGACGATGGTTCTCTGCCAGCACTGTGGATTGTGTAAAAGGATGACGGTTCTCTGCCGCACCGGGTAGTGGTAAAAAGAGTGTTTTGTACAGGCTTCTCCGCCTTGCTGTGGGTGCTAAAGGAGAGTCACTTTGTGGTATTAGTGCAATACTCAGAGGGTGCCTCTGAGGAGTGGATGTAGGTCTAGTTATAGACCGAACCACTATAAATCTGGTGTCATTTACTTTATTGCTTTTACGTTTTCGCACTTTAAATTTCAATTTTAACAACTCTGTGGTTGAAAAACATTTTTCTACTAACTTTAAAAGAAAATTTTATTTCGGTTCAACTTTATCATTAAGAGGGTTTAAAATTTTTAAAACTACCAATTCACCCCCCTCTTGGTAGCCGTGGGACATTTACTTAGGCTTAACAACCTAATTACTGGACTCAACAGCTATCACAAAAGACCTCATGAGAGAATCTGGTACCTGGTCAGTGTAGGCTCACGACACATAATTACATAAACTTGTTTCTTAATAAATACTAATTTGCATGTTTTCTGCTTTATTGCTTGTTGTTATTTTATATTCTTTCTTTTTAGTTTTGAGTGTTGATTTTTTATTTGCTGTTATTTTATAGTGTTTTCATCTATGGTGTTCTTATTTGTTAGCTTTTCTTTTTAGTCATAGCAGAAATAATATTTTATGCTTTGTTTTTATTTTTAAAAATTTGTAGTTAATGTTTGGCATCCCTAAATTAGTTAAAGGGAGAAACACCTTGATTATTTCCCTTTCTCTAACTTCTTTTAGTGGTGTACTTTTCTTTTCTAAATAAAAGTCTATCTCAAATTAACAACTGGACTTTATGATTGAGATCTTTTCAATCTTGTTACTGTAATCTATCTTATATAAATAATGTTCAAAGTCATTAAATCACTATCAAGCTTTCGTAATATTGTCGTTGCTTTTATCATATGAAATGATTCTGCTTTATGATTTACTTTTCTTTATATTAAAGAGTGAGTTTTTGTTCTCTAATATATGGAAGATATTCTCAACACTGAGAGTAATTAAGAGTTTTAAAAAAAGATCTAGCTTGCAAAAAATGACAAGGACATAAAATGAGCCCCAAAAAGAAGAAAAATGAAAAAGATGTGCAATGACCGTAAAAAAAAATTGAAAGATACACAAAAGTATATCAAAAATCAAAAGATGCACAAAGTGCGTCAATCAATTGATAAGAGGCATAAAATGAGTCCATAAAATGCAAGTTTCTTTCTCTTTCAAACCTTTAAATCTTAGAAGCATTCATGTATCACTTGATATTTTCAAAGACTTGATTTCAAATTTCATGATTGTGACAAATTACTTTGGTATATTATTCTATATGATATTTTTCTGAAACCAAGTTGTAAACATATCTCTTTTTCTTATCCAATTAGTTTTCTGAGTTAGCTCTGTTCTCCCTTCTTCTCACTTGCCTCCAAGTCCAATCATACGGTTAAACATCTGATTCTCGAGCATATCACCCAGTACCATCTGAACCTAATCTGTAAGCCAAGACCACTTAAGCCTACGCCATCCAGTCAACTGAATCCCCTTTCCTCGGTGTAAAAGAACCACCACCAATGTCCTTATACGAATGATGGCATTAAATTATTTGGCCCCCATTTTTCTCCCTCCCGTTCGACTTCCGTGGATGAAATAGAAGCATGCCTTTTGGCCTTGTTGCTTTGGTTGATGCAATCAAGCCTCGAACCAGAATTGTTCTGCTCGGTGTAAACTTGATTTATGCCTCTTCATTCAAACTTGAATATGTTGGTCTATAGGGTTAGGTTGTAAGCCCAACCATACGGACTACTTATCTTATAAGGCTAGGTCGTAAGACCCATCATCAGGAAACTTCCATGAAAGCCATAAGACATATCCAACTAAAACTCTCAAGCATCTTAAGTTATAGGGCTAAGTTGTAAGACCTGCTATTCAGGCCACCTCTAATAGAGGATATAAGACCCACCATTAGGGCTACTTTCAAATGAAAGTCGTAAGACCCTATCCAAATCCAATTATATGGGAAACTATTAAATATAGAAATAAGCCCTAACCCAAATCAAACTAAATTAAATTCTATACATCTCCACTTCAGTTTACTCAGAATCCTTGAGAGGAGACAAACAATGGCTGCTAATTATTTCTTGGATACTACAATCAATGGTTGTTAGTATTGGTAGACCGAAACCCATGGTATACTTGAGATGACATAGCCATGAGATCTTGATCAGGTGTACCTTCATCCCCCCATAATTAAGAATAAAACACTATTACACATTTCCACGCACCTTGCATGAATTAAGCATATTTCATCCTAAATCGAGAGTGATCTTTTATTGCGTTAGGAGGGGTAGTTATCTATGAGGGATTGCACTAAAAGGAAGTAGCTTATAGAGCTAGGTTGTAAAACCCGTCATCAAGCAACTTTCAAGGAAGCCATAAAACCTATACAACCAAAACTCTAAGGCATCTTAGGCTATAGAGCTAACTTGTAAGATCCACTATTCATACCACCTCTAATAGAGGTTGTAAGACCCACCATTAGGGCTACTTTCAAATAAACATTGTAAGCCCCTACCAAAATCTAATTATATGGGCAACTCTTAAACAGAGCAATAAGACCTAACCCAAATCAAATTAAATTAAAATTCATACATCTCCACATCAAATTTACTCAGGATCCTTGAGAGGAGGCAACCCATGGTTTCTAATTAGCTTCTTTATACACTAAAATCAATGCTTGTTAGTGTTAGAAGATTGAAACCCATAGTATACCCAAAATGAAAGAACCATGGGATCTTGATTGATTGTGCTTTCATCTCCCAATAATTAAGATTAAATCACTATTCCATATCTCCACACTCCTTGCATGAATTAAGCATATTTCATCCTTAAATGAGAGTGCACTTCTAATACATTAGGAGGGGTAACTAATTATGATGGCTTACGCTCATAGAAAGTTGAACCTAGATTTAAATAAACCCTTACACTACTCTCATGGGAAATCTGGTTAATTTTAAATCCAATCTACCTCAAGAAAAATAAGGGGACCATGAGCTTGTGAGAGAGAGGTTTATACCTAATTTCATTTTTTTTAGAGCAAAAGAAAAATAGACTTAAAATGTGTTGAAAAGTGTTATTATGATTGTACATGATAAGATTGGAAGATATTATGTAATGGAATAATTGATATGATTAAGTTATATAAGAATATTTGCTACTAGTTTAAATATAATATTATAATCTCATGTGATATCCACAAGATTTATGTGGTCTACTGATGGAAGTCAATGGATGGGAGTAATATGGAACTAAAAATTTATTGGGAGTTATAAGGAGTTGGGCCAATTAATTCACATGATTCAAGGGGAGTTGTAAGTAGCACACTAATTGGGAGTCATAAGGGGAGGCTGATTAGGAGTTATAAGTGGAGTAAGATACCCTCAAGATACTCTCTTATGAATATCTTATTATTATTACTGATAATGAAATTGTACAAATATTAATATTGCAAATACTAATCACTATTATTGATTAATATTATTGATTATTATTATTATTACTATGAATGACACTAAGAATACTGATATTATTATTGATACTCAATACTATTATTGATTATATGGCTATAACTAACAGATTGATGTGAGATGAATGGATGATAAGATTGAATGAAATTGATTAAGTGAAAAAAATCGACTAATTGATTGATTAGAGTTTATGATGAAATAATGAAATAAAACTGATTGAGATATGATATATATACTAATTATTTATATAGATAACTAGTATATATACATTGATGCATATATTTTTATTTATATGATTTACAGCATATTATTCTTTTTTACCTTGCATTAATTTTAGTTGTAAGATTTTGATAACTTGCTGGGCTATGTGCTCATTACGTGATTTTATATAATTTAAGGAAAATATAAGGATTTCATGATATGAGGATCTAGACAACATTCATAATTCTTTTTATTGTTTATCAGAAATTGATAATCTATAGTTAAATACTAAAATGAAAGACACATTCAATTCTTTGATGTAATGTTTGGATATGAATTGGTTGGTTAGCCAAGAATAGATTGAGGGAGGAGAAGAAGAGAAAGGAGAAAAAAAGATCATTGTATCATATTTGCATTTCATTTCTATTTTTATATGATTTTATTATATTTTTACTAGTTAAATATGTACATAAGCATTTTTGGATAAAATGAGTAGAAAAAGATATACTAAAAATGGGTTGAAAAGTGGTATTATGATTTGACATGATAAAACTATAAGGTTATATGTATTGAAATGATTTATATAATATAGTTATGTAAGAATATTTACTACTAATTTGCATATAATATGATGTACTGATTGATATCGTATATATGATATGATTGTTAGAATAGTTGCTATTTGAATGATTTATATTTGTGCAACTTATTTAGTTTTGATGATTTCAAACATTATTGTTCAAATGTATAGTTATCTCCTAACAATTTTAGAAGATTTGCATTTGCTCTTGTGTGTACTAACATTTCAGGAAAATCAGACTCCAGACTACGATAACTTCAAATCAAATTCAACATGAGATATTTTGATTATTTGAAGTTTGCATTTTCTTTGATTTAATTTTGAAAGGGAGTGATTGTAATTGAGTGAATAAAAAACTTACACACACACATAAGGAGATCATAAAATTTTATACTGATCGTACGGGACGATATTTATCGTACTGGACGATCCGTTAGTTATCTCCTATAGAGCACATGGAACGAATAGGAACTTGCTCGGAAAATTTTTTCTAAGTCCTATTCGTCTAGGACGAATTTTATTATCGTCCCGGACGATGGGTTATCTGTAAAATTTTTGTCCAGACGAATTTTATTATCGTACGAGGCGACCAGTGCTTTTGAAAATTTTCGTACAGACGAAATTAAATATCGTACCGGACGATCAGGTCTCTGGAAAATTTTCGTCCAGACGAAAATAAATTATCGTCCGTGGCGATTGGTCCTCTGAAATATTTTCGTCCAGACGAAATAAATAATCGTCCAGGACGATCGTGTCTCTAGAAAATTTTCGTCCAGACGAACATATTTTCGTCCAAACGATTAACCGACTTAGAACAGTTTTCAGCAGTTTCTAGAACCGATCTTGTAATAACCGTTCGTACTGGACGAACCTAGTTCGTACAGGACGATCATCTGTACGAAGTCATTTCGTACACATATACAAATTGGGTCGTTTCAGATCGTTTAAGTAAAATTGTCCAGGACGATCCAGGATCGTACAGGACAATCCACTGCGTACAGAATTGGAAACTTGCAGTTTTTGGGCGGTTTTTCTTGTCTTTTACATAAATAGTCCAAATTAGACTGCCACCCAATCTTTTTGTCATTTGATCTTCGTGCCTCTTGAGAGAATAGCCAAGGGGAGAGTGGAAGAGAGCATTCAAAGGAGGATTCCTACCACTGGAGCGAGAAGGCTTCACTTGGATTACTAAGGTAAGAGTCTCTACTTGTGAAATTGGATTTCTTCACTCTTTTCCTTCTTCCTTCTAGATTCTTGTGAGAAGATCAGTCAAGGAGATCCGGTTCTCTGCCGACACTTGGAGAGTGTGAACAGCCGAAGGGTTCTCTGCCTACACTTGGAGAGTGTGAACAGCGGAAAGGTTCTCTGCCTACACTTGGAGAGTGTGAACAGCCGTAGGGTTCTCTGCCCACACTAGGAGAGTGTAAAAGGACGACGGTTCTCTGCCAGCACTGTGGTTTGTGTAAAAGGATGACGGTTCTCTGCCAGCACTGTGGTTTGTGTAAAAGGACGACGGTTCTCTGCCGCACTGGGTAGTGGTGAAAAGAGTGTGTTGTAAAGGCTTCTCCGCCTTGCTGTGGGTGCTAAAGGAGAGTCACTATTGGTTTTAGTGCAATACTCAGAGGGTGCCTCTGAAGAGTGGATGTAGGTCTGGTTATAGACCGAACCACTATAAATCTGGTGTCATTTACTTTATTGCTTTTACGTTTTCGCACTTTAAATTTCAGTTTTAACAACTCTGTGGTTGAAAAACATTTTTCTACAAACTTTAAAAGAAAATTTTATTTCGGTTCAACTTTATCATTAAGAGGGTTTAAAATTTTTAAAACTACCAATTCACCCCCCTCTTGGTAGCTGTGGGACATTTACTTAGGCTTAACAACCTAATTACTGGACTCAACAAGTAGTATCAGAGCATAGTTTCAAAATCATAAGTTTGAACTACTTTTTGATTAACGTAGATGGCTACATTTGGAAACCGAAATACACCTGAGGGTTACTCTATCACTAAACCTCCACTGTTTGACAATATTCCTTTTGATTTTTGGAAAACACGCATGTCTACTTTCTTACAGTCACTTGATTATCGCATGTGGATGCTAGTCCAGGAAGGTTACTCAAAACCAACTAGATTAGTTGATGGAATTAGGGTAGAAACACCCTATGCAGATTGGACAATTGAAGAACGTGACTTAGCACAATTAAATGCGAAATGTTTAAATAGTTTTTTTTGTGCTTTAAAATCTGAAGACTACATGCGAGTTTCCACTTGTAAAAGCGGAAAAGACATATGGGATAGATTTTGTATAACTTATGAAGGGACAAATGAAGTTAAGCAATCAAGACTCAATATCTTGTTACATGACTACGAATTATTTTGCATGAAACCTAATGAATCTATATTCTTACATGTACACAAGATTCACTCAAATTGTCACCTCTTTGCATGCACTTGGTAGGGAATTAACTAATGCTGAAATGGTTAATAAGATTCTTCATTGTTTACCTACTGCATACGATGCTAAAATTACTGCAATTACAGAGTCTAAAGATCTGAACATTTATTCCATTGACAATCTTCTTGGTTCACTCATTGCTTACGAGCAAGGAGTAAGTCAAAGAAATATTGATGCAGGTGAACCAAGAAAGGACAAAAATATTGCACTAAATGTGGAAGTGTCAGAAAGTGAACACTCACAACCTGAGGATGAAGACGATATTGCACTGATGACTAGACAATTTAGAAGCTTTTTAAAGAGGAAGCAGAAGAGACGCCAGCAATGGAATAGAGGTAAGTATAACAGAAATGGCAAGGTTTCTAATGAAGTGATTTGTTATGAATGCAGGAAACCAGGTCATATAAAGACTGATTGTCCAAAACTCAAAGCTACTCCTAGCAAGGAGAAGGTAGAGGAGAAACCAATGGTAAAGAAGGGCAAGAAGAAGTTTCAAAAGGCTTTTTGGGCGGACTCAGCTTCAGACTCATCTGAGACTGAAAAAGAAGAAGAAGTCACCAACCTTTGCTTGATGGCAGATAAAGCTGAACAATCAGATCAAGAAGAGGTATGTGATTTAACCTATAATGAATTGTTTGAAGTTTCTGAACACATGCATGATGCATATAGGAAAATGAAAAAGATGCATGCTAGTTTAGTTTTAGAATTGGAAGAGCTTAATAAGGAACACGAAATCCTTAGGAAAGATCATGCTTTAATTGATAGCAACCATATGAAACTACTTGATGAATATGATGACTTGAATAAAAATTTTGAGAATTTAAAATCATCCTATGCTGAACTTGAAAAAGAATTTAAGAATTTTATGGATGAATCTGAGAGCAAGACATAGAATTAATTATAACAATGATGACCTCATATGATATCCACAAGATTCATATAGTCCACTGACAGGAGTGAGTTGATGGGAGTTATAAGGAACTAAATATTGATTGGGAGTTATAAAGAACCAATACGATTGATTCACGTGATTCAAGATGAGTTATAAAAAGCATATTGATTGAGAGTCATAAGGGGTGATTGATTGTGAGTTATAAGTGCAGGAGCAAGATACCCTCTTCTAAATATCTAAATATTATTAATGATAATGATGTAGTACATATATTAATATTACAAATAATAATCATTGTTACTGATTACTATTATTGATTACTGTTACTGTGACTGACAATGAGAACGATGATACTATTACTAATACAATTCTATTATTGATACTCAATACTTTTATTAATACTGTGACTATAATTGATAGATTGATGTGAGCTGAATGAATGATAAGATTGAATGAAATTAATTAAGTGATAAAGATCGACTGGCTAACTAATTGATTATAGCTTATGATGAAAGTTTGAAAAAGAACTGACTGAGATATGATATATGAATTGATTATTGATATAGATAACTGGTATACAGACATTGATGCATATATTTTTTTATATGATTTATAACATACTATTCATTTTTATCTTGTATTGATTTCATTTATTGAATTTTAGTTACTTATTGGGCTACATGCTCATTGTGTGATTTTAAATGATTTCAAATAAAGATAAGGATCATATGATACGAGCCTCTGGACATCATACATATTTTTTCCTACTGTTCACAAGAAATTAGCAAGCTCTAGTTAAATGCTAAAATATAAAATAGATGCAATTCTTTCAATATATATTCCAGGGCATAATAACATGCCCCTCCACAATTTTTGTTAGATGTTATTAGTGACAAAAGCTGTTATATATATATGAAAATGACCCTAAATGTACAACAATGCACTCATAAGGTGAAATAAAGCTTTGGTGGTTAGGAGCCACGTACTGTCCTCCAATAAGCACCACAATGAATATGCTCATCTATGAACCTAATTCATTTATTATAAAGATAGTTGAAATTTAGGTAGAGATAAACGCGATACATTTAAAAAATTATATAATCTTATTACAACCTAAAATGTACATAATTTATCCTAAGGATTATACTATTATTTTTTTTTACTCTTACTTATAGGTCTTAGTTATTTTAGATTTTATAAACTAGTTGAAAATAATTTGAACTTTGTTGTTTAATCTCATGATAATGTATATTGTCTTTAAAAGTTTTTTGTTTTGTGTTATTATTCATGGATCTTTTGCTATAAAATAATTGTTTTATTTCTTGTAAGTAAAGAATCCTACAAGCTATTTGATGTGGAATGTTTTTTGGAGAATTAATTTGATCTTATTTAAATTGTATGTACATAATAATTATATTGTTAATTTAAAAGTAATTGAAAAAATATAAAAATATTATAAAAATGGAATCTCATAGTCTCAGGCCCATTACTTATGTGCTATGCATGCTATTGATAAGTTTCTAAATAAATTTATTTGCAAATCGCATGTCAACTTTAACAATGGGTGAAATTATGATTGGAGAGCATTTATTTAGTTCATAACCTCAACGCCCAAGGGGAGATTCATATTGACATATATGGAGTGATTGCATCTTATAATTTATTTAAAATAATGATTTTGTTCCATGAATTTTTATGGGCCAATTTATGTTTTGGCAAACATATTTTGATGTATAAAAAGTAGAAATAGATACACAAAAAAAAAAAATCTATTTAGTCAAGCACATATCTTGATGCAATTCTTATGTCTAAAAATTCCTAAGTCTTTAAACAAAAAACTTTCAATATTAACTTTGAGATTATATGAAATTCATTTTCAACACATTTATAATCAAAACAAAGTATTGAAAAGGAAAATTCAGTAATATCAAGTTCTCTCAAGCCAAGTCCAAATGAAATTAAATCAACCAATCGAAAGTATAGTTAAAAATTTAAAGATATTATTTAAGAAACCAAATAATGTGTAAAGTTAGTATATGTTGTTAAACCTATGCAAATGTCCCAAGGCTAATGAAGAAGGGGGGGGGGGGGGGGGGGTTGTGAATTGGTAATTTAAAAATTTTCTTCTTGAATTTTAATAGAAAATCATATATAAATGAGCTTTTCAACCACTAATACAAAATGCAAAAAAAAATTTAGTGTGGAAATAAAAAAGATCACAAAGAGTTATAGTGGTTCGGTCCAACAAAACCTACATCACTCCCTGAAGACTCCCTCTTCAGGTATTACACTATTACAAAAGTGACTCTCATTTTGCCCCTACAGCATGGCGGAGAAGTCTTTACAATTTTTCTCTCTTCCACTAATCCCCGGTGCGGCAGAGTACCATCATCCTTTTACACCCTCCAAGTGTCAGTAGAGTACCGTCATTTTTTCACACCCTCCAAGAGTTGGTAGAGTACCAGATCTTCTTTAAAGATCTTCTCCATAGTAACTAGAAAGAAGAAAGGAAGAGAAGTAACCAAAATGCAGAAGAGATTCTTACCTTTGAGTAACCTTGTGAACCCTTCATGCTCCACTTTTAAGAACTCTCTCTCAATCACTTTCCTTAAACACTCTTTCACTTGCTATCAAGGAAATAATGAAGAACATACATTTTCAAGACAATTTCTAAGGACTATTTATATAAAAGACACAAAAAATCATCCAAAAAATTAAAATTTTCAATTTTGAGCGTACACGATCATATAGTACTATCGATATTCATCCCGGAAGAACAGTTCAAAATTAACTGATATAATCCTATACAAAATGTTTACATACAAGCCTATCATACATTATGATATGTATATCATACATTACGAACAGTTATAAAAATTTCCTATTCGTCTAAATGAAAATGTTCCCAACAATTTCGTACTCTGAATGTTATATGTACAAAATCCAGATCATCCCATTCGAACAGTTCAAAAAATTTACATGTTCGTCTGGACGAAAATGTTCCCCACATTTTTGTAAACTAGACATTGTCTGCATGAAAGATAGATCGTCCCAGATCAATAGTTCAAAAAATTTACATGTTCGTCTGGAAAATATATTTTTCATATTTTTATACTTTGGATGTCATCTGTACTAAGCTAACTTTGAACAGAACAAACATTACTTATAAAAAAAATTTCACCCATTTTTTATTAACTGTTCGCTGGAGGAAATAAACTGACCAAATTGTCCCATATGAATGAAAATTGTACATTACGATTAATTTAAAAATTTATAAATTTTAAACACTCCCCTAGTGTGTATGTGCATGGTTACGCAATTACAATTACAGTCTCTCATACTCAATAAAAGTGAAAATTACATACTCCATTTACAATAAACTCTAATCTATTATCCCTTGAAGTCTTCAATAGTCTGTAGTATGATTTCCCTAAAATGTTAGTACACATAAATAAAAAAATAATATATCCAATATATCTTAAGGGAAATAGTAATTAAAACAATAATATTTAGAATCTTAAAAAACACACACAATAAAAGAATCTCAATAATCGAAAAACTAAATTGCATCAATCTCAACAATCTCCCCCTTTTTTATGATGGTAAAGTAATTATTATTTGAGTTAACATTTACACCCTAAATTTCTTCTTAGCTCCCCCTAAATGAATGAACATTTTTTAATATATGGATATTCCATGAAGAGTAGAAACACTGAAAGAGGAAAAACACTCAAAAACCCTAAACCAACAAAAAACACAAACAAAGACATGAAAAGAGACACGAACAATACGAAAAGAGACATGAACACAAACTCAAACACAACAAAATCACAATGACAACGAAAGACACAAGCACAAAGACAAGCATAAATAACTACTAAACAAAAGACACAAACATGAACACAAATAATATTTTTCTTCCCCTTTTGACAACAACAAAAAAGAAAGTGAAAATTGAAATAAAAGATGTCAAACAAGAAATCAAAAGAATTGATCTTAAAAATTATTTTAAAATTAATTGCAATAACATTATTAATTTCATAAGACTAAAAAGAAGGATTCAAAATTTTAAATCAAATAACAACTAAGATGAGAGAAGTTAATCAATATCATGATTCAGTCTAGACAAAATAAATACAGATGATTATTATAAAATTTACGAAATAAAGATTAGTTAACTTTAATTTCAATATAGATTATAATTGAAAAATTAGATTGATTTGAATTAGAGATTAAATGATAGTGGAAAGAACACAATAAAAACAAATTTCTATTGGCGACATTTCACATCTTTTTCAAATATGTGTGGCACACTTTGTGCATCTTTTTCTATTTGGGCTAATTTTATGTCTCTTTCACTTTGCGAACCCTTGCTCGAATTTTTAATTTTTTCACACATTATGCATTTCTTTTGTTATACTTTGAGAGTTTTTCCAAAATCAGTAATCTAAAAAACAAACTTCTCTAATAACGAAAATAATCATATTGAAAAAGAAAATAAAGAAAATTATGACATAAAAACTATAATAACTTTATTCTAATTATGTTTGCCTAAAAGAACATGAAATTAATCTTCTTAACTGAGTCCATTTATAATTTAATTTAAATTTTTAGAAAAATTAGATTTCGTAATGAAATTAATTTTGTAATGCAAGTTAATTTATACACATTTTTTGATCAATTACATAAGACTTTTCATATAGGCATACTAACATTTCAAAATAAGAACAAAAACAAATTTGCAAAACATATCATTTTTCATTGATATCAAAAGGATTTAAAAAGTATTAGTACAATGATTAATTGATGATACTCCAAAACAACACACATAATCATCACATCAATAAACTTAACAACTAAAAATAAAAATAACTAACATCAACTGAAAGAAAATACAACATCACATCACAAGCAAAATAAAGTCATTTGTTGAACAATATCAGAGAAGTACAACTAAAACTCAGAGGGGCCCTGGTCTGGAGGAGGTGGCTGGTTGAGCACTGAAAAATAGCTATTCATGATAACTGCATTTGTGTTCACCAAGTCAAATTGAGCTTAGATCCACCTCATATCTTCTTGATATCTTGTATCCTGCTGATTTAAATGAGTCTCAATTTGATAAAATCATTGATCAAAATGAGTCTCCAATCAATCAAAACATTAAACCATCTCCTAAAAGTAATTTTGGTCAGGTCCTTGTGCAGGTGCAGGAGCTTCCCCTTCTTCAGAATCCTTACTAGAACTCTGGTCTCTCCCAAATAATGATCGGAATGAAGCATTGGTAAAATAGATTGGAAATTCAGTGGGAGGATCAAGATGAATGATATTGTACTTCTTAGCAAGGATATAGGTAACAAGATGTCCTAAGGCCGCATTCTTTTTCCTCTTTTGATGAGGATGACCAATCTCAAAAAGGTTTTGTAGATAATCCATAATGAGTTGGGATTCATCAATAGGTTTTTTAGTCATGATAAGATATGTGACAGTGGACAGGAGTGGAGTAAAATTCACTTGATCACCAACTTTAGGAATAATAGAAGTTCTTAAAACATGTTGGATGATCCAGGCATTTTGGTTCAAGATATAGACTTTGGATAAATGATTGATTTAAGAAACACCTATAAGAACTTTGTTAATTTTAGTCCAGTCAAAGTCGGACTTAGAGGTCATAGTGTGTGCTGTAATCTCTTGGGTTCTTAAATGAAGGTAGTTGCCTAAATCTTCTTTGATAATTTCTATGTGTCGTCTTTGGATGAAAGAACTTATCCTAGAATTATCTTCACTGACTCTCATGTTGACCAAAAAGTAATGAAAGGTATCTTTATGATATACATAGATAAGAGTCAGAATAAAGGATAGTTGAGTTGAGGCAAATAGAGGCATTACAGAAAAATGAAGATTTTCTTGGATTAGCAGTCGAGATGGAGTGATCTTTGCACCAGTGTACCTAATGAATGCATCTTCATACTTCTTAGATAAGAAGTCAGGATCACTAGCACTAGTTGAGGAAGAACCTTTGGAACCTCGAGGACGCTTGCTAGAACTGGCCATTTCTTAGACACAGACTCTAAAGAGTTTTGAAGTAAAGATGAAAGTGAATGAAAATGAGTTTTAAAACCCTTATATATATAGAAAAACTAAAAATCATACAATACAAAATTTTATTCATACATACAATTTTCTCATAACAACCATGTATACGCTATAGAATTCGTATAGGATGAATATATATTCATACAATTGAATAGAACACACCAAAAATAATGCATGAAAATCAAACAAATTTCTCAGAATTAAGTGACATGATTTTTGTTTTAACACATATAACAAATAAAAAATGAATCGAAAACTCAAAATCAAGATAAGACAAACTCACATAAACATCAAAATAAGCAACTAAAAACTAAAACTAAAACATACATAAACATAGAACATATCAAGTTTGCAGAATATTTTAATTTTAAGCATTAAGATCAATCAAACCTAATCTTGTCCTTAAGGTGCTAAATGTGCCAAAGGCTAGAGGTTTTGTAAAAATATCTGCAAGTTGATTTTCAGCAAAAATATGATTCAATTTAATTTCTCCTTTGACTACATAATCCCTAATAAAATGATGTCTTTTATATATATATATATATATATATATATATATATATATATATATATATATATATATATATATATATATATATATATATATATATATTATATATATATATATATATATATATATATATATATATATATATATATATATATATATATATATATATATATATATATATATATATTTGGTTCTATAATGTTGGATATGATTCTTTGAAATAAAAATGACACTAATATTATCATAATAAATTAAAATTATGCTTATTATAAATCCTAAATCAATCAACTGTTATTTCAACCAAAGTACTTGAGCCTCACAACTTCTTAAGGTAATGTATTCAACTTCAGTAGTAGATAGGGCTACAAAATTTTATTTTCTACTGGACCAAAAAACTAAGGAATTTCTTATGAATTGGCAAGTTCTAGATATACTCTTTCGATCAACCCTACAACCTGTAAAATCTGAATCAGAATATCCAACAATTTTAAATGAAGAGCTATACTTTGGACACCAAATTTCTAAGTTTTGCGTTCCCAAAAGATATCTTAAAATCATTTTACTATTATCAAATTCGATTCTTTTGGATCAGAATGAAACCTTGCATACAAACAAACGATAAACATTATATCTGGTATGCTAGTAGTTAAATAAAGAAATGATCCAATTATACCTCTAAATTTCTTTTAATCAATAGATTTTCCTTTTGGGTCCTTATCCAACTGAACTGAGGAACTCATTGGTGTAGTTATTGGTTTAGCATTATCCATTTTATATTTTTGAGGATACCCTTAATATACTTTGACAACTAAGAAAAGTTCCCTCCTCAATTTGCTTAATGCTAAAACTAAGAAAATAACTTAGATCTCCCATTAAACTTATCTCAAATTCACTACTCATTATCTTAAAAAAAGCATCATAAAAATTTTTATTTGCAGATCCAAAAATGATATCATCAACATGTATCTAAATAATGAGTATATCATCTCCTAATTTCTTCAAAAAGAGAGTGGTGTCCACACATCCTTTTATGAAAGATCTCTCTAATAGAAAAGTGCTTAACCTCTCATACCAAGCCCTAGGTGTCTATTTCAATCAATATAATGCATTTTTTAATTTATATACATGATTAGAGAATTTTGAATTTTCAAACCCTAGAGGTTGCTCAACATTAATATCCTTTTTTATCACCCCATTTAAAAAGGCACTCTTAACATTCATTTGAAATAATTTAAAACCTCTAAAATATGCAAAGACTAACAAAACCCTAATTGCTTCAAGTATAGCTATAGGGGCAATAAGTCTCTTAAAAATCAATGCCTTTAATTTGATTATAACTCTTATCCACCAATCTAGTCTTATTTCTAATCAAAACTATTGAATCATTCATTTTATTTTTAAACACCCACTTAGTTCTAACTATACTTTGATCCATTGGCCTTTCAATCAATTCCCAAACATCATTCCTTACAAATTGATTGAACTCCTCTTGCATTGACAAAATCTAAAATTCATCTGAAAGTGTTTGATTAACATTTATGGGTTCAATCATAGAAATAAAAGTAGAATGGTTAAACTCTTTGCTAAGTCCATGCCCAATCCTAATACTCTTTCTAGGTTCACCTATAATTAATTCATTAGGGTAATTTTTAGAAAATTTTAATTTTCTAGGCAAAGGGTTCTCTATCTCCAAATTTTCTTCCAAGTTTATCTTTTCAATTCTTTGGAAGTTATTTTCTATATGATTCTCTTCCAAATTTTACTTTTTCAAAATGCTAGATTCATTAAATACAATACGTGAGATCTCCTCAAGCACCAAAATTCTATTATTAAACACTATATATGATTTTCCAACACTATAGTATCCAAGAAAAATTCCTTTATTTGATTTTAGATCAAATTTTCCTAAAGGAAAATTTCTATTATTATGTATGAACACCTTACATAAAAAAACATATAAATATGATAAATTTGGCGTTCTCTCCTTAAGAAGCTTATAGGGCGTTTTATTGAATTTTGATCTAATGTTCACCCTATTCTGAACATAATAAGATGTACTAACCACTTCAGCCCAAAAATATTTTGGAAGAGAATATTTTGCCAACATGGCTCAAGTGGCTTTAATTAATGTTTTGTTTTTTATTTCAACTACCTCATTCTGTTGAGGGGTCCTAGGTGCAGAAAATTTGTGATCAATTCCTTTTTTTAATAAAATTCCTCAATTTTTTCATTTTTAAATTCACCACCATAATCACTTTGTATTGTTAAAATTTTACATCATAGATTTCTCTGAATCCAAGTCAAAAAGTTTTTAAATTTCTCAAATGATTCACTCTTATGAAATAAAAAATTAACCCATGTAAATCTTGAAAGTCATCAATAATCGCAAATCTATATACCTTCCCTCCTAAACTTATAGTGCTAACCGATCCAAAAAGATTCATATGAATAATCTCCAATAGTTTGCTAGTTCTAAGATCCTTAGTTGAATGAAATGAGGACTTCATCTATTTTCCTAGTTGACATGCATCACAAAGGTGATCCTTAGTAAAGTCTAGTTTTTGTATACCTCTAACAAGTTCTTTTTGGGTAATTTTTCTAAGGATTTTCATGCTAGCATGATAAAGTCTCCTATGTCATAACCATGATTCATAAGAAATTATTTTTAAACAAAAAGAATTAAGAGTTTTAATACAATTTAAATATAGCATATACACATTAATTATCCTATTTCCATGCAGTACTTCGATTCCATTTTGGCTTAATATGCAGTTAGTGTTAAAAAATTTAACATTATATCTTCTATCATATAACTGACTAATACTCAAGAGATTATGCTTTAAGCCTTCAACGAGTAATACATTTTTAATAAAAAAATTGTTCAAATTGCTAATCATACCAGTGCCTACCACTTTCCTAGTGGTATTATCTCCTAGTGTAACCTTGCTCAATTCTTGGCTTCCAGCGATATAAATTGAGTAGTGGCTCCAGTCATATGCTTCGAGCAACCGCTATCCAAGTACTAAATGCTCTCACGATGTCTTGTATAAGAGCGTTTCTACAAAAAGATCAAACGTTAGTCTTGGGAACCTAAACAAGTTTGGGTTCTCCTCTTGGCAAAATTAATTTAGATGCATGTATAATATGTCTCATTTTATGCATCTTTGGTCTCCACACTAGATATAATTTTCTATGAATAGTGAGATATGTGCCCAATCATACCACAAGAAAAACATTTAATTCCTGGAAAATGATTTTTCAATTTATTAGAGTAAACTTGTCTTTTCCTAGGTTTGATGATTTTTTGTATTTTTGTCAGGATTAAAAAATTATTCAAGTGTAGGTGGAATCCTATTCTTTTCATATGCATTCAATTGTGCTTTAAAGAATAAATTAGCACTTTCTAACACAATATTGTCAACTTTCAAGGATTCTTTTCATATAAATTCAACTGTGTTTTAAAGAATGAATTTGCACTTTCTAACACAATATTTTCAACTTTCAAAAAGTGTTCTCTATTATCATATTATAAAAGTTTGAAAATCTTTTTTAAGTTCAGTGTGGGATGATTTTAATAACTCATGTTGTTTATTCAATTCATCATACTCATCTAAAGTTTCATGTGATTGTTATCAACTTTTTGTAATTATAGAAAATCCAAATTTAACCTAGCATGCATTTTCTTGAGTTTTCTACCGCATGAATTTTTTCAGAAACATTAAATATTTCTGCATAGGTTAAGTCACATATATCTTCTTGATCTGACTGATCAAAATTTTCGGCCATTAAGCACAGATTGGTGACTTCTTCCTTTTTTACTTATGATGAATCCGAAGCTGAGTCCGCCCAAAAAGCTCTTTGAAATTTCTTCTTACTCTTCATTACATTTATTTTCTCCTTCACCTTCTCCTTGCTAGAAGTGGCTTTAAGATTAGGGGTGTCAATTTCGGGTCACGGGTCGGGTTCGGGTCGAACCCGGAACTGACCCGGGTTCAAATGGGTCGACCCTAACCCGACCCGGGAAGACAAACGGGTCGGAAATCCGAACCCGGACCCGACCCGGCGGGTTAACGGGTTGACCCGACACGACCTGGTTGGCTGCCGACGGACGGCGGACGGCAGCGCGGCGGGCGAGAGCGGGGGCAGGCGCGACCGCGTGATGGCGCGGTGGGCGCGCTAGGCAGGCAGCGCGGGCAGGCGGGCTCCGCGGGCAGACAACGCTGGGCAGCCCCGCAGGCGGGCTCCGCGGTAGGCAGTGCGGGCAGGCTCCGCGGGCAGGAAACGCTGGGTAGCGTGGGCGGGCTCCGTGGGCAGGCATCGCGGGCAGCACGGCGGGCAGGCGCGGGCAACGCGGCGGGCAGGCGCGGGATTCAAATTTTTTTGAATTAAACGGGTTCGCGGGTTGACCCGGCAACCCGCCGGGTCAATCCGAACCCGACCCATTTTTAAACGTGTCGAATCTGTGAACCCGAACCCGACCCGTTTATCAAACGGGTCAGGTCAAACCCGGATTTTCCGGGTCGGGTCCGGGTCGGGTTTTCGGGTCGTGTCAAAAGTTGACACCCCTATTTAAGATTAAGACAATCTGATTTGACATGTCTAGGTTTCCTGCATTTATAGTAAATAACATCGTTAGAAATCTTAAAATTCTTATGGAACTTACCTTTATTCCACTATTGGCATCTCTTTTGCTTCCTCTTTAGAAAAATCCTAAATTACCTGGTCATTAAGGCAATATCATCCCCATCCTCAGGTTGTGACTGATCACTCTCCGAGTCATCCACTTTCAAAGCTATGTTCTTCTCCTTTCGCTTTTCTCATGCTTCAATCTATCTTTGAGTCACTCTTTGCTCTTGAGTTGAGTTGATATTAATTGAATCAACTTTCAGTTGGACACCTCCTCGCCACCATTAGCCTCCTCCTCACCACCATTGACTTTCATGGAAACCTCCAACAGTCATATATTGTCGCTGATCACCGTCCATCCATCGAATGTTGCCACCAACCACCGCCTTGCCCGCCACTACCAGTAGTCATCGCTAACTTTTGCTACTGCAAGCCACCATAGTTGCCACTGCCCAAGTCATTTCACATGATTTCATTTTAATTTAGATAACCCACTAAAAATAACTCTCTATTTATGTTACACTCAATTAAATAATTTTAAATTAATTTTATTGAATTTATTTTACACATATTTCTTTTTCATCAAATCAAACAACTTTTTAGTTTTTCTATTGAGTACAAGTACAATATGTAACAAAATTTATGATTTTAAGTAGAGCCAATAAGACCGGAAAGTTACTATTGTCACAAACTAAGAATGCCAGTGATCATTTGATGTTCTTACTGTATCAAACAACTCTTTAGAGAATGAATGGATTCTTGACTTAGGGTGCTCATTTTATACGAGACCAAATAAAGAATGATTTCACAATTTCAATGAGTGTGAAGGAGACATGATCTTGATAAGAGACAAAAAGCTTGCAAAAACACAGGAATGTGCTCAATTGTTATAAGAATGTTGGATGGATGTTGTCGAACACTCAAACCTGTTAGCTACGTCCTTGATCTAAATCAAATTTTGATTTCTATTATTGTGTTGGATGCAGGAAGCTGTGCTATTTTAAATGAAATAAATAACACCAAATTATGGCATTTAAGATTATGTCATATCAGTTGCAGTGGCTTGGAAGAACTCAGTTAAAAAAATCTACTTTGTGGTGACCAAGCAAGTAAGTTGGAGTTCAATAAAAGATTGATGCATACTCAGGAAGAGTTATAGACTGAAATTTGACACAGTTGTACACATATCAAAGGCATACTAGATTATGGCTATGAATCATTTGCTATCATCTGACCTCTATGGCTATTATGGTCTCTCATTCTTCTTTTTTAATTTTGAAAATTTTTCTTTTCTTTTGGGTTCTGATTGGGCATGCTTGGATGCCTTAATTTGTCAAAGTTCTTATAATTGATGTGTATATGAGATTGCAGTGGACATTTAGGATTTGTTTTTCTTTTTTTAAAATTTAAATTGTGGACATTTGTGGTGGTTAAAACCACAACAATAATAGAAATTAATTTATCTGGATTTTTTTGTGGTGGTTATAATCGTTGCAAATCTCAATTTGCAGCGGTTATAAGTGCTACTAAATTCATCACTTCTTCAGATCTACACCTCTGGTCCTTAAATTGCTGTGGAATGTCGTTGCATTGCATTGCACTTATAGCGGGGGTGTAGCGGTTTTAAAATGGCTGCAAAGAAAGCTGTGGTGGTCATAATCACCGGGATAAGTAAAAAATTGTGTTGCGATAGCCCTATTTTTTGGTAGGCAATAGAGTTAAAATATATATATATATATATATATGAAAATGGTTTGGAATATTGCTCAAACGTATTTGACATATATTGTATGAATGAAGATATTGCAAGGCATAGAATAGTTGTTTAAACACCTCATCAAAATAATTTTGTTGAATGGATCAAAAGAGCCTTATTGGATAGATTGAGGAGCATTGTAATTGGTGCTAGATTATTGAAGGATATTTTAGCAGAAACTGTAAAAATAGCATCCTATTTGATAAATTGATCTTACTTAGTAGCATTGAATTTCAAAACTCTCATAAAGTTATGGACAAGACATGTAACTTGAAAGAAATTGGATATGCTGCGCGTATGGACATATAAGGCAAGAAATATTGTAACTTAGAGCATCGAAGTGGATTTTCTTAGGATATCCTGATGGAATGAAGAGATATAAAGTCTTATTTATTGAAGCAGGAAATAAACAATGCATCACAAGTAGAGATGTGGTATGCAATGAGAAGGAATTTCCAATAACTGCATCTATACAAGCTGTGGTTGATTCAAATGACATCCAAAATAAGAAACTTAAGGTAGAGGTCGACAGTGTAAGTGAAAGAGCTCTAGCCTTGCTAGAGGTAGTGGCGGAGGGAAGGGGGGGCCAAGGGGGGCACGTGCCCCCCCTAAAAAACATAAAAAATTCAAGAACAAGGAAGAGCAAAGGTTAACATGTACATTTTTATATGTGAGAAATTGATTATTTTCTCTTATATACATGCTGATTTAAGAGAAAGAAGTAAATGGATTATTATTTTTTTAATCAAGAATAAGCTATTGATATATCATCAAAAAATTATCTTGATCGGGCACTAATCTCGAGAAAAAAATCACATTAGAAACTTCAAAAATTAAATCGGAGGTCATTTGAACTCTGATTTCAACAAACTTATAGTCAAACTGAACGTCTCGAAAATATGAACCCAACAACACCAAATTTGACTCAATCCGAGCCCAAATGAGTCCAAATCAAGGATCTGAAGCATATTTGGAAGGTTCAAAACATAATTTGGATGATCAAACAATTTCCAAAATTTATTTGCTTATAGTCGAATTGAGCAGCTCGACGAGATGAATCCAACGAGCTAAAGATTGTTGATTTTTGATATTATTAAGCTATATTTTTATTCAAATTTATGCTATGCAATTATTACATTTCCTTTTTTTATTAAAATCTCTCTCTCTCTCTCTCTCTCTCTCTCTCTCTCTCTCTCTCTCTCTCTCTCTCTCTCTCGATATATATATATATATATATATTAGCGAAAATCTTCGACTTTTATTTGAAACTTTATTTTAAAGAATCTCAGAAAAATTTTAGCTGAAATTGAAACTCACTTAAATTACCTGAAATAAAAATATTTTAAAGAATGTTGAGTAAAACTCATTTAAATATCTTTCACTCCTTTCTTGCCACCAAATGGAGAGCCCGTCGATAATGAGTCAGCAAACAAAATTATTTTAATTTAGGCCCCCCCTGAATAAAATTTCTGGCTCCGCCACTGGCTAGAGGCGTGGAGATCTTCAAGGTTGCAAGAAAGAAAAAAAGAGGATGGAGAGAAATAGATTTGTATTTCATTCATATCATAACTTGTTACATGGAAGAGTATTTGTACATAGTATGATAAGTACAGTGGGTTATCAAATAGAATGCTAATAACGGTGATGACACGTCAACCTATTTGTTACAAAAATGTTTTAGAGATGTTGATGTGTACATCTGATCAGTAGAGCTGATGTTGGAAATGTTGATAGCTCTGGGCTGAATGTGTCCACTGATAAAGTGATAATCGATTTCAATATATTTTGTCCGAGCATGAAAGACAGAGTTGTTGGTGAGAGCAATCGCTAAGGTGTTGTCATAATAAATGATTATTGGAGAATGTTGAGAAATATGAAGCTTGGCCAGGAGACGACGAAGGCACAGGACACCTGAGGTAGCAAATGAAAGTGATATATATTTAGCTTTAGTAGATGACTTTGCCATGATGACTTGTTTCTTTACGAACCAGGAGATCAAACTTGAGCCACGAAACATGCAGAAGCCAGAGATGGATTTCCTGTCAGTAGGATCAGCTGCCCAATCAGCATCGGCATAAGTCCGCAATTGAAGATCGCCCTACATGATTGGAGTACTAAACTGGATAGTTCCTTGAATGTATCTAAGTAGGGGTTTTATTGCTTGAAAATCACTGTTGCATGGTTGATGCATGTGCTGACAGACGAAATTGGTTGCAAAGGCTATGTCTGATCTTGTAATAGATATATGTATTGAAGAGAGCCCGCTAACTTACGATAGAGTTGAGGGTCAGCAAATGGTTGGTCATCAATTTTTTGTTTGCAAAAACAACTGTTTGGATAAGATTTCTTGCGTAGTGCTACTGAGTTAGGAAGTATCCATCTGAAGTTTTTGTAACCTGTATACCGAGAAATAGAGATATATCACCGAGTTGTTTAAGACTGAACTTGGAGTTCAACGGCTTGAGCAATGACTGAATTATGTGCGAGTTATTCCCGGTGACTAAGATGTCATCAACATAGATTAATACTAGCAGCAAGATGTTTCCTTGATTATAGATAAGCAGAGATGGATCTGCTTTGCTGAATATGAATCCTAAAAACTGAAGAAAAGTGGTGAGTTTTTAAAACCATTTCCTTGGTGATTGTTTCAAGCCATAGATGGATTTGTGCAGTTTGCAGATGTATCCGGGATGTTGGGAATCAACGAAACCAGGTGGTTGTTTCATATATACTTCTTCCTAAAGTTCATAGTGTAGAAATTCATTAGAAACATCTAACTGAAGAATAGACCATTGGCGATGAAGAGCTAGAGTAATTGTTGAGTCTAGTAATTAGGTTGTTAAGCCTAAGTAAATGTCCCAAGGCTACCAAGAGGGGGGTGAATTGGTAGTTTTTTAAAAATTTTAAACCCTCTTAAAACTAATGTTGAACCGAAATGAAATTTTCTTTTAAAGTTTGTAGAAAATTGTTTTTCAACCACAGAGTTGTTAAAACAGAAATTTAAAATGCGGAAACGTAAAAGCAATAAAGTAAATGACACCAGATTTATAGTGGTTCGGTCTATAACCAGACCTACATCCACTCCTCAGAGGCACCCTCTGAGTATTGCACTAATACCACAAAGTGACTCTCCTTTAGCACCCACAGCAAGGCGGAGAAGCCTATACAAAACCCTCTTTTCACCACTCCCCGGTGCGGCAGAGAACCGTCGTCCTTTTACACAATCCACAGTGCTGGCAGAGAACCGTCGTCCTTTTACACTCTCCTAGTGTGGGCAGAGAACCCTACAGCTGTTCACACTCTCCAAGTGTAGGCAGAGAACCTTCTTCCTTTTACACTCTCCTAGTGTAGGCAGAGAACCCACGGCTGTTCACACTCTCCAAGTGTCGGCAGAGAACCGGACCTTCTTGAATGATCTTCTCACAAGAACCTAGAAGAAAGAAAGAAAGGAGTGAAGAAATCCAATTTCACAAGTAGAGATTCTTACCTTAGCAATCCAAGTGAAGCCTTCTTGCTCCAATGGTAGGAATCCTCCTTTAAATGCTCTCTTCCACTCTCCCCTTGACTATTCTCTCAATAGGCACGAAGTTCAAGTGACAAAAAGATTGGGTGGCAGTCTAATTTGAAGTATTTATACAAAAGACAAGAAAAACCGCCCAAAAACTGCAAGTTTTCAATTCTGTACGCAGTGGATCGTCCGGTACGATCGTGGATCGTCCTGGACGATTTTACTTAAACGATCTGAAACGACCCAATTTGTATATGTGTACGAAATGACTTCGTACAGCTGATCGTCCTGTACGAACTAGGTTCGTCCAGTACGAACGGTTATTACAAGGTCGGTTCTAGAAACTGCTGAAAACTGTCCTAAGTCGGTTTATCGTTTGGACGAAAATTTGATCGTCTGGACGAAAATTTTCCAGAGAGCTGATCGTCCTGGACGATGATTTATTTCGTCTGGACGAAAATTTTCCAGAGCGCCCATCGCCGGGGACGATAATATGGTTTCGTCTGGACGAAAATTTTCCAGAGAGCTGTTCGTCCGGTACGAAATTTATTTTCGTCTGTACGAAAATTTTCCAGAGCGCCCATCGCCGGGGACGATATAAAAATTCGTCCTGGACGAATAGGACTTAGAAAAATTTTTCGAAGCAAGTTCCTATTCGTTCCAAATGCTCTATAGGAGATAACTGACAGATCGTCCAGTACGATATATATCGTCCTGTACGATCAGTAGAGAATTTCAAGATCTCCTTAGTTTGTGTGTGTGATTTTATTCACTCAATTACAATCACTCCCTTTCAAAAATTAATTCAAAGAAAAGACACTTCAAATAAACAAAATTTCTCATGTTGAATTTGATTTGAAGTTTTCGTAGTCTGGAGTCTGATTTTCCTGAAATGTTAGTACACACAAGAGCAAGTGCAAATCTTCTAAATTGTTAGGAGATAATTATACATCTGAACAATAATGTTTGGAATCATCAAAAATACATAAGTTGCACAAATATAAATCATTCAAATAGCAACTATTCAAACAATCTCCCCCTTTTTGATGATGGCAAAACAATTATTATTAGTATGGTTTCAAGTTAAAACACTATCTCTTATCTCCTAAACTCCCCCTGAATTTATGAGTATATTAAAAATAAGGAGGCATTAAAGAACAAAAATTTTTGTTTTTCAAAAAAAAATTTTAACACAGAAAAACATAAACCACAAACAAAAACATACAAACAAAAACATAAAAAAAAATACAAACAAAAACATAATAATTTCTCCCCCTTTTTGACAACAACAAAAAGTGAAGAAGAATAAGACAAGAAATGTAAATAATAATATGAAATTCATTGTTAAAATTTAATCTAAATTGTGATTTGACATAGGGTATGCAATTTTAAACTAAAGATATTAGGTCAATCATAGAAATTCATAAAATTTATGAAAAGATATAACATTGTAAGTAAGAAGAATTTATGAAAGACATGATTCAATTTAGACATTTTGATTATTTGAAAATCATTACAAGTGAGATGTAAGAAACATTCTATATTTCAAAGTTCAATAGAATATAAATGAACATTAGATCAACTTGAATTAAGAGATTAAACGAAATTTGGAAAGAAGAGAATTACCTCATGTGGTGCTTTGCACATCTTTTCAAAGTTTTGGAGCACATTTTTGTGCATTTGTCTTTGGTTGGGCTTATTTTGTGCCTCTTTTTCACTTTGCAAATTTTTGCGAATCCCTTTTGATTTTTGTACATTTGTACAATTTTCAAGAGTAATTTGACCAATTCTTTCCAAAATCTATAATCTAACATTTCAAATATTTCTAGGTGCATAAATATCATTTGAGCATAGAAATACAAAATAAGATAACATCAAAATTGTAATAACAATATTAAATTTTATGTAGTCTAAATGAATAGACATGAACTTAAAAATTCTAACTACAACAAGTTATAAACAAATTATAAATTTAGAAAGTCTAGATTTTCTAATATAGATAATCTCATATTACAAACAAATTTGAGCACAATGTAGATTAAAAACAATATTAATGAAATTCATAAAGATTAGCCACATTTCAAAACAAATCTAAGACAAACAAACTTTCATTAATTAAAAAGAAAATTACATAAAAACATTGAACCAAAAAAAAACATAACAACAAAACAAAAAAAAAAATACACCAGACACACATAAAAAAAACTTCTACTGTTCTGGAGGAGGAGGAGGAGGAATGCCGCCAAAGAGATTGAAGTAGGAGGCCATTAACATTACATTGGTATTTATTTCATGAACTTCATCTCTAATATTACCAATGTCATGTTGCTGCTGCGTAAGATGAGCATCAAATTGATCAAACCTTTGATCAATGTGAGTCTCTAGTCTATCAAATCTCTCAATCAGATTCTGGTAATCTGATTGAGAA
Organism: Dendrobium huoshanense; assembly: GCA_016618105.1. Taxonomy (NCBI): domain Eukaryota; kingdom Viridiplantae; phylum Streptophyta; class Magnoliopsida; order Asparagales; family Orchidaceae; genus Dendrobium; species Dendrobium huoshanense. The sequence continues at coordinate 70,589,040 of CM028347.1, read as the reverse complement.
GCAGAAGCTTGCACTCCTTCTTCTTCTTCTTCTGAAGCACTATCATGTGCTTTTTCTTTTTCTTTTTCCTCCCTGAAGAGCAGTCTGAAAGATGCATCGTTGTAATAAACTGGCTCTTCATATTCCTCATCAGGATGGACTATATTGTACTTCTTCTCCAAAACATAACAAATCAAGTGCCCTAAAGAAATATTCTTCTTCCTTTTCTGATTAGGATGTCCTATTTCTGAAAGCCCATAGATATGATCTAGGATGAGTTGGGCTTCATCAATAGGTTGTCTTTTCATGATTAAAAAAGTTAGACAAGAAAGAAGAGGAGTAATGTTAATCCTATCACCAGCTTTAGGAATAATTGAGGATCTAAGGATATGCTGGATGATTCGGGCATCTTGGGTCATACCGGCCACTCTAGCAACATGATTGTCAATTCCATTTTCTCTAATTACCCTATTGATTTCATACCAATGGAAGACGTTTTCTGACATTAGGGTGTGAGCTCTATATCCTTCAGTCCTTAAGTTTAAAAATGCACCAAGGTCGTGCTTGGTGATCTCAACTTTTTTCTTAAAAACAAAAGAACTAATGATAGAGTGGTCAGAATTGAAACTCATGTTGGCTAGGAAGTAATGGAAGGTTTGCTTATTGTAGAAGTGGACAAGAGAGAGAATGAAATGAAATTGGGTTGAGGCAAAGAGGTGTAATACCCGAAATTTCAACTCCGTTTGGATAAGAATGCGAGACGGAGTGATTTTTGCAGAAGCAAAACGAGGAAAAGATTCCTCATTTGCTTTGGAAAGGAAGTTGTCTGGAGCATTCCTGTTGGGTTTCTTCACCAAAACTTTTTGTCTCTTGCTAGAGGAGGCCATAGTTGATTTGATGTAGAAAGGGATTGAAAAAGATGTTTGAAAGTGTGATTTTCAAGTTTGAAAGCCCTCATATTTAAGGAAAAACGATATGTTCGTCCTGGACGAAAATATTCGTCCTGGACGAAAAATTATCGTTCGTCTGGACGAAGTAATTTCGTACAGACGATCCAATTCGTCCAAAATGTAACGGCTTTTCGTATTCAACACAACTTACGATGCGTCCCTTCGTACAGGCTTTTTGACTTGACCGATCGTACATACGAAAATATTTCGTACAGACGATCAGAAAAGCGTTTCGTTTTAATGACTCTTGAAAACCGTCCCCTACAATGAATCGACACATGTTCGTACATACGAAAAAATTTCGTACAGACGAAAATCGTATTAAAAACTGTCTTATCCACTCAACCGCTGCATTCAATCGTCCCGACGTTTGAGAGAAAAAAAAATTCGTACTGGACGATCACAGATCGTACAGACGATCCAATAAAAAACTGCTCTCAAAACGGTTTAAATTCGCGCAAACTGTTTCTTAACACATCGTCCTGTACGAAAAATTTCGTCCTGGACGATTTCCTCTAAAAACAATTTTTTAATTTTGACTTTTTTAATTTAACAAAATAAACAAAAACAATAAAAATAATAAAAAAAACAGAAAAACATAAGATACAATCATACATCCAAAAACAATTCATTCAAAAACACACAAAATTCACAAAATCACAAAAACAAAATACAACAAGTATCAATGTTGCAAAGACATTTTGATTAAGCATTCAAATCAATAACACCAAGCCTTGTTCTTAAAGTACTGAAGGTATCAAAGGCTAAAGGTTTTGTAAAAATGTCTGCAAGTTGATTTTCAGTTGAAACATGTATGAGTTCAATTTCTCCTTTGGATACATGATCCCTTATGAAATGATGCCTTATATCAATGTGTTTGGTTCTAGAATGTTGAATAGGATTTTTGGAAATGCAAATAGCACTAGTATTGTCACAATAAATTGGAATAGTGCCTATAGTTAATCCTAAGTCAATCAACTGTTGTTTTAACCAAAGTACTTGTGCCACACAACTTCCTAATGCAATGTATTCTGCTTCTGCAGTAGATAGTGCCACTGAATTTTGTTTTCTACTAGACCATGAAACTAATGAATTTCCAATGAATTGACATGTTCCAGAAGTGCTTTTCCTATCCACTCTACAGCCTGCAAAGTCAGAATCTGAGTAACCTATAATTTCAAATGAAGAGCTAAACTTAGGATACCAAATTCCTAAGTTTTGAGTTCCTAGTAGATATCTTAAAATCCTTTTCACTGCTGTCAAATGTGATTCTTTTGGATCTGATTGAAATCTAGCACATAAGCAAACACTAAACATAATATCTGGTCGGCTAGCAGTCAAGTAAAGTAAAGATCCAATTATCCCTCTAAATTTCTTTTGATCAACAGATTTTCCCTTAAGGTCTTTATCTAACTGAACTGAAGAACTCATTGGTGTACTAACAGGTTTAGCATTGTCCATTTCATATTTTTTGAGGATGTCCTTAATATATTTGGTTTGACTAAGAAAAGTACCTTCCTCAAGTTGCTTAATGCTAAAACCTAGAAAGTAATTTAAATCTCCCATTAGACTCATTTCAAATTCACTACTCATTGTTTTAGAAAAATCATCACAAAGATGTTTATTTGAAGATCCAAAGATGATGTCATCCACATAAATTTGAACAATAAGTATATCCTTTCCAATTTTCCTTAAAAAGAGAGTTGTATCCACACTTCCTTTTTCAAAAGATCTTTCAAGTAGGAAGGTGCTTAACCTCTCATACCAAGCCCTAGGTGCCTGTTTCAATCCATATAATGCCTTTTTTAATTTGAAAACATGATTTGGAAATTTAGAGTTTTCAAAACCTGGAGGTTGTTCTACAAAAACATCTTCTTCAATTACTCCATTTAAAAAGGCACTTTTGACATCCATTTGAAACAATTTAAAACCTTTAAAACAGGCAAAGGCTAGTAAAACCCTAATTGCTTCAAGTCTAGCTACAGGAGCAAAAGTTTCCTCAAAATCAATTCCTTCAATTTGATTATACCCCTTAGCTACTAATCTAGCCTTATTTCTAATGACTACTCCTGAGTCATTCATTTTATTTTTGAACACCCACTTGGTTCCAACAACACTTTGATCTTTTGGCCTTGTAGTTAGTTCCCAAACTTTATTTCTTACAAATTGATTTAACTCTTCTTGCATGGCCAATATCCAAAATTCATCTGAAAGTGCTTGATCAATGTTAGTGGGTTCAACAGTTGAAATAAAGGCTGAATGATTGACTTCCTTGTTTAATCCACGCCTAGTTCTAACACCCTCACTTGGTTCACCTATGATTAATTCCTTTGGGTGGTTTTTAGAAAATCTCAAATCTCTAGGCAAAGGGTCTTCTCTTTCTAAATTTTCTTCCACATTTTCTTCCAAATTTAATCTATCTATCTTTTGGGAGTTTTCTTCAATTTCTTCTTCAACAACTTTTGGCTCTTCCATGTTTCCATTTTCATCAAAAACAACATGTGTGGTTTCTTCAATGACTAAAGTTCTTTTGTTGAATACTCTATAAGATTTTCCACACTTGAATATCCAACAAAAATTCCTTCATCTGATTTTGGATCAAATTTTCCTAAGGCAGATTTTCCATTATTATGTATGAACACCTTGCAACCAAATACATGCAAATGAGACAAATTTGGTGTTCTACCTTTTAGCAACTCATAGGGTGTTTTATTCAAATTTGATCTCACATTCACCCTATTCAGAACATAGCATGCAGTGCTAACCGCCTCAGCCCAAAAATATCTAGGAAGTGAGTATTCTGCTAACATTGCTCGGGCGGCTTCTATTAATGTTCTGTTCTTTCTTTCAACTACTCCATTTTGTTGAGGAGTTCTAGGTGCAGAAAAATTGTGATCAATCCCATTTTCTTTACAGAAATCTTCAAATCTTTCATTTTCAAATTCTCCTCCATGATCACTTTGTATACAAATTATTTCACATCCTAGTTTTCTTTGTATCCAAGTTGAAAAATTTCTGAATTCCTCAAATGATTCACTCTTATGAAAAAGAAACTTAACCCAGGTGAATCTTGAAAAATCATCTACTATAACAAATCCATATATCTTTCCTCCTAGACTAACAGTGCTTACTGGTCCAAAAAGATCCATGTGTAGAATTTCTAAAGGTTTACTGGTCCTAAGATCTTTAATGGACTTAAAAGAGGACTTCACTTGTTTTCCTAATTGACATGCATCACACAAATGGTCCTTAGTAAAGTCTAGTTTAGGTATTCCTCTCACCAAATTCTTTTGGGTAATTTTTCTAAGATTTTTCATACTAGAATGACAAAGTCTCCTATGCCAAAGCCATGATTCATCAGAAACAGTTTTCAAACAAAAAGCAGTAGGAGATTGAATACAATTTAAATCTAGCATGTAAACATTGTTCACCCTTTTTCCATTTAAAACAATTTTTCCATTTAGGCTAATTATGCAGCTAGTAGGTAAAAATTTTACATTATAGCCCTTATCACAAAGCTGACTTATGCTAAGCAAATTATGTTTCAAGCCTTCAACTAATAAAACATTATCTATGAAAAAGTTTTTCAAGTTTCCAATCATACCTGATCCAACCACTTTCTTTGTGGTATTATCTCCAAGTGTAACCTTGCCTCCACTCCTGGCTTCCAGCGTTATGAATTGAGCAGTATCTCCAGTCATGTGCTTAGAACATCCGCTGTCCAGGTACCATATACTCTCACGAGGTCTTGTGTGAGAGTATACCTGCAAAATTCTCAAATGTTAGACCTGGGAACCCAAACTAGTTTGGGTTCACCTTTATGAAATTTATAATCAGATGCATGTGTGATATGTCTAGGTTTATGCATCTTAATTCTCCACACCAAATTAGATTTAATCTTTAAAGTGCAGGTGTGAGATATATGTCCCAAAAATCCACAATTGTTACATTTAACATTAGGAAAAATATTCCTATGTTTTCTCTCATATGATTGTCTTCTAAGGGATTTCATGAATTTAGGATAATATTTAGGATTTGTAAAATCTTCAAGTTTAGGGGGGTTCCTATTATCCTCAAGAGCTCTTATAGTAAGTTTGTAAAATGAATTCATTTCCTCCAAGATTCGATTTGTATAACTTACCCTATATGTCTTGTGTTCAGATTCATCCTTAAATTTCTCAAATTCTTTTTCAAGTTCAGCATAGGATGATTTTAAATTCTCAAAATTTTTATTCAAGTCATCATATTCATCAAGTAGTTTCATGTGGTTGCTATCAATTAAAGCATGATCTTTCCTAAGGATTTCGTGTTCCTTATTAAGCTCTTCCAATTCTAAAACTTTACAAGCATGCATCTTTTTAGTTTTCCTATATGCATCATGCATGTGTTCAGAAACTTCAAACAATTCATTATAAGTTAAATCACATACCTCTTCTTGATCTGATTGTTCAGCTTTATCTGCCATCAAGCAAAGGTTGGTGACTTCTTCTTCTTTATCAGTCTCAGATGAGTCTGAAGCTGAGTCCGCCCAAAAAGCCTTTTGAAACTTCTTCTTGCCCTTCTTTACCATTGGTTTCTCCTCTACCTTCTCCTTGCTAGGAGAGGCTTTGAGTTTTGGACAGTCAGTCTTTATATGGCCTGGTTTCCTGCATTCATAACAAATTACTTCATTAGAAACCTTGCCATTTCTATTATACTTACCTCTATTCCATTGCTGGCGTCTCTTCTGCTTCCTCTTTAAAAAGCTTTTGAATTGTCTAGTCATCAGTGCTATATCATCTTCATCCTCAGGTTGTGAGTGTTCACTTTCTGACTCTTCCACATTTAGTGCAATATTCTTGTCCTTTCTTGGTTCACCTGCATCAATCTTTCTTTGACTTACTCCTTGCTCGTAAGCAATGAGTGAACCAAGAAGATTGTCAATAGAATAAATGTTCAGATCTTTTGACTCTGTAATTGCAGTAATTTTAGCATCGTATGCAGTAGGTAAACAACGAAGAATCTTATTAACCATTTCAGCATTAGTTAATTCCCTACCAAGTGCATGCAAAGAGGTGACAATTTGAGTGAATCTTGTGTACATGTCAGATATAGATTCATTAGGTTTCATGCGAAATAGTTCGTAGTCATGTAACAAGATATTTAGCCTAGATTGCTTAACCTCATTTGTCCCTTCATAAGTAATACAAAGTCTATCCCATATGTCTTTTCCGCTTTTACAAGTAGAAACTCGCATGTAGTCTTCAGATTTTAAAGCACAAAAGAAACTATTTAAACATTTTGCATTTAATTGTGCTAAGTCACGTTCTTCAATAGTCCAATCCGCATAGGGTGCATCTACCCTAATTCCATCAACTAATCTAGTTGGTTTTGTGTAACCTTCCTGGACTAACATCCACATGCGATAGTCAAGTGACTGTAAGAAAGTAGACATGCGTGTTTTCCAAAAATCAAAAGGAATATTGTCAAACAGTGGAGGTCTAGTGATAGAGTAACCCTCAGGAGTGTTTCGGTTTCCAAATGTAGCCATCTACGTTAATCAAAAAGTAGTTCAAACTTATGATTTTGAAACTATGCTCTGATACCACTTGTTGAGTCTAGTAATTAGGTTGTTAAGCCTAAGTAAATGTCCCAAGGCTACCAAGAGGGGGGTGAATTGGTAGTTTTTTAAAAATTTTAAACCCTCTTAAAACTAATGTTGAACCGAAATGAAATTTTCTTTTAAAGTTTGTAGAAAATTGTTTTTCAACCACAGAGTTGTTAAAACAGAAATTTAAAATGCGGAAACGTAAAAGCAATAAAGTAAATGACACCAGATTTATAGTGGTTCGGTCTATAACCAGACCTACATCCACTCCTCAGAGGCACCCTCTGAGTATTGCACTAATACCACAAAGTGACTCTCCTTTAGCACCCACAGCAAGGCGGAGAAGCCTATACAAAACCCTCTTTTCACCACTCCCCGGTGCGGCAGAGAACCGTCGTCCTTTTACACAATCCACAGTGCTGGCAGAGAACCGTCGTCCTTTTACACTCTCCTAGTGTGGGCAGAGAACCCTACAGCTGTTCACACTCTCCAAGTGTAGGCAGAGAACCTTCTTCCTTTTACACTCTCCTAGTGTAGGCAGAGAACCCACGGCTGTTCACACTCTCCAAGTGTCGGCAGAGAACCGGACCTTCTTGAATGATCTTCTCACAAGAACCTAGAAGAAAGAAATAAAGGAGTGAAGAAATCCAATTTCACAAGTAGAGATTCTTACCTTAGCAATCCAAGTGAAGCCTTCTTGCTCCAATGGTAGGAATCCTCCTTTAAATGCTCTCTTCCACTCTCCCCTTGACTATTCTCTCAATAGGCACGAAGTTCAAGTGACAAAAAGATTGGGTGGCAGTCTAATTTGAAGTATTTATACAAAAGACAAGAAAAACCGCCCAAAAACTGCAAGTTTTCAATTCTGTACGCAGTGGATCGTCCGGTACGATCGTGGATCGTCCTGGACGATTTTACTTAAACGATCTGAAACGACCCAATTTGTATATGTGTACGAAATGACTTCGTACAGCTGATCGTCCTGTACGAACTAGGTTCGTCCAGTACGAACGGTTATTACAAGGTCGGTTCTAGAAACTGCTGAAAACTGTCCTAAGTCGGTTTATCGTTTGGACGAAAATTTGATCGTCTGGACGAAAATTTTCCAGAGAGCTGATCGTCCTGGACGATGATTTATTTCGTCTGGACGAAAATTTTCCAGAGCGCCCATCGCCGGGGACGATAATATGGTTTCGTCTGGACGAAAATTTTCCAGAGAGCTGTTCGTCCGGTACGAAATTTATTTTCGTCTGTACGAAAATTTTCCAGAGCGCCCATCGCCGGGGACGATATAAAAATTCGTCCTGGACGAATAGGACTTAGAAAAATTTTTCGAAGCAAGTTCCTATTCGTTCCAAATGCTCTATAGGAGATAACTGACAGATCGTCCAGTACGATATATATCGTCCTGTACGATCAGTAGAGAATTTCAAGATCTCCTTAGTTTGTGTGTGTGATTTTATTCACTCAATTACAATCACTCCCTTTCAAAAATTAATTCAAAGAAAAGACACTTCAAATAAACAAAATTTCTCATGTTGAATTTGATTTGAAGTTTTCGTAGTCTGGAGTCTGATTTTCCTGAAATGTTAGTACACACAAGAGCAAGTGCAAATCTTCTAAATTGTTAGGAGATAATTATACATCTGAACAATAATGTTTGGAATCATCAAAAATACATAAGTTGCACAAATATAAATCATTCAAATAGCAACTATTCAAACAGTAATGAGAATGCAAATCGTGGGCATGTTAGCAACCAGATTGAACATTTCAGTGTAGTTTACGTCAAATTCTTGAGAGCAACCTTGAGCTACTAAATAACCAGCAATCTGGCCTTTAGAAAATAGCTTGGTTTTAAACATCTATTTGCAACCGATAACGGTTTGTCAGGTGCTGGTGGAGTGAGCGACTAAGTGGCTTGTTTTTGAAGAGCCACACATTCGGTTGACATTGCAGTTCTCCGGTGTTTATATTTAGCTGCTTGAGAGTAGGATGTGGGAGTAAAGTGAGAGTTGCTGACCGCAGACAAATAAAAGATTTTAGGTGAGAAGAGCCTGATTTAAGTTTAGTTTGTATGGGATGCTGAGATTGTGGCGGAGGCTGTGTTGGAGCTGAGTCAATAGAGGGGGTATTAGGAGCAGGGAGTGACGAGATGTTTGGTGAAGAAGAGAGTGGTGGAATGGCTGGTTAGCTGTCAGGTAGTGAAGTCCTTGGAGGGAAAGATGCTGAAGTTGACGGAGATATGGTGGATGCTGGAACTAAAACTGTTGAATAATAAAATGACTTTGAAAGAAAAGTAGTTAAAGCACCTATGATTGAATAGCTTCTTGGGGATGGAAATCAACGAGGTTTTTTTCTTAGAAGAGATGCATCAAGAATAGAAATACGACCACCTCATAGATTCAAGTTTGAATATACAATTGTATATGCTTCTGCTTTCTTAGACTAGGAGTAAGAAAAGGAATCAGCATCCTATTTGAAAGCTATAAAATATAAAGATTAAATTCAATGGATACAAAAAAGAAACGTGGAAATGAATTCATTACACAAAAAACAAATTGGGGGCTTGTTCACAATCAAAAGAGTCAAAAGGTGATAGCATGTAAAATTATTAATAGAAGGAAAAAAAAAAAAAAAAGTTCACTGAAATGAAAAACCAAAATACAAGGCCAGATTAGAGGTAGAGATTTTAATGACGTTTTTTCAGAAGTTATAAGGAAAACTTTAATAAGGATTATGATATTTATTATTGCAAATTTTGACTTTGAACTTAATCAAATGGATGTTCTGACTTCTTTCTTGTATGTTTTGGAGGAACTTCTATACATGCAATAACCTGAGGGTTTTGTCGATAAGAATCACCAAAATATTTATGTCCTTAAAAGTCCTCTATATGGCCTCAAATAGTCCTCATGGATGTGGTACATTCATTTCAATGAGTTCATGAAGAAGATAAGTTTCATAAGTTGCAAGAATAACAATCATGTTTACCTTAAAAAGAGATTACGACAATAATGTTCTATGCATTTACCATTATATATGAATGAATATATTTGAAGCTAATTTTTCGAAAGTTTAGCTGAGTTAGGAATTTGAAATTAATGATTTGGATTTTATGTGTAAGATTTTGAAAGTTTGGATAATGAGAGACATAAAGAGAGAATGATGCTCTTCACTCAAAAAAAGTAAATGGAAGTTAGTTAAATTTAAGATACAACCATTAGCCCAATATTTAAAATTATTAGCAAAAAATGCTCGATGTGACAATCTTGTTGACCTCCATAGTTCAAGTTTACCTTCAACTCCCACTATACTCTTATCAACATGAAGAATAACATCAGCAAAAAGCATACACCAAGGTACAATATCTTGCAAAGATCTAGTGAGAACATTCAAGACTAAAGCACAAAGATATTAATCTTAACTAAAAATATACACATCAACTCCCTCTCTAGACTCATCAACAAGACGAATGTCATCAACAAAATGCGTACACCATGCTACAATCACTTGCAAATGTCTGCTGAGAACATTCATGACAAAATGAAAAACTTATAGTGGATTTCGGCAAGGACAAGGGCAAACATCGGCAAGGTCAGTGGCGAACGTTGGTAACGGACCGGTCTCGATGGCGGTGGCATTCGACGCAGGTCTCTGATGCGAGCATAGCGAACCAAACAAAGAGTAAATAAAATGAGAAGAATGACGATGGAGCGGGCAAAATAGGGCTTTTTCCGTCGGATATTCCAGTGGATTTTCTGTTGGTAACATGATCGGAGGAAAATATGCCTGAAAATGTTTGTCGAGTTTAAATAAGCTGGCGAAATTTACGTCGGTGTTTATGTTGGTAATTTATGATGAAAATTGAGCCGGAATTTAATATATATATACAAATAAGTCGACAGAATATGCTCCGGTAATATAACGACAGAAAGAATGACGGAAGTTTACTGGTGCATATTCCGCCGGTTAGTCCACCGTTTTTTTCCGGCACATGTATGTCCGCCGAAAAGCCCGACGGTAATGGAAGATTTTCTTGTAGTGAGAAAATTTACAAGGATACCTCTCCATATGCTGATGTTGTTGGCAACCTAAAGTATGGAATGATATGTAATATGGCTAATTTATCCTATTTTATAAGTGTAATTAGGGGTGTAATCAAGACAAGCCGGCTCGCAACAATGACAATGCCCGGTATGACGACAGAGCTCGGATCGACGAGGTCACAATGGAACTCGGAACAGAGCTCGCATGCTGCTCGGACGAAGCTCAACGAAGAACTCAAAATGGAACTCAACGAGCCGCTTGACGTGAGATGAGTTCACGCTCGGTATTTGACAGACGAGCTCGACTTGAACACCCTCCGACCAGAGCTCAACTCAACTCGTTTGCACCCCTAAGTGTAATCAATGTATTTATTACTAATCCTTAAGAAGCATATTGGAAAGCAAAGAAATGAATCGTAGGATATGCTAAATGATTTATGACTATGGATTTTTCCCATAAAGGTGGTGATATTTCTAAACTAAAAATCAAAAGCTACACTAGCTAGTTCAGATTATTTCAGTAAGTATTGAAACTTGAAGGTTATTTTCTAGATATATTTATATTATTTGTGGAGACATTAATAGTTGAAAATCATCCTTACAACAACCGAAAAAATAAATTCAATCCTACAATGTATGCTATCAAAAAGGGACTTTGACTGTGTGGTTTAATAAAAGAGCTATTAACATCATGAAATGAAAGTACAAATCTCTCAACTTTTTATTTTTTAATCAATTAAATTAATATATCTACCAAGTACCGGTTTCTTATTATAAAATTATCATTATTCTGGAAAATCAACACCATCGGTAGCTCTTATGCTTACTTCATCGATAAAATATGGCTCTCTCATTTCTGACTATTAAACAAATATTACTACTTGTTAGCTTTAACTTATAGATAGATAGCCAAATAATTTACTATTGATTCCAGTTATACAAATCAGGGGTGCAAACGAGTCAAGTCGAGCTCGAGCCAAGGGGTGTTCGAGTCGAGCTTGACAACCAAAACCCGAGCTCGAGCTCGAACTCGAGTCGAGTTCAAAATCCGAGCTCGAGCTCGACTCGTCAAGCTCGCTATCGAGCGCGTCGTTGCGCCCGTGACCGGAGGCCCGTCGTCTCGAGACCTCAGTTCCGACTTCATCCGCGGTTCCGCCCACCGTCGTCGCGCCCGTCTGTCGCGCCTGTCCGCCATCAGCTCATTGGCGGAGCTCGTCCGACGTGTTCCTGAGCTCCGTCGTCGCGCCCGTCCGCCATCAACTCGTTGGCGGAGCTCATCTGACGTGTTCCAGGGCTCCGTCGTCCCGAGATCGTTGAGCAATGGATGTCATCGTCCTGAGATCTTCGAGTAGTAATGGATGTCGTCGTCCTGAGATCCGACGACCAATGTATGAGCTCTGCCGTCGAGATCGAGATCAGTTGCATTCGGCCTTTGTCCCGAGCTCATCTGCTGTCGAGAAACGAGATCCGCTCGTGCCGCTGTTTTGGATTTTCAGCTCGCGAGATTTCGATTTCCTGCCCACGAGCTCCGCCAACGAGCTGCTCGTCGAGCCGACGAGTCGAGTCCGACGTATGTTCGAGCTCGAGCTCGATTAGCCGACGAGCTCGAGCTCGTGTTCGAGCTCGACTCGCGAGCTCGATAAGCTCGACTCGTCGAGCCTGTTACCGAGTCGAATCTGAGCCGGCTCGCGAGTCGGGTTGACTCGTTTGCACCCCTAATACAAACACAGGCTATTTTGCCGTTCCTTTTAAAGATCATTTATTTATTTTTATCAACATGCTTAGCACCGAACGGCAATGCTAAAACAAATAAAATAGCAATGCCTGAGAACTATTCAATCATTATCATAAATTTATGAAATAAAAATTATGTCAGCATATGATCATATAAATTATATTAAAATTGACTTAAAATTATTTATTTTTTAATAAAATTATTTTTATATCTATTATATTAATCTCAAAATAAATTTAATAATATGTTTTTTGATTGGTTTAAGGCTTCATTTAAGACAGCTTTCTTATTATTTTTTAAAATAACTTCTTATTGTAAAAATTTTTTGAGCTATAATTTTTTGTACAATAAAATTGTTTTAGAAATCAATAAGAAAATGGCACCTTTGGGGACAGCTTTTCTTATTACTTTCCAAAGCAATTTTTTACTAGAATATAATATATTTTTTACTAGAAAACTATTTTAGAATAAAAGTAAAAAAATTATCCCGAACAAAATCTAAGGCTTTATTTGGGACCGCTTTCTTGCTGCTTTCTGCTTTAGAAAGCAGTAAGAAAGTCGTCCTATCATTTGGGACGTCTTTCTTAGAGCTTCTTAAGCTAGCTTTTTAGTATAAAAATTTAATTTTTATGCTAGAAAGTTATGTTAAGAAGCAGTAAAAGAATCGTCCCAAATAAAATCTAAGTCTTCTTAAATCGATTTTCAACTATGCTTATCATCTCAGTTTAATTTTCCTCTGAATAAAAGAGTTAAAATATTATACTGGAACAGCAGAAGGGTATTTGGTAGATGCAAGTTCAATTCATTCTTAAATACTAACTTTCACAAGTAGAAAATCCATCAATCAGTCTATCATAGCAGGTCACTATTTATTCAACTACTAGATGGCTCTATTAATGCAAGCACAACAGAATTTGTCTGATTGCTGATGGAAACATTTCCTTCATAATTGATAATCAACAGGCTATTCTACTTAGTTTCTATCTGTTCTAAGTATTTTTAAATATTGAATGATGAATTATTCATTATAAAAATAAATTCATATAATACTTTGATTGAAAAGTAAGTTTGAATCAGCTCAAAATTAATTTTAAGGCTTCGTTTGAGATGGATTTTTTTACTGCTTCTTAAAATAGTTTTTTAGTGCAAATTTTTAAAATTTTGTACTAGAAAGCTGCTTCAAGAAGCAGAAAGAAAGCCGTACCAAACAAGCCTTAAGTCAGATATATATGGAAATTTATGATTTTAAGTTTGAATTAATATTACTAGCCAGAAATTAGGTATATTAACTGTTGTAGTTGAACACATCTTATAGGATGTATATATACACTTAATGCTCAAAGTATTTTTCTAATATTTTTATTCAAAATATTTTATTATGAATCAATTAAATTTTTTTGGATTGATTAAAATACTTAAGAATATGATTATTATGTATATATTTGTTGTAGGTTAGAAAATAGGATCCTAGCGGAGGTTTTGACTGCAACAACTCGGCAGAGATCCGACTATGGGTGCCAGAGATGGCAGGTAGAGAGGTTTGGTAGTACTTGAGCACAAGTCTGATGGACAGGCAAAGGTTTGATGACAGATGTCAGCAACCAAAGTTTGATGGTGATGATCGGGTAAAGGTCTAGTGGAGGCTGTTGAGTGGAAGTCAGGCGGCTTGTCAAAGGTTTTGATGGTCATGGTTGGGCAGAGTCTCAAGAAGGTCCATTGATAATGGTCTGGCAGAGGTTTGATGAAATTTTGATAGTGGTGGCTCAACAAAAGTCCAACATTATGGTAGAGGTCTGATGATGGTGGTCAGGAGGCGAAAGTCAAATCGTGATGGTCAGGTGGAGTTCCCACCATGGTCATCGAACGAGAGTCTAGTGGCTTGACGGGAGGGATGACAACCGCAATTTGTTAGTGAATGTTTGATGGAAGTGGTAGGTGAAGCTTTGACGGTGATGGTCGGGCATATATCTGTTGGCGATAATTGAAATGAAGTTTAACAGTGATGGTTGTGCGAAAGTCTGACGACAAAGCAAAGGTCCAACGATAACAGTCGAGTGATAGAAGTTTGAAGGCAGTGGTTGAGTGGAAGTCTAATGACAGTGATTGGGAGAAGGTGCATCCATGATGGTCAGATGAAGAGCGATGTGCTGGTCGGATGGAAGTCCGACGACTAGGCGGAGGTTTAACGATTGAGGCCAGGTGTCAAAATTTTCAATAGCCATGGTCAAACGATGGAGTTTTGATGGTGATGATTGGCAGACAAAAGTTTGGTAGTGGTAGTCGACCTGCGAAGGTTCGATGGTGGTGATTTTTTTAGTGAAAGTCTATGGTGGTGATCGAGTGACGCAGGTCTCACAACGACAATCAACTGGCAAAAGATCTGATAGCGATAATCATTTGATGAGTTTTTGCTGGCAGTGGTGCTTGGGAGGAGCTTTGAGATTCTTTAAGCCTTCAATCTCTTTGAATCCTTAGCCAGGGGTCTATCTTATGCATAGATTGGGGCTCTATGTATAGATTTTAGAGTGACAAGCATCATAAATATAGAAAAATTTTGGAGCACTCCAACAGACAACCCAAATTGATTCTCTCAATCATATGTCATTTTTTCATCATTCAAGTGCCTTAATGATGTCATAATGAAGAAATCTTTGGCTTGTTGGATTCCTTTCATCAAGCCACTCGATTTGACTATAAGCATGTTAAATTAAAAATCATTTGATCATCCAATTAATTTCATAAAGTTACCTATTATGTTATAGCCCCTTAAATTGGGCTCGTTCGAGCTCATATTACATCATTTTTAGTCATTAGGTTTATCTGGTTGAGACGTTTGGTTTGACTATAAGTTTGCTCAAATCAGACATTGGATGCCCTAAATTTAATTTTAAAAAATTTCTCTCCTAATGTGCCTCGATATTTTTTCCCTATTTATTTATTTATCAGATAAAAAAATATTATAAATTATATATATATATATATATATATATATATATATATATATATATATATATATATATATATATATATATATATATATATATATATATATATATGATAACCGTTATTAAAAATTAATTAATTTGTAGTTCCTCAAAAAGGGGAAAAAAAAAACCAATTGATGTGACTTTTGATTAAATAAAAAAATTGATTGAAAAGTCTTTTACGGAAGAACAATATTTTTCATCTACTTATACATCCATATTTTTATTTTTTTAATAAGAAAAAAAAAAGTCTAGACGTAGAAGTTCTAACAAGTTGGATATAATTGAATTGTTTAAATTATTTATAAATGACGGGAAGGTACTATTATTGTAAATTTTTTATGATTAGTATATATTTATCAAATATCTGATTATTATTCAGAAATCCATATTGCACCTTTTTTTTTATACTTCTGAGTTAATTAACAATTTAAAGGTTTAAACATCTTTTAAAATCGGAAGGTTAAATGAGCCAAATTTAAATACAGTCCAAGTCATTTATTTTTATTGAAAAATAATTTTCTTCGTTCTTCAATAAATAATTTTTTAAGTTCTTGATGTTAAGCTCGATACTCACTTATATATTATTTAAATAATTTTTTTAAGTAAAACTTTTTAAAATTATATATTTAAAATAATTTATTATAATTTAAATATAATATTGATCTAGAATTAATTATCAATTATATATTTATTTTATTAGTACCTAATTTTTTAATCATAATTGGGTTATCTTAATATTTATGGATTAATTATTTATTCGATATTAATTAATTAAAATACATATATTTAACCACTTATGTTAATGTTTTCTCAAGAATATGTTAATGCACAAATTTGATATTGATATGTTATTAGTTAATTATCTTGATCGGGCATGATTCTCGAGGCAAAATCAAACTAGAAGCTTCAAAAATTAAATTCGGGATCACCTGAACTTCGATTTCAGCAAACTTATAGTCAAACTGAGCGTCTCAGAAATACGAACTCTACGACACCAAATTCGACTCAATCCGAGCCCAAATGAGTCCAAATCAAGGACCCGAAGCGAAGAAGAAGAGAGGGGGGGGGGGGGGAGCCAAAGCAAGGTGGAGGTCCCAAGCAAGAAGAGAAGAAGAAGAAGAAGAAGAGAAGAATAGGAGGGAAGAAATTCCTCCTCGACCACTGCTGTCGAAATCTACCTGACGTTCAAGTGACGTCGGAATCCCGCCCGACCTCCAAATGATGCCGGAATTCCGCCCGACCTCCAAGTGACGCCGGAATTCCACCCGACCTCTAAGTAACACTAGAGTTTCACCCAAACTCCAAGTGACACTAGAATTCTCCCCGAATACCATCTAACATCAGAGTTTTCCTCGACCACCAACTAACGTCGGACCTCCGCTCTTCGCCAAATTTCTACCTGACGCTAGACTTCAACCAATTATCAGACTTTCACCAGACATCTTTCTGACCTCTGTCGCCTGCCGACTACGGTCCTTTAGACTTACGTAGCCCGTCAGCTATAGTCCTTCCGACCTCTGTCACCCGCCGACTATGGTCCTTAAGACTTATGTCGCTTGCCGACTACAGTCCATCTGACCTTTGTCGCTCGCTGACTACGGTCCTTCAGACTTACGTCGCCTGCCAACTACAGTCCTTCCGACCTCCGTCGCTTGCCGACTATGGTCCTTCAGACTAACGTCGCCCACCAACTACAGTACTTCCGACCTTCGTCGCCTACAAACTACGGTCCTTTCGACTTACGTCGCACACCGAATACAGTCCTTCTGACCAAACAGGCACATCAATAGTGATGTTTATATTCTCACTATGTAATGTACTCTATAAGTTGTACATCAAGCTAGGGCCTTCCCCTGAGGAAGAACCTCATTTGTAATCAACTACAATACTAGTAGATTCATTTATACTTGGTATAGCCCCGTGGTTTCCCCCCTTTTTTAGGAGTTTTCCACGTAAAAATATTGGTGTCTCATAAATGCTACACAACCTCTATCTTATTTGATTGCGTGCCAAATTTTTATACAACATTAAGACGTTAAACTTTATATTTATCTACCGCCGCGAATACTCCTGTACGTAATAGTTTGGTGCCGTCTGTGAGAATGTGGTTCCCGACTGGGGGGCAATTTGGCTCCAACCTCAAAAGATTATTCAACTGTTATTGATGCATCAATTTCATGGAAATCATATCCAGACTGGGGGGCAACCTTGACTAAAATTTTAGTCAAGAAGATCCCTCTAAGATTTTCAAAACCAAGACGATATATAAGAAAACTCTCAAAAAATGCAAGGATGCTTCCGATAAATTTCAAGCCAAATACAGTCCCCTGCTGGACTTCTATTCCTTGGGCAAGGTCTTAATCTCAACCTAAAAAATGCAGTAACGAACTAAAAATAAACTATTCTTCACCTTTGATTCGAGATACATGTGGCATTCGCCCCCTCCAAATCAAGGCAAAATCGATCCCAGGGGGATTCGATTCGACCTCTTCTATACAGGTAAACATCATCGAGCAAATGCTCTGACATACAACCTCGGATAGGTTTTACATCATTGGTGTATTCTCCCGACCTCTTCCATACATGTTAACTTCATCGAGCAAAGGCTTTGACATACAACCTCAGATAGGTTTTACATTTCAGGTGGATTCTCTCGACCTCTTTCACACAGGTTAACATCATCGAGCTGTGCTCTGACATACAACCTTGGATAGGTCTTACATCCTTGGTGGATTCTCTCGATCTCTTCCATACAGGTTAACGTCATCGAGCAAAGTGCTCTAACATATAACCTCAAAAAGGTCTCGCATCCTTGGTGGATTCTCTCGACCTCTTCCATACAGGTTAACATCATCGAGCAAAGTGCTTTGACATACAATCTCTTAAAGGTCTCACATCCTTGGTGGATTCTTCCGACCTCTTCCACATAGGTTAACGTTATTGAGCAAAGTGCTCTAACATACAACCTCGGAAAGGTCTTGCATCATTGGTGGATTCTCTCGACCTCTTCCATACAGGTTAACGTCATCAAGCAGGGCTCTGACATTCAACCTTGGAAAGATCTTGCATTCTTGAAGGATTCTCTTGACTTCTTCCACACAGGTTAACGTCTTCAAACAAAAGCTCTGACATACAACCTCAGAAAGGTCTCGCATCCTTGGTGGATTATCTTGACCTCTTTCATGCAGGTTAACGTCATCGAACATGGCTCTAACATACAACCTCAAAAAGGTATTGTATCATTGGTGGATTCTCTTGGCCTCTTCCACACAAGTTAACATCATCGAGCAGGGCTCTAACATATAACCTCGAAAAGGTCTCGCATCCTTGGCTGATTCTCTCGACTTCTTCCATATAGGTTAACATCATCGAGCAAAAGCTCTGACATAAAACATCGAAAAGGTCTTATATCCTTGGCAGATTCTCTCGGCCTCTTCCATATAGGTTAATATCATTGAACAAAGGCTTTGACATAAAACCTTGAAAAGGTCTCATATCCTTGCTGGATTCTCTCGACCTCTTCCATAGAGGTTAACGTCATTGAGCAGTGCTCTGACATACAACCTTGGATGGGTCATACATCTTTAGTGAATTCTCGCAACCTCTTCTACAGAGGTCAGCATCATAAAGTAATATTTTAAGTGAACATTCTCTCTAAAGAATATCTCATGAAAGCAAGTAATTAATAAAATCATCATTAGTATAAAAATCCTAGTAGTCTAATAGTGCCTCCAAAAATATGGGGGATAATACATCAGATCATTTTTCAAAGATGCAATAACAATTCAACTTCATCAAAGGGATAAGTTCTTAACTTCATATACAATACCAATGGAGTTACATAAATTCAGATTCATATATACATTTCTTTTCACTAGAAATTGAAATTAAAAGTATAGTGATGTTATTCATACAAGCTACTATCATCAAGCAATAAATAACTTCAAGACAGTAAAAAATTCTTAGTGGATTTAAGTGACTTCTTCTCTACTGCACATTAATGCATTTTCTATAACTTCTTCTTCAAAGAAAGGTTAAAATTTGATCTTCATTTGGCCTCTACTAAGTCAGCAATATTAGTGTATTTCCAGAATGATTGCATAACACTCTTCTTCGGCCCCCTTGAATCAAGTATATCTGATGTCAGCACACTTCAGTATGGATGCATATTGCCTTAGCAAAATGCCACTGGACTCCATCCATCATCGATCATTCGTCTGGTATCTATCGACGATCCTTCACTTCATATCAGCCATCATTGGCTTCTTGCTCGATTTCTACTTGCAGCGCATCCTCGAACTCTCTTCTTCAGCTCTACACTCGGTCATTGACCTCTAATGGGCTTCAACTCGATTGTCCATCGCCGACAGACTTCCGTTTAAATGGCGTTAAAATTCATCCCATCCTTCTTGGTCTCCTCCCGTACACTATTATCATCATATCTTCTCAAATCACACTCGCATATGAGCAACAACTGATATTCTTCTGCCAAAGATCATCTTTTAAGAAGATAGCTTCTCATCGTGACTCCTTCTATATAAGAGAGAGGCATTGAAGCTTGATAGAAGAATGCCTTCTATCTACAATAGTGGAATGTCTCCAACATAAGAAGAATAACGTCAGAAAAGAATAAGGAGTTAACAATCTCCGTCCACACAAGAGAGGGGAACTGAAGCTTGATAGGAGAATGTCTCCTATCTACGACAGTGGAATGCCTCAAATGTAAGAAGAAGACCAAAAGAGAAGAAAATGAATGGTTGCAAAAATTTTAACTTCTACACACGGAGAGGGGCCCTAAATTTCAGTAGGAGATGTCGCCTACAACAAACATGTGAATGCCTCAACTACAAGAAGATTAGAATACTGGAGGAGAAAGAAAAGAAATGACTCAAAAAATCTTCTTCTACATAGAAGAGGGGCGTCGATTTAAAGTAGGAAAAGTCACCTACGAAAAATAACAGCATGCCTCAACTATAAGAAGTTAGCCAAAGGAGAAGACAGTGGAAGGAGGAAAAATTTTCTTCTACACTGAAGAGGGGCATTGAATATAAGTAGGGAAAGTTACCTATAAAAAACGACGGAAGACCTCTAGAGCAAGAAGAAAAATGGAGGAGAAAGAAGGAAAAGAAGAGAAATTTCTAACTTCTGTACAAGAGGAGGGGCACTGAATTAAGTAGGAAAAGTCACCTACTAAAAAGGAAAAGGAGTAGGAGAAAAGGAGAAGGTGCAAGTTTTCCCCTAGCCCTTGGCGGCTATTTATAGCATATTTTGGGAAGAAAACAACATTCCGGAGTTTCCTGGAATTTTATGGAATTTTTCAGATTTTTTTAATTTTTTTTTTCAAAATTTTTTGGAATTTTTTCAGAATTTTTTGGATTTAAAAATATCAAGTGGGCCCACATAAAAGAATTAAATCCAAATAACTGTATGCCAAACTGCGCGCCCAGAAGCGGTGAGCCTGTTTTTGCGGCGCACTCGCCGGCGCCGCCGGTGGTGGGCTACGACAGGCCGGTTCAGCCGGCTAAACGTGTAAGGGCTCCGTTTTTGGGGCCCTCAAACATATTTTTCAACGTTTCAGACTCAATTTTGACATTTCAGAGCTCAACGGAGCCTCTATGATAAAGTTTGAGCAAGCTTTTGATTTTTGGAATGCAATTTTTTGCGATTCAGCCAATATGAAATATCGACACATATTTTCAGACTCCTAGAGCTTCGATGTCCAAAAATCGGGGGGGGGGGGGGGGAACTGATATGTTATCAGTTAATTATCTTGATCGGGCACAAATCTCGAGGCAAAATCAAATAAAAAACTTCAAAAATTAAATTTGGGATCACTTGAACTCCAATTTCAGCAAACTTATAGTCAAATTGAGCGTCTCGAAAATACAAATTCAACGACACCAAAATTGACTCAATCTGAGCCCAAATGAGTCCACATCAAGGACCCTAAAGCATTGTTGGAAGGTTCAAAGCACAATTTGGATTACCAAACGGTTTTCAAACATGACGTGCTTATAGTTGAATCGAGCGGCTCGACAAGACGAATCCAATGATCCCAATATCGCCAAATTTTGACATCACTAAGAACTTCAAATATCTGACAAATGGTTCATGATCAAGGGATTAAATATCAGTCGTCCATCCAAACCACTGCCTAATTGCCCTTTATCCTCCTCCTATTTATGGTCATGCCATCCTTAAAAAACTATAAATAACCCCTCATTGCTCTTGAGAGAGGGGGGAGAGCCAAAGCAAGGAGGAGGACCTTAGTAAGAAGAGAAGAAGAAGAAGAAGAAGAAGAAGAGAATGATAGGAGGGAAGAAACTCCTCCTCGACCACCGCCGCTGGAATTATATTTGACATTCAAGTGATGCCGTAATTTCATCCGACCTCCAAATGACGCCGGAATTCCGCCTGACCTCCAAGTGATGCCGGAATTTTGCCTGACCTCCAAATAACGCTGGAGTTTCACCCAAACTCTATGTGACACCATAATTCTCCCCGAATATCATCTAACGTCGGAGTTTTCCTCGACCACCAACTAATATCGGACTTCTACCCGATGTCAGACCTCTGCACTTAGCCAAATTTCTACCTGACGCTGGACTTCTACCAATTGTCAGACTTTCACCAAACATCTATCTGATGTTGGATTTCTATCCATTGATGGACTTCTACCAGACGCCATGTTTCTGACCTTCATCACCAGTCGACTACGGTCCTCAAACTTATGTCGCTCGTTGGCTATAGTCCTTCTGACCTCTGTCGCCCGCTGACTACGGTCCTTCAAACTTACGTCGCCTGTCAACTACAGTAATTCCGACCTCTGTCTCCCGCTGACTACGGTCCTTCGGACTTATGTCGCTTGCCGACTACAGTCCTTCCGACCTCCGTCGCCTACCGACTACTGTCCTTTAGACTAATGTCGCCTGCAGACTACAGTCCTTCTGACCTCCGTCGCCTGCCGAATACGGTCCTTCCGACTTACGTCGCACTCTGACTACAGTCCTTCAGACCAAACAGGCACATTAACAATGATGCTTTATATTCTCACAATGTAATGTACTCTATAAGATGTATATCAAGCTAAGGCCTTTCCCCGAGGAAGGACATCATTTGTAATCAACTACAATACTAGTGGATTCATTCATACTGGGCAAGGCCCTGTGGTTTTCCCCCCTTTTTCTTTAGGAGTTTTATGTGTAAAAATCTTGGTGTCTCATAAATGTTACACACCCTCTCTCTTATTTGATTGTGTGCCAGATTTTCGTATAACGCTAAGACGTTAAACTTTATATTTCTCTACTGCTGCGAATACTCCTGGACGCAACAGATATTATTAAGAATTACCATTTATAATAAAATCAATGAATGTCTATTTATTATCACAGTGCTATTTATCGATGGTATTCTACTAGCAAATAGTGATATAAACATATTACATAAAACTAAGATATTTCTTTAAAATACATTTGAAATGGAATTTCTTGATAATACGTCTAGAATACTTGCCATATATTAAAAGTAATCCAAAAATGGATCATTAGAAAGAAATAAAAATAGATCATATGCTATCATCGGTATTTTTACTTTGTTTTTGCTTGTTGGTCCATAGTAGAAGCTGAACAACTTAATATAAAGTATTTTGCTTGTTACAAAAAATTTTGCTTGTTGCTTGTGCTATCACCACTTAATAAAAATTCTGTGGTACAATTTTCTTATTTCATTTAGAGTTTAGCATAACGTTCTGAAGTTATATCAACAGCTTTTAAAGTTATGAACAACCTAAAATTTACATGCAATGAAGATCACATTTTGTAAAATTTTCTTGTTGCATATTGGTATTCGATCTATGTCATTAATCACATTAATATGATAATCATTTATATATGGATCTTGTTAGGAATAAATGTTACTAAAGTTGCTTTGCATCTAAATTGATTGAGTAGATTGTCTAAAGAGGTTAATTAAAAAAGATTAAAAATATTGAGCTCTTAAGATTTTGTAATAATGTATAATTATCATGTTATATATATTTCCCTAAAGGAAGATTGTTAGAACATTTCCAATATGGATTTTTTATAAATATTAATTATTTTTTAGGTGTTATCTAAATCTAAACCTATTGAATTTATGATCTATATGAGAATTAATTATTATTTAGTTTATGTGATTTCTCATTAATTATGGCATTATATTTTATTTTGGTAATGGGTTAAAATAAAATAAATAAGTTTAGTTATAAATTATTAGGGTTATAATATTCAATCTAAGCGGTTGGTTCTTATTTTCTTCGTTCTCCTCTTGAGGAAAAAAAGCTTATCTCTAGAACACCACTTTAGATGTAAAAAAATCAAAATATTCAATTTTTCATTTCAACGGATTTAGATACACTTCCGATAAATTTTCATGATATAACTTGACAAAAGATTTGGGTGCCATAAAATATGTTTTCTTCTTAAACTATTTTTAATATAATACTCAATAACAATCCCAATTATCAAAAATATTTTTTAACTATTTTTAATATAAGATTTGGGTGATCAAGAGAACCCATGACACTCAGCTCGGCTCGGCTCAATTATTAAAATTAATGGAAATTTGTTTGGTATTTTGGTTTCTTCATTTCGCAGGGGATGATGTTCTTGGTTGTTTCAACACTTTTCCAAAATTTTAATGCCATTGGAATTATTTGATGTATGTTGCAATGTTGGTAGAAGTTAATTTTTGAGAACTATGACAAACTTCAAAGCAGAAGAGAGTACTTGTTCAAAACAAAGACAAGAGATTGAAGGTTATAGAAGACCTAAAAAGTTTCTGGTGATGTTGATGAAGTATGTCCTAACATAATACAAAATTAATATTTTTGTATGTGACTTATGAGGTAAGACTTCTTATTTGTATAGCCTGTAAATTTATATTTTTTATGTAATATATATGTTGAATAAATGCTTGTAATCCAGTTGTTGGAAGAATGGTGATAATTGATGAACACTTAATCTTTATGTAATAGTCATACCAATGTTTTGAGAATTTTCTCTCATAAGAGATGAAGTCTTTTGGATAAATGCTTCTCTAACTACGATAGACATGTTAATATAATATAATTCCATGTCCATGCCATGGAGGGTCATGGAGAATTCCATATTTCAAAGGTTGTTAAAATGGGGTGCCATCTCGAACCTTGATATCTAGTGGATAACACTAAAGGAAATTTACGAATGATATTTAACCAATCTAAAGTATTATTTAGAATATTTCTTGATAGCATTAACTAATGAAAAGTTAATTTTCAAAATTTTAATCAATGATATTAATTTGTGTTAAAAAGATTGAGAGTTACACCTAGAATTTTTAGCCAATATGAGGTTTCTTATCATAGTGTTACTTGATGATGTTAATAATTGGCTGAGAGAATTCCACAAAGGATTTATGACTTTTTATAATTTTACTAAATGATATTAATAGTGTGAAAGATGATGAATCAAAGGATCGAGTATACCTTATTTGCGAGGGAGTGACTACATTGTGTATCCCTAATGGAAGGTAAAAATTGTCCTACCTTTGAACTATTACTACCTTTTTGAAGTCATAACTATGACCTTACATAAGGAGTAAAATTCTAGCTTGACGCTATGTTTAGAGATTGAAATTCGCTTGAACCTTTTTTTAATAAATTCTTATTATATGCAAAAATGTTTGAGAAGTATAGTTATCAACAAGATTGCCTTAGAGTAGTAAAAAAATATTGGATTATACTTCTTTCTCAACTGCAAATATACTTGAGATATTAATATGAACATACTTTTGTGATTACAACCATATTTTGTTCCTCCTAAACTTTTTAATATTGTAATCAGAGTAGCCCGTAACCTTGACACCCTTCTTTTAGAACTAATGATATAGCGTATGTACTCGGGATTTGCCTATTTA
Source organism: Dendrobium huoshanense (assembly GCA_016618105.1). Classification (NCBI taxonomy): domain Eukaryota; kingdom Viridiplantae; phylum Streptophyta; class Magnoliopsida; order Asparagales; family Orchidaceae; genus Dendrobium; species Dendrobium huoshanense. The sequence continues at coordinate 70,563,820 of CM028347.1, read as the reverse complement.
AATCATGCCCGATGATAGTAATTTTGAGATCATAGTCAGACTACAATAGTTAGATGATGTTAGTTAGGTAATAATGGATAAGACGAGATGATTAGGCAATGAAGGTCAAGCGATGACTATTGCTAGTATTGTTCATCAACGTCGAATGCGAGGTAGAGCTTCAGGAAGTCGCTAAATTTAGCTCAAGCTCTCTCTTCCCTTGTCTTATCCATATAGAGAATAGTGGTCTTATTTATAGGTTTTTGAGAGGCATCTAATTAAATATATCCAAAGTCCTATAATGCACCATCAAATGGCTAATATTAAATCATTTAATCATAAACTATTTATTTAGCATTTAAGACTCTTATGGACTTCAAAATTGAATGATCGAATGATCTTAGGCTCATTGGTTCTATCTTATCAAGATACTTTATTTGAATATAAACATGTGAGAATCAAAGACTATTTGATCTTTCAATCAATATTATAAAGATTCCAATTATACTTTATGTATTTGATTTGGGCTCACATGACTTCATTTAATGTTACAAAGTTTTCAATTACACTTTTCATACTTAATTGAGCTTATTTTGATTTAGATCGAATCACTTTCAGTGTCATCAGTTTTGTCTTATTGAGCCATTCATTTTAACTATATGTTTACTAAAATAAGAGTTTAGATGATCCAAAATTTTACTCAAAAAATTTTCAACTTAAATATTACATCTTAATTCATGTTTGATCAGATAAATCTTTTAGTGATGTATAAGTGTTTATTCAAATATGTATGTGGGCGACACCCGACCTTACTAGAAGGTATGCTTAGAAGGCTATGGCCCAAAAATATGTGGTGAGAATGGAAAGAGAAGAGGAAATTATAGTGAAAAGTGTTACACTAGTTTGAATATCTCTTTAGAGAGTGCTAAAAGACCTAAAATATTCCTCTTCACCCTTTATTTATAGGAATCCAATGGTTACATGGTTAAATAAAAAAAGTTCAACATTAAACTATCCATGCTATGGGTTGCCCTAGTTATGCCAAGCTTTTATAAGCCCTATGAGGTATTGTATCTTTTGATTCAATTATTAAATCTTGGAGTGGGTCTCCTTATGTTAATTAGCCACGAGATTGTGAATGTGGGCGAGTTTGTTGTTGAGGGTTGAACTAAGAAGGCTGTTGTTATTAAGTTCTTTGAAAGCATTGGAGACCTTCCTGATGGATTCCCTGTATCTTTTTGATGGGGGAGGTTCCTCTATTCTAGTTGTAGGGGTAGTGGACTCTATGGTTGGATGAGTGCGTTGAATTGGGCAGAAATTCTTTTAGGCATGTCATTCCTTGAAGTTCGGATGATTGCTTCCATTGATGACACTCCACCCTAGGTGGATACGATTGCCTTTGGTGGGTGCTTCTTACGTGGGGGTAGGGTCGGTGGGGCGGGTTGCATATCTCAATATGAGCAGTCCATGAGAACCCTTAACTTTTCTATGGTTTGTGATTCCCCTATGAATATTTTATTGAGTTGGGGCTCATAAGCCTTAGGCAAGTTGAGGCCCATGAGATATGAATTCATGTATTATAACTTGTCAACTACCTATTAAATACTATATATATATATATATATATATATATATATATATATATATATATATATATATATATATATATATATATATATAGATTAACTAATTTGTATAGCACAATTAAAAGATACTTTGAGTCAATATAAAATCACTTTTTAGTCGTCAATAGAAAATTTCAAGTTGAGTTTATACATGTTAAATCAACTTAGATATTTTGTTGAGTTAGTCAAACACACATTAAAAATTTTCAATTTGAATCAAACCGATATTACTAGCTGGAAATCCAATTATTACTTCATTATGTGCTAATATCTTATATAATAGGCAAAGAAATCGAGATTTAAATAGAGGCCAATGAAAAGGTTAACAACATATAAGACATATTATACATACCTATAACTCTATTAATAGATAAAAAGGTTCATAAACCTAAGAGAATTTACTCCAAATCTAAAAGAAGTGACATTCATTCTTTTTTTTCTCCACTATCTTTAAACATTCTTTCACATTCGTTCAAGTTTGTTCAAACTAGTAATTAAACAAATTGGAATGCCTTTTAAAAAATGAAGGTTAAATGAATCAAATTTGAACATAGTCTAACTCATTTATATATACTATCAAATACATTTATGCTTTGTTTGATAACAAATTTTTTTAGTACAAAGATTTCTAGTTCAAAAATTTTTTATACTAAAAATGGCTTTAGAAAGTAGTAAGAAAGTTTTCCCAAATGAAGCTTTATTTGTTATTCAACAAGTAATTTGTTCAATTCTTGATAATAAGCTCTATGATCACTCATATGTTATTTAAATTAAAATTGATTAAGTTGAGCTTGCTAAGTTATTTATTTAATAGTAATATGACTTAGATATTAATTATTAATTATATATTTATTTTATTAATATCTATTTATTTATTATGTTTATGATAAATTACAGGCTTAAGACGGGCATGGTAGCGATCGTGGGAGCATTGCGGACACAAGCGAGGGCAATGCGATTACGAGTGTGGGCACTGTGCGTGTGAGCGAGGGAGTTCAAGACTACTGTGTGCGTGGAATATGGGGATCCAGGTCATTTTGGATTTATTTTAGGTTTCCATGTCAAACTGAACCTGACCCGATTTAGAAATAGGTCAAAAAATTAAACCCAAACCCGAGCCATCTAACAAGCAGGTTGACTTGAATCCAAAACTTTTTAGGTTAGGACTGGGTCAAATTTTGGGTTGGGTCAAATATTGACACCCTTATATGTACTAAACTGATGCAATAAATTGAATATTGAGGATAATATCACATGTTTACTATATTATATATACTGTAAAATGTATGTAAGCAATGAAGACTAGCTATGAACACTATAATTAATACATGTTGGCTATTAAAATGATCATTCCTTACAAAGAAGTGTGGGATAATTAAATTTTTTTAAAATAAAATTGGTGGTGTAATCCTAGATATTAGTATGGAATCGATTGAAAGATTATACCGGTGGGTAGTGGGTGATAATACTTTATTAATTCATTGAAAGTCACATGTTAAAGAGAATGGTTAATATAATTATTAAAAGATATGATTGACAGATAATGACATATTGATATGATGGATGGAAGAATGAAAATACCACTTTAATTGGATGTACTACCTTACTATTACTAATTTATCCATACTTGCATTTACATAATAACAAATATGAGACTAACATAAGTATTGACATTGATATAACTTGACAAAGCATATGGTAGGTATATTGTTAGATACTGATAGTTATGTAGGTATAATACATTAATAAATATGTTGATATAACAATTTGATATGATATACTGATAGACAACTATATATGACATAATGATTAATAGAGATATATAATATAACCATCAACATGAATATAACTAATAGATAATTGATATTTGTTTCACTGTAGCACATGCTAATGTTTTATGGACTTTTTACTTATTTTCTTATAGATTAATAGACTCCTTTTGCTTAGTGAGACACTTTTATTTTATTGATCATATAAGTTTTTATTATTGATTGATATTGATTGCATAGATTATTTATCATTCATATTGATAGCTTAATGAATGATATTGACTCGAACTAGAGTATATATATTGATTCTTTTACATTATATTGAATACATGGAAAGAGTTTTGGTAACTTACTTTGCTTCGTAAGCTCATTATGTGACTTTTATTAATTTCAGGTTTGAGAATGGGTCAAGACCCTATGAAGTGAGGCTGATTAGTGTTTTCAAGCTTTCTTTTATTTCTATATTTTGTTCTATTTTTGGTTGTCAGGACTTTAAAAAGGATATATTGACATTGCTAAAATATTTTGGCTATTATAAATTATATTTCGAAGGAATGAATATAAAATATTTTGATATTTATAATTTATAGTTACTTTTGTTGGATGTATTTAAAGTGATCGATATTTAGTGACTATGAAATTAATTAAGATATAAAAATAAATAATTCTTCTAAACTTATATCTTGGAGTATTACAATTGCTATGAGAGCAATGATTATTAGAAGAATTAAATTGTAGTGAGAGTTGTAGGATTGATTATGAGTGCTATAGTATTTGGGTAGTTTAGATTTTAATATATGCATATTTGATTGATATATCAGCATTTGTATGTGTGTTGAATTCATATGTTTAATTTATTAGGAAATGGAGTTATATCAATGGAAAGATGAATCCAACTAACCAAAATGTACATAATGAGAAAAGTACAATAACAGCTATAATATCTTCTAATAGTATGTAACAACTTGTCAGTCTAATTGCACATATTATAAGTGACACTTAGAGTAGAGAATCAGGGATCAGAGATAACGATGAAGATAAACACTTACAAATGTTTCATAAGTTAAAGCCATCACTATTCAAGGGTTTTATAGAGTCACATGTAGCAGAATACTGATTGTTAAGAATAGAGAACATATTAAGAAATATGCAAAGCCCTGAGAGAAAGAAAGTATCACTAGTAGTATTCTTATTTGAGGGTGAAGCAGAAGATAGTGGATAGGATAGTAACGAGAGAAATTCCAAGGAAAAGTGAATATAGAGGTTGCTTGGGCATAATGCTATTTTTAGGAATTGATTTGTATCACCATTAGCTCGATAACAAATACAAGAAGATTTTATGAGATTGAAATAGGGTAACACGATAGTGATTTGGTATGACGCAAAATTTTCTACATTATCTTTGTATGCCCTAAAGTTCATTAGTAAAACAAAAGATAAATGTTATAGATTTCTTTGAGGATTGAAAATTGAGTTAATACATCTATTGATACCATTACAAATTTAAGAGTTTTCTGAATTGGTTAAGAGACCAAGGTTAGTAGAAAATAATTTAGCTATACCACTATTCAAATAGAATATGATGAGGAGGACACCTGAAGAATTAAGTACAAGTAGGTTCGAGAGTTCTAAGAAAAGATGAAAGTGATTGAGGAAAAAGTACATGATTGTTTTAGATGTTGAAAGAGACATGTTGGGAAGTGTTTCTTGATCACCGGGAAGTGCTTTTGATGTGGATAGTGAAGACACTTGATGGTTGAATTTCTATAATAGAGATAAGCAGAAAGATTTATATTGAGAACATAATAATATGGAAATGCTTATAAATAGAAGATAACTGGTTTTGGGATGTATAGTGAAGGATCATTAAATTGGGTTGAAGCTTTTAGGAATAGGATAGATGCAAGCACTGTGAGTGGGAGCTCATCCTGCCATGACAAAACTAGTGTGACTAAGATTATAGGATTTGATGCAGTAAGAGAGTATGGAGTTGTTTAAAAGATCCAATGCTAGAATTATTTATCCAAAAAAATTATTTTATTTGATATTTATTGATTATCAATGCATAGTTAATTGATATCATTGCATAACATATTGAATGACATATGATTGAATGAAATGAATAGATGTGTGAATGAGTTGCCTTACTAAGTTTATGATTTATTGAATGACATGATGGATGAATTTATGATCAATATTTTATTTAATATGCTAATGATTGTACAAATTTATTTTTTGATTTGATTTTATCATTGATTTGATTTTAATGAAATTATTTTTATTATGTTTTATGCTAATTTTTGTCTTGTTTGCATAGCGATTGTGGGAATATTGGGGATGCCATTATTTTAAAGGCGAAGAGATTGTAATAGCCAAATGTTCAATTTTTATCATGAAAATAATCATATTTCTATAAGACATACTTTGACCTACAATAGTCAAATAATATTTTAGGAGTCATTATAAGTTAAAATTTATAAACTATCTTTGACATATCATAAATATTATTGTGCATTAATTATATTTTTTTTCTAATTTTATGGGCAGTGTAGATATGAAAATAAGGAGTTTCTTATTTAATTACAATTTCCTTAGAAATGGACATATGTTAGTTTAAATAAATATTTTGAGATCATTAGGTGTTTGTTTTATAAACAGATTTTACCATAGCATTTTAGACATGTTGGGATTTTTTATGAATATTTTTTTATAATTTTTGGTTCCTCAAATTTGAGGATATAAAAGTATTTATAGAGATTTTATGTTAAAATTAAACAATTGACATAATTATCAAGACACCCTTATATTATTTTACTACAACAATCTAAATCCACTTAATAGATTTATCAAATGGCTATTTGTCCTTCTCATTTGGTTTTAATAGAGAAGAAAACTCAATATTTTAAGAAGAAAAGAGTGAGAAGAAAGAAGTTAGGGTTTGAAGATTTTAGAGTTATTTTGTTGATTGGTCTAGTTGAGAAAATTATTCATCACAAGGTAGGCTACCATTACTTTGCCTCTAATTTAAGTGATTTGACATATTTATAATTTTCTTAATTTTAGTTTGATTAAAGATTATATATGTTAAGATATCTTATTTTTTAATAAACTTTTACCATATAATTTTTAGTATGTTATAATATGTAGTTGACAGGAAACGTAAAACTTGTTGAATAATCATATCATAAAATTTTTAATATATTATGTTAATTCTAGGGCGTTCGTTAGAAGCGATGTACAGTATGACCTAAATACAGTGAGAAGTGTGCAAGGGTCGTTGCATTAGCGCCCAGATGCAATGTTAAATAGGCAAGGGTTCCCACATCATTGATGGATGAGGGCAAAGAAGCTAGACTATGAAAATAAAATTAGGTTATGATCGTGGAATGTAGGATCCATTACAAGAAAATTAATGGAATTAATTGATGTTATGATTCGTAGGAAGATAAATATTCTATGCATTCAGGAAACTAAATTGGTGGGAGGGAAGGTTAAAGAGATTGATAGTTTAGGGTTGAAACATTGGTATTATGGTAGGAGTCATATTAGAAATATTGTAAGTGTGATTATAGATAAATATTTGAAAGATAATGTTATAAAAATTGATAGAATTGAAGATAGAGCTATAATCTTATTTCTGAAAAGATATGAGCATCTCATCGCTTATAAGAATGGATATAGTAAAACTCAGATTGATTATTTTCTTGTAATAAGAATATACCATTTATATTATAGATATTGTAAAGTTATTAAGAGTGAAAGTCTATGTATCAACAAATACTTATTTACTTCGAATTTTAAGATGAAGGGACAGAGTATGAAAAATATAATATATCGTCGTTCTAGGATTAGATGGTGAAATTTAATGAACTCTAACAAAAATATCTTTGTAAGTAAGATTTACAATCTTAAGATTTTGTCGGTGCATGAGGAAGCTAATGTTATATGGGAAATAGTACCTTATAATATTAAGAATGTTGCAGAGGTTGTACTAGAAGTATCAAAAGGAAAAGCTTATAATAGTAAAAATAATTGATGGTGGAATCAAAATGTGCAAGAAAATATCAAAAATAAGAAGCTTCAAAAAATTGGGAAATATATAAAGTTGTCCGTAGGGAGTCTAAGAAATCATTTTATGATGCAAAGACTTTAGATTTTAATGATTTATATAATAAATTGGATTCTAAAGAGGGCGAAAGATATATGTATAAGCTAGCCAAATAAAGAGATAGGAGTAGTAAGATTTAGTTTAAGTGAAGTGCATTAAGGATGAAGATCAAAATATACTTTTTTAGAAGAAGATATATAGTAAAGGTGGAGGAGATATTTTGCTAGCTTTTCAATAAAGATTGTGAAATACAATTGACTTTAATGACCTTAACACTCAAAATGAAAATAGAGATTTTTATTTTTATTGACATATTACTAAAACTGAAATCAGAGAGGCTTTAAAGAAAATGAAGTGTGGGAAACTGTTGGACCTGATGATATTACAATAGAGGTGTGGAAATGCTTAGGAGATGACAGAATTTCTTGGCTAACTAAACTTTTTAATATTATTTTAAAGACTAAAAGATGCCAGATGTGTGTAGAATGAGTGTGTTCATTCATATCTTTAAGAATAAAAGTGATGCATAAGGTTGTGCAAATTATAGATGAATTAAGTTGATGTGTCATACTTTGAAACTATGGGAGAGAGTTATGAAACATAGGTTTCAACGTGATTCTAATGTTTCTCAAAATTATTTTGGATTCAAGCAAGGTAGGTCTACTATGCAAGCCATCATTTATTGAGAGGTTTAATGGAGAAGAATAGAGGGAAAAAAGGAAGTTCTTCATATGATATTTATTAATTTAGAGAAAGCATATGATAAGTTATAAGAGAAGTGCTATGGAGAGTTCTAAAAAAGAAAGGGATTAATAATGCTTATATCTAAGTCATTAGGGATATGTATGTTGGAGTTGTTACTTGTGTTCCAAAAGTGGTTTAGCCAAGTATTTTCCCATTTTAGTTGATTTTATCAATGATCAACCTTAAGCCTATCGTGTTTTTGCTTTAGTCATGGATGTTCTTACTAGAGATTTGCAAGAGGATGTTCCATGGTGATTGCATTTTGATGTGATATTCTTCTTGTTGATAAGACTAAAGAGGGAGTTGAAGGTAAACTTGAATTATGGTTGTCAACCTTAGAGTCTAAAGGTTTTCATTTGAAGATCTAAAACAAAAAACATAGAGTATAATTTTAGTAGAAATAGATCTAGTGGGGTGTTTACGATTTTGAGTGATCAAATCATTAATAAGACAACACATTTTAGATATCTTGAGTCTATTGTTCAGAGTGATGGTGAAATAGATGAGGATATTATTAGTAGAATTCAAGTTGAATGGATGAAGTGGATGAATGCATCGGGGTTGTTGTTTGATAGAAAAAAGCCACTTGTGTGATAGAAAAATGCCACTCAAACTTAAGGTAAAATTCTATAAGATGGTGGTTAGACCTGCAATGCTTTAAGACACAAAATATTGGCCATTAAAAGAACAGCATAATACTACTAAGTGTTACAGATATAAGGATGCTAAGGTGGATGAGTGGATTTAATCTTAGAGATATGAACAAAATGAGCATATACGTGAAAAGGTTAGAGTAGCTCCAGTGTAAAATAAGATTAGAGAGAGTCACATTAGATGATTTGGTCACATAAAATAGTGGCCTTCTGATGACCAGGTTAGGAGAGTAGATATATTAGATTTAACCTATGTTAAGAAAGGTAAAGGTAGACCTAAAAAGACTTGGTTAGAAATATTAGAAATGCCCTTTCTTTATTAGATCTAAATGAGAGTTTGACTCTTAACCAGACACAATGGAGAAAAAGGATTCATGCATGTAGCTGACCCCACAAAGTGGGTAAAAGCTTGATGATGTTGTTTTTGTTATTATTGTTGTATGGTTTTAATCATGATTTATATATTGACATGGATATAATGAATTTTTATCGGGTATTTTTTATTTTAGAGGAAAAACCCTAATTTTTGAAAATTTTAGATAAATATGTAATTTTCAAAATCTCATAATATTAGTGTATGATATGCATACTTGCTATAACTCAGCTATTGTGATCATATTCATGTGAAAATAAGTATATTAATTTTTCTTATGAAATCCATTAGTCATAATTCATATGCACATTTTATATGCACTAAACTTGTACAATGAACCAAATATTTAGAATAATATTACTTATTTACTATGTTAGAGATACTATGAAATACATGTAAGTAAGAAAGGTTTTCTATGTACACTATGATTAATACGGGTTAGCTATTACAATAATCATATCTTATATAGGAGGGTGAGTCAATGCGCTTTCCTTAAAATAAAAGTCTGTGGTGTAATCCGAGATGTTAATCTGTAACTGATTGATTGATTATGTTGACGAATAGAGAATGAAGACTCTTTATTGATTCATTAAAGCCACCTATTAAGAAAATAATTAATAGACACAATTGAAAAAATATGATTGACAAATAATGATGAATGAAAGGATGAAAACACTACTTTAAAACAGGATGTCTTACCTTACAATTCATAATTGTATCCATGTTTACATTTACATAACAACATATATAGGATTGATAGAAGCATTGAGATGGATATATCATAACATAACTATGATGGATTTATTGTTAGACATTGATAATTGTGTAGGTATAACACATTGATATACGAGATACTCTTATTTTACTGATTATATTAGTTTTTATTATTGATTGATATATATTGATTTGATAGATTGTTTATCATTCATAATGATAGCTTATTGATTGATATTGACTGAAACTAGAGCATAAATATTGATTCTTTTGCCTTGCATTGAATACACTTATAGGGTTTTGGTCACCTGCTGGGTTCTACAAGCTCATTTTGTGACTTTTATTAATTTCATGTTTGGGAAGGGGTCATATTTAATATATAATGTTGAGTCTAGTAATTAGGTTGTTAAGCCTAAGTAAATGTCCCACGGCTACCAAGAGGGGGGTGAATTGGTAGTTTTAAAAATTTTAAACCCTCTTAAAGTTAAAGTTGAACCGAAATGAAATTTTCTTTAGAAGTTTGTAGAAAAATGTTTTTCAACCACAGAGTTGTTAAAACTGAAATTTAAAATGCGGAAACGTAAAAGCAATAAAGTAAATGACACCAGATTTATAGTGGTTCGGTCTATAACCAGACCTATATCCACTCCTCAGAGGCACCCTCTGAGTATTGCACTAATACCACAAAGTGACTCTCCTTTAGCACCCACAGCAAGGCGGAGAAGCCTGTACAAAACCCTCTTTTCACCACTCCCCGGTGCGGCAGAGAACCGTCGTCCTTTTACACAATCCACAGTGCTGGCAGAGAACCGTCGTCCTTTCACACTCTCCTAGTGTGGGCAGAGAACCATCGTCCTTTCACACTCTCCTAGTGTGGGCAGAGAACCCTACGGCTGTTCACACTTTCCAAGTGTAGGCAAAGAACCTCCTTCCTTTTACACTCTCCTAGTGTAGGCAGAGAACCCACGTCTGTTCACACTCTCCAAGTGTCGGCAGTGAACCGGACCTTCTTGAATGATCTTCTCACAAGAATCTAGAAGGAAGAAAAGAAAAGAGTGAAGAAATCCAATTTCACAAGTAGAGATTCTTACCTTTGCAATCCAAGTGAAGCCTTCTCGCTCCAATGGTAGGAATCCTCCTTTGAATGCTCTCTTCCACTCTCCCCTTAGCTATTCTCTCAATAGGCACGAAGATCAAATGACAAAAAGATTGGGTGGCAGTCTAATTTGAAGTATTTATACAAAAGACATGAAAAACCGCCCATAAACTGCAAGTTTTCAATTCTGTACGCAGTGGATCGTCCCGTACGATCATGGATCGTCCTGGACGATTTTACTTAAACGATCTGAAACGACCCAATTTGTATATGTGTACGAAATGACTTCGTACAGCTGATCGTCCTGTACGAACTAGGTTCGTCCAGTACGAACGGTTATTACAAGGTCGGTTCTAGAAACTGCTGAAAACTGTCCTAAGTCGGTTTAACGTTTGGACGAAAATATGTTCGTCTGGACGAAAATTTTCCAGAGAGCCGATCGTCCTGGACGATTATTTATTTCGTCTGGACGAAAATTTTCCAGAGCGCCCATCGCCGGGGACGATAATTTGGTTTCGTCTGGACGAAAATTTTCCAGAGAGCTGTTCGTCCGGTACGATATTTATTTTCGTCTGGACGAAAATTTTCCAGAGCGCCCATCGCCGGGGACGATATAAAAATTCATCCTGGACGAATAGGACTTAGAAAAATTTTTCGAAGCAAGTTCCTATTCGTTCCAAATGCTCTATAGGAGATAACTGACAGATCGTCCAGTACGATATATATCGTCCTGTACGATCAGTATAGAATTTCAAGATCTCCTTAGTTTGTGTGTGTGAGATTTTATTCACTCAATTACAATCACTCCCTTTCAAAATTAATTCAAAGAAAAGACAAACTTCAAATAAACAAAATTTCTCATGTTGAATTTGATTTGAAGTTTTTGTAGTCTGGAGTCTGATTTTCCTGAAATGTTAGTACACACAAGAGCAAGTGCAAATCTTCTGAAATTGTTAGGAGATAACTATTCATTTGAACAATAATGTTTGGAATCATCAAAACTACATAAGTTGCACAAATATAAATCATTCAAATAGCAACTATTCAAACAATCTCCCCCTTTTTGATGATGGCAAAACAATTATTATTAGTATGGTTTCAAGTTAAAACAAATCTCTTATCTCCTAAACTCCCCCTGAATTTATGAGTACATTAAAATAAGGAGGCATTAAAGAACAATATTTTTGTTTTTCAAAAATTTTAACAGAAAACACAAATCACAAAAAAACAAAAACACAAACACAAACATAATAATTTCTCCCCCTTTTTGACAGCAACAAAAAGTGAAGAAAAATACGACAAGAAATGTAAATAATAATATGAAATTCATTGTTAAAATTTAATCTAAATTGTGATTTGACATAGGGTATGCAATTTTAAACTAAAGATATTAGGTCAATCATAGAAATTCATAAAATTTATGAAATGATATAACATTGTAAGTAAGAAGAATTTATCAAAGACATGATTCAATTTAGACATTTTGATTATTGAAAATCATTACAAGTGAGATGTAAAAAAATTCTATATTTCAAAGTTCAATAGAATATAAATGAACATTAGATCAACTTGAATTAAGAGATTAAACGAATTTGGAAAGAAGAGAATTACCTCATGTGGTGCTTTGCACATCTTTTCAAAGTTTTGGAGCACATTTTTGTGCATTTGTCTTTGGTTGGGCTTATTTTGTGCCTCTTTTTCACTTTGCAAATTTTTGCGAATCCCTTTTGATTTTTGTACATTTGTACAATTTTCAAGAGTAATTTGACCAATTCTTTCCAAAATCTATAATCTAACATTTCAAATATTTCTAGGTGCATAAATATCATTTGAGCATAGAAATACAAAATAAGATAACATCAAAATTGCAATAACAATATTAAATTTTATGTAGTCTAAATGAATAGACATGAATTTAAAAATTCTAAATACAACAAGTTATAGACAAATTATAAATTTAGAAAGTCTAGATTTTCTAATATAGATAATCTCACATTACAATCGAATTTAAGCACAATGTAGATTAAAAACAATATTAATGAAATTCATAAAGATTAGCCACATTTCAAAACAAATCTAAGACAAACAAACTTTCATTGATTAAAAAGAAAATTACATAAAAACATTGAACTTAAACAAAAAACATAACAACAATCACAATAACACATATTTGATAAAAAAAAAAACAACAAAACAAAAAAATACAACAGACACACATAAAAAACTTCTACTATTCTGGAGGAGGAGGAGGAGGAATCCCGCCAAAGAGGTTGAAGTAGGAGGCCATCAACATTACATTGGTATTTATTTCATGAACTTCATCTCTAATATTACCAATGTCATGTTGCTGCTGCGTAAGGTGAGCATCAAATTGATCAAACCTTTGATCAATGTGAGTCTCTAGTCTATCAAATCTCTCAATCAGATTCTGGTAATCTGATTGAGAAGCAGAAGCTTGCACTCCTTCTTCTTCTTCTTCTGAAGCACTGCCATGTGCTTTTTCTTTTTCTTTTTCCTCCCTGAAGAGCAGTCTGAAAGATGCATCGTTGTAATAAACTGGCTCTTCATATTCCTCATCAGGATGGACTATATTGTACTTCTTTTCCAAAACATAAGTAATCAAGTGCCCTAAAGAAATATTCTTCTTCCTCTTCTGATCAGGATGTCCTATTTCTGAAAGCCCATAGATATGATCTAGGATGAGTTGGGCTTCATCAATAGGTTGTCTTTTCATGATTAAAAAAGTTAGACAAGAGAGGAGAGGAGTTATGTTTATCCTATCACCAGCTTTAGGAATAATTGAGGATCTAAGGATATGCTGGATGATTCGGGCATCTTGGGTCATACCGGCCACTCTAGCAACATGATTGTCAATTCCATTTTCTCTAATTACCCTATTGATTTCATACCAATGGAAGACGTTTTCTGACATTAGGGTGTGGGCTCTATATCCTTCAGTTCTTAAGTTTAAAAATGCACCAAGGTCGTGCTTGGTGATCTCAACTTTTTTCTTAAAAACAAAAGAACTAATGATAGAGTGGTCAGGATTGAAACTCATGTTGGCTAGGAAGTAATGGTAGGTTTGCTTATTGTAGAGGTGGACAAGAGAAAGAATGAAATGAAATTGGGTTGAGGCGAAGAGGTGTAATACCCGAAATTTCAACTCCGTTTGGATAAGAATGCGAGACGGAGTGATTTTTGCAGAAGCAAAACGAGGAAAAGATTCCTCATTTGCTTTGGAAAGGAAGTTGTCTGGAGCATTCCTGTTGGGTTTCTTCACCAAAACTTTTTGTCTTTTGCTAGAGGAGGCCATAGTTGATTTGATGTAGAAAGGGATTGAAAAAGATGTTTGAAAGTGTGATTGTCAAGTTTGAAAGCCCTCATATTTAAAGAAAAACGATATGTTCGTCCTGGACAAAATATTCGTCCTGGACGAAAAATTATCGTTCGTCTGGACGAAGTAATTTCGTACAGACGATCCAATTCGTCCAAAATGTAACGGCTTTTCGTATTCAACACAACTTACGATGCGTCCCTTCGTACAGGCTTTTTGACTTGACCGATCGTACATACGAAAATATTTCGTACAGACGATCAAAAGCATTTCGTTTTAATGACTCTTGAAAACCGTCCCCTACAATGAATCGACACATGTTCGTACATACGAAAAAAATTTCGTACAGACGAAATTCGTATTAAAAACTGTCTTATCCACTCAACCGCTGCATTCAATCGTCCCGACGTTTGAGAAAAAGAAAAATTCGTACTGGACGATCACAGATCGTACAGACGATCCAATAAAAAACTGCTCTCAAAACGGTTTAAATTCGCGCAAACTGTTTCTTAAAACATCGTCCCGTACGAAAGAATTTCGTCCTGGACGATTTCCTCCAAAAAAAAATTTTTAATTTTAAATTTTTTAATTTAACAAAAACAACAAAACAATCAAAAACACAGAAAACATAAGACAAAAATCATAAATCCAAAAACAATTCATACAAAAACACAAAATTCACAAAATCACAAAAACAAAACACAACAAGTATCAATGTTGCAAAGACATTTTGGTTAAGCATTCAAATCAATAACACCAAGCCTTGTTCTTAAAGTACTGAAGGTATCAAAGGCTAAAGGTTTTGTAAAAATGTCTGCAAGTTGATTTTCAGTTGAAACATGTATGAGTTCAATTTCTCCTTTGGATACATGATCCCTTATGAAATGATGCCTTATATCAATGTGTTTGGTTCTAGAATGTTGAATAGGATTTTTGGAAATGCAAATAGCACTAGTATTGTCACAATAAATTGGAATAGTGCCTATAGTTAATCCTAAGTCAATCAACTGTTGTTTTAACCAAAGTACTTGTGCCACACAACTTCCTAATGCAATGTATTCTGCTTCTGCAGTAGATAGTGCCACTGAATTTTGTTTTCTACTAGACCATGAAACTAATGAATTTCCAATGAATTGACATGTTCCAGAAGTGCTTTTTCTATCCACTCTACAGCCTGCAAAGTCAGAATCTGAGTAACCAATAATTTCAAATGAAGAGCTAAACTTAGGATACCAAATTCCTAAGTTTTGAGTTCCTAGTAGATATCTTAAAATCCTTTTCACTGCTGTCAAATGTGATTCTTTTGGATCTGATTGAAATCTAGCACATAAGCAAACACTAAACATAATATCTGGTCGGCTAGCAGTCAAGTAAAGTAAAGATCCAATTATCCCTCTAAATTTCTTTTGATCAACAGATTTTCCCTTAAGGTCTTTATCTAACTGAACTGAAGAACTCATTGGTGTACTAACAGGTTTAGCATTGTCCATTTCATATTTTTTGAGGATGTCCTTAATATATTTGGTTTGACTAAGAAAAGTACCTTCCTCAAGTTGCTTAATGCTAAATCCTAGAAAGTAATTTAAATCTCCCATTAGACTCATTTCAAATTCACTACTCATTGTTTTAGAAAAATCATCACAAAGATGTTTATTTGAAGATCCAAAGATGATGTCATCCACATAAATTTGAACAATAAGTATATCCTTTCCAATTTTCCTTAAAAAGAGAGTTGTATCCACACTTCCTTTTTCAAAAGATCTTTCAAGTAGGAAGGTGCTTAACCTCTCATACCAAGCCCTAGGTGCCTGTTTCAATCCATATAATGCCTTTTTTAATTTGAAAACATGATTTGGAAATTTAGAATTTTCAAAACCTGGAGGTTGTTCTACAAAAACATCTTCTTCAATTACTCCATTTAAAAAGGCACTTTTGACATCCATTTGAAACAATTTAAAACCTTTAAAACAGGCAAAGGCTAGTAAAACCCTAATTGCTTCAAGTCTAGCTACAGGGGCAAAAGTTTCCTCAAAATCAATTCCTTCAATTTGGTTATACCCCTTAGCTACTAATCTAGCCTTATTTCTAATGACTACTCCTGAGTCATTCATTTTATTCTTGAACACCCACTTGGTTCCAACAACACTTTGATCTTTTGGCCTTGTAGTTAGTTCCCAAACTTTATTTCTTACAAATTGATTCAACTCTTCTTGCATGGCCAATATCCAAAATTCATCTGAAAGTGCTTGATCAATGTTAGTGGGTTCAACAGTTGAAATAAAGGCTGAATGATTGACTTCCTTGTTTAATCCACGCCTAGTTCTAACACCCTCACTTGGTTCACCTATGATTAATTCCTTTGGGTGGTTTTTAGAAAATCTCAAATCTCTAGGCAAAGGGTCTTCTCTTTCTAAATTTTCTTCCAAATTTAATCTATCAATATTTTGGGAGTTTTCTTCAATTTCTTCTTCAACAACTTTTG
Organism: Dendrobium huoshanense; assembly: GCA_016618105.1. Lineage (NCBI taxonomy): Eukaryota > Viridiplantae > Streptophyta > Magnoliopsida > Asparagales > Orchidaceae > Dendrobium > Dendrobium huoshanense. Next base: position 70,546,943 of record CM028347.1, on the reverse strand, counting down.
GCTCTTCCATGTTTCCATTTTCATCAAAAACAACATGTGTGGTTTCTTCAATGACTAAAGTTCTTTTGTTGAATACTCTATAAGATTTTCCAACACTTGAATATCCAACAAAAATTCCTTCATCTGATTTTGGATCAAATTTTCCTAAGGCAGATTTTCCATTATTATGTATGAACACCTTGCAACCAAATACATGCAAATGAGACAAATTTGGTGTTCTTCCTTTTAGCAACTCATAGGGTGTTTTATTCAAATTAGATCTCACATTCACCCTATTCAGAACATAGCATGCAGTGCTAACCGCCTCAGCCCAAAAATATCTAGGAAGTGAGTATTCTGCTAACATTGCTCGGGCGGCTTCTATTAATGTTCTGTTCTTTCTTTCAACTACTCCATTTTGTTGAGGAGTTCTAGGTGCAGAAAAATTGTGATCAATCCCCTTTTCTTTACAGAAATCTTCAAATCTTTCATTTTCAAATTCTCCTCCATGATCACTTTGTATAGAAATTATTTCACATCCTAGTTTTCTTTGTATCCAAGTTGAAAAATTTCTGAATTCCTCAAATGATTCACTCTTATGAAAAAGAAATTTAACCCAGGTGAATCTTGAAAAATCATCTACTATAACAAATCCATATACCTTTCCTCCTAGACTAACAGTGCTTACTGGTCCAAAAAGATCCATGTGTAGAATTTCTAAAGGTTTACTTGTCCTAAGATCTTTAATGGACTTAAATGAGGACCTCACTTGTTTTCCTAATTGACATGCATCACACAGATGGTCCTTAGTAAAGTCTAGTTTAGGTATTCCTCTCACCAAATTCTTTTGGGTAATTTTTCTAAGATTTTTCATACTAGAATGACAAAGTCTCCTATGCCAAAGCCACGATTCATCAGAAACAGTTTTCAAACAAAAAGCAGTAGGAGATTGAATACAATTTAAATCTAGCATGTAAACATTGTTCACCCTTTTTCCATTTAAAACAATTTTTCCATTTAGGCTAATTATGCAGCTAGTAGGTAAAAATTTTACATTATAGCCCTTATCACATAGCTGACTTATGCTAAGCAAATTATGTTTCAAGCCTTCAACTAATAAAACATTATCTATGAAAAAGTTTTTCAAATTTCCAATCATACCTGATCCAACCACTTTCTTTGTGGTATTATCTCCAAGTGTAACCTTGCCTCCACTCCTGGCTTCCAGCGTTATGAATTGAGCAGTATCTCCAGTCATGTGCTTAGAACATCCGCTGTCCAGGTACCATATACTCTCACGAGGTCTTGTGTGAGAGTATACCTGCAAAATTCTCAAATGTTAGACCTGGGAACCCAAACTAGTTTGGGTTCACCTTTATGAAATTTATAATCAGATGCATGTATGATATGTCTAGGTTTATGCATCTTAGTTCTCCACACCAAATTAGGTTTCATCTTTAAAGTGCAGGTGTGAGATATATGTCCCAAAAATCCACAATTGTTACATTTAACATTAGGAAAAATATTCCTATGTTTTCTCTCATATGATTGTCTTCTAAGGGATTTCATGAATTTAGGATAATACTTAGGATTTGTAAAATCTTCATGTTTAGGGGGGTTCCTATTATCCTCGAGAGCTCTTATAGTAAGTTTATAAAATGAATTCATTTCTTCCAAGATTCGATTTGTATAATTGACTCTATATGTCTTGTGCTCAGATTCATCCTTAAATTTCTCAAATTCTTTTTCAAGTTCAGCATAGGATGATTTTAAATTCTCAAAATTTTTATTCAAGTCATCATATTCATCAAGTAGTTTCATGTGGTTGCTATCAATTAAAGCATGATCTTTCCTAAGGATTTCGTGTTCCTTATTAAGCTCTTCCAATTCTAAAACTAAACTAGCATGCATCTTTTTAGTTTTCCTATATGCATCATGCATGTGTTCAGAAACTTCAAACAATTCATTATAAGTTAAATCACATACCTCTTCTTGATCTGATTGTTCAGCTTTATCTGCCATCAAGCAAAGGTTGGTGACTTCTTCTTCTTTATCAGTCTCAGATGAGTCTGAAGCTGAGTCCGCCCAAAAAGCCTTTTGAAACTTCTTCTTGCCCTTCTTTACCATTGGTTTCTCCTCTACCTTCTCCTTGCTAGGAGAGGCTTTGAGTTTTGGACAATCAGTCTTTATATGACCTGGTTTCCTGCATTCATAACAAATCACTTCATTAGAAACCTTGCCATTTCTGTTATACTTACCTCTATTCCATTGCTGGCGTCTCTTCTGCTTCCTCTTTAAAAAGCTTTTGAATTGTCTAGTCATCAGTGCTATATCATCTTCATCCTCAGGTTGTGAGTGTTCACTTTCTGACTCTTCCACATTTAGTGCAATATTCTTGTCCTTTCTTGGTTCACCTGCATCAATCTTTCTTTGACTTACTCCTTGCTCGTAAGCAATGAGTGAACCAAGAAGATTGTCAATAGAATAAATGTTCAGATCTTTTGACTCTGTAATTGCAGTAATTTTAGCATCGTATGCAGTAGGTAAACAACGAAGAATCTTATTAACCATTTCAGCATTAGTTAATTCCCTACCAAGTGCATGCAAAGAGGTGACAATTTGAGTGAATCTTGTGTACATGTCAGATATAGATTCATTAGGTTTCATGCGAAATAGTTCGTAGTCATGTAACAAGATATTGAGTCTTGATTGCTTAACCTCATTTGTCCCTTCATAAGTAATACAAAGTCTATCCCATATGTCTTTTCCGCTTTTACAAGTAGAAACTCGCATGTAGTCTTCAGATTTTAAAGCACAAAAGAAACTATTTAAACATTTCTTATTTAATTGTGCTAAGTCACGTTCTTCTATAGTCCAATCTGCATAGGGTGTATCTACCCTAATTCCATCAACTAATCTAGTTGGTTTTGTGTAACCTTCCTGGACTAACATCCACATGCGATAATCAAGTGACTGTAAGAAAGTAGACATGCGTGTTTTCCAAAAATCAAAAGGAATATTGTCAAACAGTGGAGGTCTAGTGATAGAGTAACCCTCAGGTGTGTTTCGGTTTCCAAATGTAGCCATCTACGTTAATCAAAAAGTAGTTCAAACTTATGATTTTGAAACAATGCTCTGATACCACTTGTTGAGTCTAGTAATTAGGTTGTTAAGCCTAAGTAAATGTCCCACGGCTACCAAGAGGGGGGTGAATTGGTAGTTTTAAAAATTTTAAACCCTCTTAAAGTTAAAGTTGAACCGAAATGAAATTTTCTTTAAAGTTTGTAGAAAAATGTTTTTCAACCACAGAGTTGTTAAAACTGAAATTTAAAATGCGGAAACGTAAAAGCAATAAAGTAAATGACACCAGATTTATAGTGGTTCGGTCTATAACCAGACCTACATCCACTCCTCAGAGGCACCCTCTGAGTATTGCACTAATACCACAAAGTGACTCTCCTTTAGCACCCACAGCAAGGCGGAGAAGCCTGTACAAAACCCTCTTTTCACCACTCCCCGGTGCGGCAGAGAACCGTCGTCCTTTTACACAATCCACAGTGCTGGCAGAGAACCGTCGTCCTTTCACACTCTCCTAGTGTGGGCAGAGAACCATCGTCCTTTCACACTCTCCTAGTGTGGGCAGAGAACCCTACGGCTGTTCACACTTTCCAAGTGTAGGCAGAGAACCTCCTTCCTTTTACACTCTCCTAGTGTAGGCAGAGAACCCACGTCTGTTCACACTCTCCAAGTGTCGGCAGTGAACCGGACCTTCTTGAATGATCTTCTCACAAGAATCTAGAAGGAAGAAAAGAAAAGAGTGAAGAAATCCAATTTCACAAGTAGAGATTCTTACCTTTGCAATCCAAGTGAAGCCTTCTCGCTCCAATGGTAGGAATCCTCCTTTGAATGCTCTCTTCCACTCTCCCCTTAGCTATTCTCTCAATAGGCACGAAGATCAAATGACAAAAAGATTGGGTGGCAGTCTAATTTGAAGTATTTATACAAAAGACATGAAAAACCGCCCAAAAACTGCAAGTTTTCAATTCTGTACGCAGTGGATCGTCCCGTACGATCATGGATCGTCCTGGACGATTTTACTTAAACGATCTGAAACGACCCAATTTGTATATGTGTACGAAATGACTTCGTACAGCTGATCGTCCTGTACGAACTAGGTTCGTCCAGTACGAACGATTATTACAAGGTCGGTTCTAGAAACTGCTGAAAACTGTCCTAAGTCGGTTTATCGTTTGGACGAAAATATGTTCGTCTGGACGAAAATTTTCCAGAGAGCCGATCGTCCTGGACGATTATTTATTTCGTCTGGACGAAAATTTTCCAGAGCGCCCATCGCCGGGGACGATAATTTGGTTTCGTCTGGACGAAAATTTTCCAGAGAGCTGTTCGTCCGGTACGATATTTATTTTCGTCTGGACGAAAATTTTCCAGAGCGCCCATCGCCGGGGATGATATAAAAATTCGTCCTGGACGAATAGGACTTAGAAAAATTTTTCGAAGCAAGTTCCTATTCGTTCCAAATGCTCTATAGGAGATAACTGACAGATCGTCCAGTACGATATATATCGTCCTGTACGATCAGTATAGAATTTCAAGATCTCCTTAGTTTGTGTGTGTGAGATTTTATTCACTCAATTACAATCACTCCCTTTCAAAATTAATTCAAAGAAAAGGCAAACTTCAAATAAACAAAATTTCTCATGTTGAATTTGATTTGAAGTTTTTGTAGTCTGGAGTCTGATTTTCCTGAAATGTTAGTACACACAAGAGCAAGTGCAAATCTTCTGAAATTGTTAGGAGATAACTATTCATTTGAACAATAATGTTTGGAATTATCAAAACTACATAAGTTGCACAAATATAAATCATTCAAATAGCAACTATTCAAACATATAATACAATTAAAAATAAAAATAAAAAACTTCTGAGAAGGGATCATAACTCTCTGGGTGGAGGCTGATTAGTGTGTTCAAGCTTTCTTTTATTTTTGTGTTTTGTTATATTCTTTTGTAGTCACGAGCTTTAAAAATGATATATTGATATTATTAAAATCTACCGACTATTGTAAATTGTATATTTATGAAATGAATATTGAAATATTTTGATGTATATGATTTATAGTTTCTTTATCTAGATTTTTTTTAAAATGTTGTATGTTTAGTGACTGTGGCAAATGAATTAAGAGATAAAAATAGATAATTCTTCAAAATTTATACATTGGAGCGCTACATATTGCAATTGATGTGATTGCAAACGCTTTTGAAAGAGTTGTGGATGTTATTAATGATGATAATTGAGGCTTCATTTGGGATAGCTTTAGGCCAAACTTTTTCAATGCTTCCAAAAATTTTTGTTGCTAAAATCTACTGTAGAAAGCCATAAGAAAACTATCCTAAATGAAAGCCTAAGAGAACCCATTTGAAAGGAGGTAAAAAAAAAAAAAAAAAAAAAACTTCTCAAGTTTGAAATGACAAAAAGTAAAACTAAATGTGTTATTTATAAATGAATAAGTATAAAGATAGTGCAATAACGTATTATAAAATATATCTACAATTTTATCCAAAAAAGTTGTAAAAAGGACAATTAAACAACACCATGGGATAATTATCATATACGTTTGATTCTACGAATCTGGTGCAAACTTGGAAGTAAGATTAGTTATTATGTTATATGATTGCAAGAAAGCTTGCTCATGACTAATAAATTATTTTATTTACCTGATGTAAAGTAGTTAGATGCTAATTATAAATTTATTTAGTTATTTGTTTGCTTAAAATTATAAAATTCTTTTTTAATAAATAAATTTGATAGTAATTACCTGCATAAATCTTTTTTTTTTTGTGTTAATGGTAGTTATCCTAATTATAGTTGATATGAATAGAGAATCTTAAGCTTCGTTTGGGACGGCTTTCTTATTGCTTCTTAAAACTATTTTTTAGTACAACTGAAAAGCTATTTTAAGTAACAGAAAGAAAGTTGTCCCAAATGAAACCTTAATCTAGATAATATATTCTCTCAAAGTTGAAGTTAAGAAAAGTAATTTAATTTATCTTTAGTACATCTTCCTATGTATGAGAATATATATATATATGGGCATTCCTATAATAGTACTAATAATACCAATAAATTTTTTTTCATAATTATTTTGATCTTCTTTATTTTGAGGTTGGCCATCTATATATTGCTCTTGTAAAAAGTGACCTAAGTGTCTTTGGTGAATTAGATGTTTAATTTCTTCCTTTAGTAAAAGTAATTTTCATTTGATTGTCCTACTGAATGGTGAAAGTAACAATATTGAGATCGATTTCTATCATTTAAATATTTTAATAATTTTGATCATTTAGGACGTTCAAAATTTTAGATCTCCATTAGAATACTAGTCCTAAATTTATTTAATGGGATATAATTAAATGAATCGAGTTGAATTTGATGAGAAGGGTATATTTGGTTTCTTGATTATTTTCACTTTTTTTTTTGTTGAGGAGGCAAATCAATTCCTTGTTGTGAATTAGTTTGTTTACTCAATGATTATTTAAATATTTTTTATGGGTGTTGATGGTCTCATCAATAGCTATTTGTTTTTCTAATTGATGAATAAGATCAATATAAGAACATGTTGTCTCTCACTTTAATGAGTGGAAAGGTTTGAGGTTTAAGAAAATCACATTATAGTAACTCTAGATTTACTCTTAAAATTGGATCATCTTCAGAGGAAAATATTTAATAGTACTCTTTAAATGTTTCTCTCTTATTTTAACAATTTCTAAAAAGTTGGGAGGAATCATATATAATTCTCCAATAAGCAATGAATTAATTGATGAAAAGCTTGGCTAGGTTGGAAAAAACATGAATAATATTACTACAGAGACTGTGGAATTAAGCATAAGCTTATCCCTTAGGAGTTTTAAAGAATATTCTTGTTGAGAATTACAACAAAAGATTTTTAAATATACATGATGGTATTTTAATGATCAATATACTCATAATAGTTAAATGTTTCATCATAATGATCAGTAATATATAATTTGAACCACCCTTAAATAGAAAATAAAGAATGGCATTGATTAGATATAAAGATTTTTGAAAGTTGTGATGATTAGTAACTTGATTCCTTTCTCTCAAAGGATTTTTCTTTAATAAGATATAGACTTTCATCTCTTATATTATCATAAGGGGTGGCGGGAGTTAGTAATACTAGTTCAATTTAAGTTCATTAAGGCTAAGGCTATGGAAAGATTTTGGGTCGACTATGCTGCATGAGATGGATGGGTTAAATTGGCCATGACCTTGAGACTTTGAAGAGGCTATGATGAAGTATGATGATAAGGAGGCTCTGCATGCATGGCATCAAATTGTATTATAAATGGTAGTATGATCATAATGAGGCACTGCATGGGTGGCATCAAATTGATTAACTTGGGCTTGTTATTGATTTTGTGGTGAGAGAACTCAGTGTGTTATGGTAGTGCTCTTTATTATTCATCCTCTTTTAAGAGTTGAACAATTTAAGCTTGATGCTCCTCCATCATGTATAGACAATCCTTCAAAATATTGCATGGGTTGTCTTCACCAATAAGATTATACTATCCTTGATTAAGGGATTGATTGTAATCCATTTCATGAGTTTTGTAGAACGTAGAAAATATTTCCCACACACAAGACCAAACTTTTTCATGTTGGAAAATCCATAATAGCAAAGAGAGTGTTTTTAGTTATAGCTTTGAATGAAGATTCCAAACGCTCACACACATAGATAAACATGAAGAATATATGAAACATCAGAGTTTTTCCATGAAATTTTTAAAAGGAAAAAAAATTAAGGGCCTTGGCTCATTTGAAATAATCTTCATGTACTTGAAGATACAAAGGTATGCTCTTCCTAAAAAATGAAGAAGATAATATTTTCAAATTAGAAGCACTTTCTTGGTCTCCTATAGTTGTAGTATAGAGATTTTGGAAGAAGTAATTGATAGATGGCGATTGTCGGATGATGCTGGTCAAGCAATGGAGATCATATTATGATGGTTAGATTGATGTGAATGGACTATAATAATAATGACAATCAAATGATGAAAATTAGATGATGGTGATCCGATGGCAGTGAAGTCATGGAAGTGATTGATGGCAATCATTACCATTAAATATCAAATAGAGCCCTTGCATTCTTCAGGTCACCAAGCTCACTTTAATCTAAAGCATAGTCCCCATCTTGTAGAGAATGGGGGTATAATTATAGTTTTTGAGTTTGACTTTTTATAAATTTGACCTAATTTTTGTAACATTGCATCCAACTGCCCATAATAAATTATTTATTCACAAATCATTCATTCAACAGTTGAGTACTTGAACGACTAAAGAATGGAATGATATTGGGCTTCTTGGCTTCATCTACTCAAAGTGTTTTATTTGACTAAAAGCATACAATATTTGGTGACTACTTGATTCTTCAATTAATGACTTAAAATTTGTAATTATAATTCAAGTGCATGATTTGTTCTCATTTGAACTTGAATTGAATCATCTCTAGCGTCTTGGGTTTATCCCGTCATGACATTAAATTTTATCGTAAATACACTGAAATCATAGGAAGGATAATCCTAAATTTATTTTTGAAATATAGGTATTGTTTTTCCATCAAATAATTTTTTGGAGATATATCACTCTCGTTTCACCACTATATACATGAATACATTTTATATACCTAAAATATATTCATAAAATTAAAAACTAGCCGACGCAACCCTATTCAATTCATTTATATTCCAAAATAAATAAATAAAAATTAATTAGCCTGTCCAAGCAACTTCTCCATGAAAAAAGAAATAATCCACCCAACGAAATGCCCACTTGGAATTGACTTTGACATTTGAGCTCCATGCTTATCCTCACACTAAACTGACAGTTCTCTGGAATCCTACTTCATTAACTTATTAGTAATTGCCTAACCGATTATTAACTCTTGCACTCTCTTTTTGCCCACCAAACACTTTGCCTCTCTGTTTTTCTCACACAACAGCAAGTAAAGGACGAATAAAGCTTTGAATAATTCATCGTGGTTCTTTCTTTCAGCTGAAGGGTTCAAGAGTCACTGTTCCTCTCACAACTGCTCCACTATCAATTCCTATTTTAATTTTTGGTGTTCATAAAATTTTTATTCTCCGTCTCTTTTTTGAATATTAAGGCTTAGATTTCGTTTGGGATGGCTTTCTTCCTGTTTCATAAAACAGTTTTTTTAGTACAAAAATTTTATTTTTTATACTGTAAAACTGTTTTAAGAAGCAATAAGAAAGCCGTCCTAAAAGAAGTCTTAGTTTGGGATGACATTTTTTATGTTTCCTTAAGAATTTTTTTGACTAAAAAGCTATTTTAAGAAGTAGTAAGAAAATCGTCCTAACAAAGCCTAAATTACTCTTCCAAATCTCATCCTCTTAGTTTTTTTAGCTATAAATAAACAGAGAATTGAGACCACTCACCAAAAACTTGCATTTTTTTATTTTAAGTAAAGATTTTGTAAAGAACCTCATTTTATAATTCTTCAAACGCAATCATATTTATTCACTGATAGCTCTGTTTTAGGTTTGAACATCAACGTCAAATTTGTCCATTTGCAAGCCCAAAAAAAAGTAATATCTGTATAGAAGATTCTGCTTCAGTAGCCCTTAAAATATAATTCAATTTTCATTTTAACACCTCATATTGCAGAACTAAAAATCATCAAAGTAAAGTGGTTCAGTTTGTTCATTAATCCTTTTTAACTTCCTCCTTGAGATCAAACTGCCCAATTTCTGCAGTTTTGATCACAGTGGAGAGTTTCTCTTCAGTTTGCTGATGCTGATTTTTTGTGTAATGGTGTTTCATTAATCCTTTTGGGCTTTATAGATCCTTCAGTTTTAAATACCCACTTGTCGTGGTCAACTTTCCAAAGCCCTGCTAATAAAATATAAAGATGTGAAGTACATAGACAAAGTAAAATAATAATTAATCATATAAATGAATTATTGAAGAATACATGTTCAAATTTGATCTTTATCAAACAAGAACAACAGTGCAATAAGGCATGAGGGGTTCTTAGCATAGTAAGGTACTGTATTCCATTTTATTTATTTCAAAATTTTAAGGTTTTTGATAAAAAATATAAAAGCTATAAAAAATAAAATTACGATGATTTTCCTTATATTTGAAAATAGCATAAATTGAACTTATTTTATTATATTTATTATTCTCATGTTGTATTAACTCGTAATTCACATTAGCACAACTCAATGTTTATCAATGGTCATCACTGCCTATCGCTATCATCTGTCTTGGCCCTCATAACTGTTGCCCGCCACTATCAGTATTGGCTTCATTTGGGACGTATGTCTTTTTTATTGCTTCTTAAAAAAGAGTTTTAGTTAAAAATTAAAAAATTTGTACTAAAATTCCGTTTTAAGAAATAATAAAAAAATCATCACAAATGAAGCCATTATCTTCATTCACATTTTAATATATTTAAAACATATCATAAAAAATATGAAAATATATTTCCTACACTACTCAAACAATTTATACATTAAAAAAAACATGAGAATTTTGAAAAATCCAACCAAATATCCCCTAAGAAGTTATATTAGTTCTTTAGACAAAGAAGAACAAAATCATAACTTGAGAAGAGAAGTGCATAAGGAGGCCATTTCTGACATGATTGCTCCTAATCCCAAACCTACTACAATCTAGATCTTCGACACCTCATTATTAATCCCAAACCTAATTTACATTAAGAATCCTCATTACTCACTGGATCCGATGGTCATGACTCGAGCCAAAAGAACTATCAGAAACGGTCTCCGCTCTTCCACACAGCTATGTATCACCATGATTACAAGTTATCTTTGGAATGGCATGCGAGAACCATCCAAATTATTCTAAACAACAACATTATTATATCAAAAGTGGGGACTATGACATTATTTCTTTCACCTTCTGAATCCCACCTACTAACCTTTCCTTCATATATACTCCTCCTTTCAATCTCTAAACTAATATATACATTTTCTTCAATTTCCTCCACTCTCCCTCCACAAAAGAACTTCCATAATGAAGCCACAAGCTTCCTACCAGAAGAAGAGCACAATCTCCTTCTACATCATCTCCCTCTGCTTTGTCTTCTTCGTTGTGATCCTTTATGGTGAAGACTTCAGTTGCATCCTTAAGCAATCAACGTTGAGTTTGCAGGAGCCTGAAGAGGAGAAACCAGAACAGCTTCTTCCATTGCATGTTGAGCAAGGTAAGAAAGCTTACAAGTCTTTCATAGTTTGTTAATTTTGTTTTATATTATTGATTTGCTTAATTATGTCATAGAGAAGGATTTAGTGCTGCCATTTGCGGTAGAGAGGGGAGAAAAGGAATGCAATTTGTTCAGTGGGAGTTGGGTTTATGATGAAGAGACAAGACCTCAATACCAGGAGGAAGAATGCCCTTATATACAGCCACAGCTTACTTGCCAAGCTCATGGGAGACCTGACAAAGGCTATCTTCATTGGAGATGGCAGCCTCATGAATGTGATTTGCCAAGGTATGGTTCAAATTCCTTATTAAAATACATTTTAGCTAAAAAATTAAAAAGTTTCAAACCATTTAAGATTTGTTCTGAGTTCTAGTTAATATTAAACAGCATAATTCGAGTTCCAATTGAATGTCTCCATTAAATCGAATCATTTTTACTTTGAATATTAATTTTCCGGAATTCAGAGCAAGTACTGCTTTGCATGAACTGCTTATTTGAATAATTTAGTCCTAGCAGCAACAGATTAATTAAATATTGCTTATCTTGTTGTGCTTTGTGGACTTATCCATTTTCCTATTTAAAGTATTTTCAAGTGTACTTGATTAAAAAGGAAGTTATTTTTGTCAATATATAAATAATTAAAAACTTTCAGACAGCATTTTTTTCAGCGCCCTTAATTTTTTTTTGAGACATTTAGGCCAATTAAATTAAACTCAAACACATCACATACGAACACACTTCTAGTCTAAGATCTCTTGATTGATAGCCAAAGCTCCCAACAAAGATCAAAATAAGCCAAAAACTTTAAGATTGCATTGTTTTCAGTGCCGTTAATTCAAGTTCAAGTAAATATGAAAACTTAGAACAAATGAATCATGGAAAGTTAACGCTCCTACGAAGCACAGCTAATTAATCATTTAATATTTGTAGAAGGTGGGAAAATTTTCCATTATTCACATGCTCTTGCTGATGGTACATGTGCTGCCAATATTTTTATAGACCGTTTTGTTTCGATGAAGCAGTTGTGGAACTCCAAATGAATGCTGTAACAAAGAAGCAATTTTTATTGTTTTCTATCTGTTGGGTTATATATATATTACATAAAGAAAGATTATTTTGCACAAAAGTTGATCATGAAACAGCTTGCTTCATTGACTATACATAATTGATTTTAATTTAGTCTCTGAAAAATTGTTTTGGATCAATTATATTAAGTGGAGGATTAAATTAGAGAAATGTGATACTTTAAAACTAAATTAGTTACAAGCGTATAGACCATTTTGAGATCTACCTATTAAAAGGTTTGTTTAGATAGCTTTTTAGTAACTCTATTTCTTATAAAGCTATCACATTAATTATTTTTAGCTATAATTTCCTTATTAGTTTTTAGAAATTTTTGTAATGGAAACAAATTGTTAAATCTAATATGTCAGAATATAACATCTGTGAAAAAGGTATTGCTCGAATTTAAAAGATAGATTTTTTTTTTTTTTTTTTTTATAAAACTAACATCAATTTCAAAATTTTATGTTTTTCCAGACAACTCTACTTCACAAACAATTTCAGCTGCCCCACACTAATATAATATAAGACTTTAGGTTTACTCCCCAGTCCCCTTTAGGGGTGATTTGGTTGGAGGAAAAGTGAATGCAAAATAAAGTGAATGTTTTGTTTTTTAACTTTTGGGTATATGATTGATCACGAAGTAAAATAAATTCCTGATATATTGGTAGCCCTCCATGTTAGAGAGATGAAATATATGACCACAGAATATATCAAATAGTTGATACACTCATAATCTTAAACTTTTGATCTGCAAAAATTTCCCCTTTATAACGTCTATGAGAGTAGATTCATACACTACAATATCACAATTTGACCATACAAAATCGCATCTATTTTAGTATAATGCATTTAAATTGTGTTCTTTTTTATATATTGTTAGCTTCAATGCCACCTTCATGCTGGAGAAGCTCCGAGGGAAGAGAATGATGTTCATTGGCGACTCGTTAAACCGTGGCCAGTATGTCTCACTGGTCTGCCTCCTCCATCGATCCATCCCTGAAAACTCCAAATCCATGACTACCAATGGTTCTCTCACCATCTTCACAGCCAAGGTAATCAACTCAAACTCCATTAAATCTTCAAAACCATAAAACTATTCTCAAATTCTTACAAATCTTCAAATTAACTGCTATCATATCGATGCAGAACTACAATGCCACAATTGAGTTCTACTGGGCACCATTCCTAGTTGAATCAAACTCAGATGACGCCATTGTTCACAGAGTACAGGATCGAATTGTTAGAGTTGGATCCATTAACAAGCATGCTCGGCATTGGAAGGGCATAGACATTATGGTCTTCAATACATATCTGTGGTGGATGACAGGACAGAAGATGAAGATTCTGTAACTTTCTTCCCATCTTCTTTAGAGCTTTTTGTGTTGTTATATCTATGCATAAATGGTGTGATTTTGGAGGCCTGCAGTCGAGGTCCCTTCGACAGTGAGACGAAGAACATCACTTTGATGGTGACGGAGGATGCTTATAGATTGGCTGTGAGGAGAATGATGAGGTGGGTGGAGCATAACATGGATCCCAAAGAAACCAGAGTGTTCTTCGCAAGCATGTCTCCTTGTCATGAGAGGTTAGTTTTTAGTAAACTTTTTGCATGTCATCCTATAAATTACGTAATGAACATTTGTAATAATTTTATGCAGGAGTGAAAATTGGGGCGGTGAGGTTGGGGGAAACTGCTATGGAGAGACAAAGCCTATAGAGGATCCAAATTACTGGGGGGTTTGCTCAAGAAAGAGCATAATGAGTTTGGTTGGAAATTTGTTCACTGGAACAAAGATTCCAGTGACAGTTCTTAATATCACTCAGCTCTCTGATTACCGAAAGGACGCTCACACTTCCATCTACAAGAAACAGTGGAACAAGCTGACACCAGAGCAGCTCGCCAACCCAAAGAGCTATTCTGACTGTGTACATTGGTGCTTGCCTGGTCTTCAAGATACATGGAATGAGCTCTTGTATGCTAAGCTCTTCTTTCCTTAGATACAGTGCTTGATCTTTTTTCAACGATTTATGGAAGTGCTCGGCCTTGGTTTTTGTATTTTTTGATTTGTTGTTGATGTTTAATGCTGTGCAGTTCTAATCGGACAGTTCAAATTTTATCTGAAATTGGAGAGATTGCTCTCACAATTGCGTTGATTTTTCTGCATTACATTTTGAAGGGTTGGACTGTCTAAATTGGACGGTTTATCATCTTTTTGTTAATAATATACTTTGATGAAATATGAAAGTCTTGCAAGGGAATATCTGATGATAGGTATTTTGTGAAGTATTTGAGAATCTTTGTGAAAGTGACTCTGCAAGTAAATGAAAATTTCAAGTATGCTTGGGAACCTTAGAAAAGTTAAGTTTTGCAGTTTTACTAGTACTTTATTGATAATTTATCACCTTTTAATTTATTTTGAGATTTTATCCTTTAAATTTGACATTAAATTTTTGAATGGTTAGAGTAAGAGGTCTATTAATTGAGCTAGTTTTGTTATGTCTGTTCTTTCTGATATTTCAGGATATGCTCCAACAAAGTAGATCAAGTGTAGAGTTAGGATCTTTGATTGCTAAGTTTTAAGGAACCATATTTTGTAATTTAGGATCTAGATTGATGTGCATGGGTTTAATTAAAATGAAATGAAAAGAGTTTGTACTTCTTTTATTAATTACATGTTTTAGTAGCTCTAGTTGTTTTTGTGATGATTGGGTAGTAATTATAGGTTCTGGTGTTCCAACCTTCTATTAGATCCTAGGGAATCACAGGGTAGTATCAGTGAAATGGTTTGGAATGATTTGAAGTGTAACCAAACTTATAGGAAATTATTTGTAATAGTAAAGGAAGGAAGTTAAGGCATGGAGTAAGGAATTTTATTTTTTTAATTTGTGTTAAGTATGTGTATAACTGAATTTTCATATTCTTATAGTTTAAAATGTTGTTATATTATGGATCTTCAAGAGCAAGAGGTAACCGATTGATAGAGTTCCAGTCAGGCTGCTGCAAGTCAAAGTGTTATAGGTGTTATTACTTCTGATATAATGATATAGTTTACTAGATAAGTAAATCAACTAATGAGTGAGGCTAAGGGTAAAATGGTTGGAGTTAAGAGAGACAAGGTTGATAAACATCTATAGTCATTTTTGAGATTGAAGCTAGCTTGTTTCCAGGATTCTATTAAGCCTCAGGTAGTTGAGGGTTTGTTGATGAGGATCGAGAAGTTATTTTATTGTATGCAATGTTCTAAGGGTAGGAAGGTTACTCTTTCTTGCTGGATAGAGATGCATAGAATTAATGGATAGGCTTGTATAGAGAAATGTTTTAGAGAAGATTGAATGCAGAGATTTATTTTGAGGAGTTTATAAAAGTCTGCAGAAGTTGGTTTTTCTACCACCTACTAGGCAGTAGATGTACGAGTCTTTTCTGGGGCTACTGTAAAGGAGCAAGGCAGTGAAGTAGTACAAGGAAAATTTCATCACTCTTTTCTGGTATGTTCCATAGTTTATTAGTACCCATGAGAAAAAAAAAAGATATAGATTTCTGTAGGGTTTGAGTGATAGTTTGAGACACCCTTTAGCTCCATTTCACATTCGTGTTTTTTTTTTATCTCATGGAGAGAGCTTGGTTGGTGGATGTGGGCTCCGAAAATTTGGCCTCGGCCTCCCCGCCGCGCGATTTCTTTTATTTTATTCGGCGAGGGAGTTTTAACTGAATAAGTTTCGAGGTAAATTTTGGAAGGTAGATGGGTTTGTAGATAAGACACTACCCAGAGATTTCGCCCTCATTTTGCGAGGAATTTATGATCTGAGTTCTGGTTTCCTATAGGTGCAAGCCCCTATAGTTAATTATCCCTCCCGATCACGAGAGAGAACTTTCGATTGAGGCTAGTCGTCAATCAGATACATAGAAAATACGTGTTATCTGCATATAATAGTACTCTTGAATGCAGTACCATTGTCTGAGATTATTCGGCGTGGCACACCGAATCTGTAGATAATATTGTGGGTGAAAAAGTTGATCACATGCTCGGATGTGACCTCTCTGAATGGAGCCGCTTCTGCCCACTTGGAAAAGTAGTCTATCGCTGCTAGAATAAAGCGATGTCCCGCTGAAGATGGTGGATCTATCAGTCCGATAATATCAGTACCCCAGCATTCAAATGGCCAGGATGCTATTGTTGGGTGCAGTGGATTTGGCTGTTGATGTATAACATCACCGTGGATTTGAAATTCGTGGCACCTTTTAGCGTGGTCAATACAATCTCTGACCATAGTCGGCCAATAATAACCCATTCTCTTGATTTTAGCGGCCATCTTGGGACCTGACTGATGTGCTCCACAAAGTCCTTCATGGACTTCTGTTACTATTTTATCAGCTTCCTTGGTCCCTAGACACCTTAGCCACATTTGATCAAAGGCTCGTCTGTACAACATGTCATTGACAAATGCATATCGCAATGCCCTTTTTCGAATTTGTGCGGCCATAGACTTTTTTATCTGGAGTTTGTTTTCCTTGAAGTAGTCAATGAATGGTTGTCTCCAATCATTTTTGACTTCAATATTTAAACAATGCCACCACGATTCTGAAGCTTGACTAGCTTTATGTCTCTTGGCCACGTGATATTCTTATGGATAATTCTCCATAACGATATGATGGAGAGGTTGAGGGTCAACTGGAGTTTCATCCTACAACCTTGAATCTGGAATTCCTTCTGCCCTCTGGAATTATAATAGAGCGGGCTCCAAGACCCTACGAGTGTAAACCCCGACGAATATAAGACTCTCCTCATTGATATTCGCCATTTCTTTGGCTAATTTGGCCAGACAATATGCTTTAGCATTCTGTCCTCAAGGAAATTGAGCCATTTTGACATTTGGTATTTGCTTTAGAAGCTCGAGGGCTCGCCGATGGTAATGGGCCAATTTGACTTTGCCAACTTTGTAGATACCGAGGACCTGATTTATCATGAGCTGAGAATCACCGAAGATTTGGAGATGTTGGATTCTGACATCGATCGCAATTTCCAGCTCTGCTAATAGAGCTTCGTACTCAGCTTCGTTATTGGTTCGAGGTTCAGTCAAACTGAATGGGAATCTCATTATACCTCCCTCAGGTGCTATGAAAATGAGACCGATGCCAGCTCGAGCCCTTGTAATATTTAGAGGTCGGACAGGTCTAATAGATGATGCCCCGTCAAAGTACATCTCCCAAAATGGTAGCTTTTCATTTTCCTCGACCTGCATTATTTGCTCATCGGGCAAATCATCATTTAGCGGAGAATCGGCCGGGATTGGGTGTGCAGCGATGAAATCTGCCAAGGCCTGTTCTTTCACCGCCTTCTGTGGCATGTATATGATTTCAAACTGTAATAACAATATTTCCCACCTGGCTAGATGACCTGTCAACGCTGGTCTTGTCATCAAGAATTTCAGCGGATCGATCTTTGATATCAGCGTGATTTTTTGGGATAACATATAGTGGCGGAGTTTCTGAACTGCAAAAATCAGTGCAAGACAATACTTTTCAATTGGGGAATAACGACTTTCTGCTCCAATCAACCTTCGACTGATGTAGTAGAGCGCATTTTCTTTGCCTTCTTTATTATTCTTGGCTAATAGTGCTCCGAGTGACTCTTCTAGTGCAGCTGTATAAATTATAGGAGGCTTCCCCTGAATTGGTGCTGCGAGAATGGGTGGATTCAACAAATATTTTTTGATGCTTTCAAATGCCTCCTGACATTCTGTATCCCATTTAAAACGAATGTCTTTTTTCATTAGCTTTGAAAATGGCTGGCACCTACCCGATAGATTTGAAATAAATCTCCGAATGAAAGCCAGTTGTCCTTGTAGCGAGCGAAGCTGTCGGAGGTTCCTTGGTGGTGGCATCTCCGTGATCTCCTTAATTTTGTTGGGGTTGATCTCTATACCTCGATGACGAACAACGTACCCCAAGAATTTGCCGGAGGAGACCCCAAAAGCATATTTGCGAGGATTCATCTTCAGATCAAATTTTTTGATTCTCTCAAATACAATTCTGAGATCTTTTAAGTGATCATTTCGGTCAAGAATTTTAACGACAAGATCATCTACATAGCACTCGACCTTCTGATGTATCAAATCATCAAATATATGAGTTATCGCTCGCTGGTAGGTGGCACCAGCGTTCTTCAGGCCAAAGGGCATGACTGTGTAGCAAAAAATCCCGATGGGTGTCCTGAATGATGTATGCTTTTCATATTCGGGTACCATTTTGATTTAATTATATCCTAACGATCCATCCATGAAGGAGAACATATCGTAGTTGGACGTATTGTCCACCAGGAGTTCGGATACAGGAAGTGGAAAATCATCTTTTGGGCACGCCTTGTTGAGGTCCCTAAAGTCAATACAGACACGAATTTGCCCGTTCTTCTTCTTCACTGGGACGACATTGTCAATCCAATCGGCATACTTTTCTTCTCGGATGAAGTCTGCCTCTATTAATTTCTTTATTTCAGTAATCACCTGTTCTTCAATCTCTAATCTCATTTTCCTTGGAGCTTGCTTGACGAGTGCTACATCCGGTTTGATTGCTAATCTGTGAACTGCTACATCAGGGGATAAGCCGGGCATCTCAGCATATGTCCAGGCAAAGCAGTCCCTGAATTCACATAGAAGTTCTTTTATTTCTTCTATTTGTTCTTCGGGTAGCAGAGAACTCATAAAGGTTGGGCGAGGATCCTCTTCAGTCCCCAAGTCGACTTCTTTTAGTTCATCCATAGTGGCTTCCTGTCCACCATCTTCAAACTCTTCTGGTGTAGGCTCGGCTTCTATGGGCTGCTCATCATAATCATCAGTCTCGTATGTCTCTTCAATAGCACCATCATCGAATCCAATTTTCATGCATGTGATTGCCCGACAAGTCTCTTTCCGGAGAAATTTTCTTTCGATGAATCCAATACCTTTATATGCATCTGTATCCTTATGTCGTAATAGACGCGGACTCCTCCCATACCAGAGGCTCAAACTTGTACGAAGCTTTCGCTTGGTGGTAGGAATATTGACTTGTTTTCGTAGCATTCTTTGAATATTTTTGATATTGAATCTAGGTAGCCTTATAGGAAATAATTTCTCGGAGTCGAAGAGCATGCAATCCCAATCATGATTCTCCTCTTTGCGAACTCCCGTGGAATATAACACATTCTTTTGCATAGTCCCATTTTTACGGGGAGACAGATAGAGGTTGGTGAGTTCTTCAACTTTATGCACTTCGCGCAGAATAATTTCTTTGAAATGTTGTAAAGGAACACGCGTGACTACGAGTACACTATCTGAAATTAATAGACTGTCAATTCTTCTAGAGAACACATTTTGCACCGTGTTCATATAGATAGAATCGTAGTCATAATCATCATTTGAAAATTCAACATGCCTACTCCATTCATCTGTGGACTGGCATACTCTTCGAGATTTAGCAGGAGTAACATCATCTTCATCTGTGTCACTCCCAAGATGAGGTACATGCTTCTTTTCTTTTGTAATGGTCGGCGCTTTGGGAAGAGTCGGCACTGCCTTCTTTCTCCCCACCTGCTTTTTCCTACCCTCCAGTTTAGGTCGCTTTGTACCCTTTGAATTTGATGCTTTAGCTTCGAGGGAGCTCGAAGACTTTTGCTTCTTTGGCATGAAGTACTGTGCATCTTCATAAACTGTTGCTTCATGAACTGTAAAAGGCTGAATGTCACAAGAGATCCTGAATTCTTCTCCATCTTTGAGATACTTCATACACTGGTGTAGTGTTGACGGGACAATGTCATATTCATGCAACCAGGGACAACCTAGTAGCGCCTTGAATGAAGTATCCGCGTCAATCACATGGAATTTAGCTTATGTATGGAGCTCTCCAAATACAAGAGGGAGCATGAATGATCCAAGAGTTTTCTGCCCTTTTTCGTTGAAACCATGCACCATCAGATTTATGGAGGATCCGGGATCGGTCAGGATTCGACTGGTGATCAACTTATCACTCTCTGCAGTAACGTACAGAGGACGATTATGATCTGCAGTTTCGAGCATCATGTCTTCTTCGGAGAAAGTAATGAATGGCTCATTTCGAGCTTGCAGAACCTCAGTCAAACTACGTTCAGACAAATACGCCTCGTATCTTTCGGGATCTTTGAGAGCCTGAATCAAAGTCTCCCGAAGGTCTTTAGACATCACTAAAGCATTGTATATGCTGAGTTGTGCTGGGATTTTTCTCAAATAGGATAATATATTATAATCTATCCCCTTGGATGAAGTGTTCTTTTTCTTAGGATATTCAGGGATAATATCATCGTTGATAACTATCTCTTTTTCCTTGTCTTTGTTGGAGACCCCTTTTTTCGGTAGAGGCGGTAGTATCTTGCCGCTTCTTAACTGCACTTGAGGAATCTCCTCCGGTTCAGAGTCATTTAAATGTATATTTTCTTCAGAGTCAGTCATCGTTACGTCTAGGGACTCATTTGTTGATTCAGAATCACCACCCAGGTTTACATGTCCCATCCGAGACGCTATACTAGGGTCTGATTCGTCTCCCTCTGGAAAATACAAATCCTCCTCCGAACTGTAATCCATTGGCAAAACCATCATACAGAATTCAGAGGGTACTTCTTATGTGTATTTCTCTTTTATCGAGATACTCGGTGCCACTGAGATGACCCAACATACTTCTTTGGGAAGAGAATTCTCATCATCTCCTTCAGCTTCATCAATTTTAAGCTCCGCCATGAAGTCAGCAAGCTTGATAGGTCGTCTCACTGTCTGGTAGTACTCATCCAAACTGTCAATAACCCTCTGAGTTGCGGTCATCTTCTCCTTAGGCTTCTTCAACTTGGTCTTCTTCTTGGATGATTTCACCCAACCAGACTTTGAAGGGCTAGCTTGATTGGAGAGTTGTTTAGAAATAGGAACTCGCCCCATCGGCAGTTCCTTCAAATTTATCATGGGCTCAATAGGAGACTTCAACTTTACACCTGGAACTCCTTCAAGTTGTTTCAACATTTTTACAGTTTTCTTATAGACTGCAGTCTCCCACTATTCTTCCTGAATTGACTCCTTTTCTTTTCTTCTTTCTTTAACTAGGGGTACGGAAGAGGACGTGACCATCCGAGCTGATTCGTTTCTAGGGTGAGACAACACATTATCAGACAATGTGAGTTCCCCTTTTTGATATTTTTTTTCAAGCCAATCTTTGAAGATGTAGTAATCTTCAATAGGATGGCTGAGTACCCAATGATATGGGCAATAGTTTGGGTCACCAGTATGCTTCGACTCTTCGGGTCTCTTGCATTCAGGCAATTCTAAACCCGATTTCAATACTTGTCGAAATAATTTGGCGGCACTCTCCCTCTTGAATGAATATTCTTTATTCATTTTATCTTTGAGGGATTGGAACGTTCTATCACCAGTTCCCATTATCTGTCTCTGGCGTTCTCCTCCCCCTTGATAAGTTCATGGCTTATCATTGCCCCCGAATATCAACTTTGGTTGGGGGTTGGGGTTGTAGGCCTGTTTGGGCTTTTCTTGATATTACATCGGCTGCTTGCCCTTGTCTACATTATAAATCACTTATTTTTCTCTATCAGCTCTAGAGAAGAATGTAGAGTCGGCTTCACCCCTTCTAGCACCCGGGGCTTTAGCCTTCTTAGGCTTATCAGAGTGATTTTCTAATTTAGATAAATTTAGTTTCTCAAATTTGGCCACTCTGTCGAGCAAGTCTTGAAATGTGTTGATTGTAGCCATGCACAAGAAGGGTTGCATCTTGTCATCAATGTTATCCATTAATAACTATACGGCATGCTCTTCCTCAAGCTGATGCTCATATTTCATGCTCAGGTTGCGCCAGCGAGTGATATATTTGGTCACTGATTCTTCTCTTTTTCTTTTATCCAAAGCAAGATCAGCGATCATTATTTTCTCCGTTGCACTAGCAAATCTCTTCACAAACATATTTTCCAATTCTGTGAAAGTCTTCACATAATCATTCGGCAATTCAGCATACCATTCAAAAGCAGTCGCTATTAAACTACTAACGAATTGTCGGAAGAGTAGGGCGTCATTGCCTCCTGTGTTCCCGTAGATAGCTCTAAACTGTGTCAGATGCTGCCTGGGGTTGTTATTACCATTGAAAGTGTTGAAATTTGGGATCGAATACCCTTTCGGGTATGATACTTGGTCGTATTCAGCAGGATACGGACGACCCTTGCCCACTAATTTTTCTGCTTGGTCAACAGCTATAATAGCCCTGATCCTTTCTGTGATTTTTCCTTCCAACTGTGTAGCGGTCACAGGTTCAGAAGTACCCGCAACATTTTGTGGAGTGGGCTGACGGATGAAATTATGAGCCTCGTGACCACCTTCAGGAATACCTCATACTTCCGAGACTTGAAGCATTTGAAAATTTGGAGGATCCGGAGGAGGATTGGGCATGGCGCCAACAGCAACAGTTCTCTGCATCATCTGCATCATTGCCCCCATTTGAGCCATCATCTCAGTCATCTTCTCATTCAACTGAGAGATTTCTCTATCTTTGGCTCTCATTTGTCGCCTCATATGTATCTGCATGTCTGCAAGTGTGACATTTTTGTCAGCGAAGGGATTCTCTTCAGCTTCTCCTCCTTCTTCTTCTACTTGGGAATGACTACCTCTGCCAGTGGTGGACCCAGCTTCACGACGACGTTGATAAACTTGCCTAATTGACGGTTGTTGATCGTCATCATCTTCATCGTCATCGTAGTAGACTTCCTCATTAACATTGGTGTGTCTTACCATATAGACAATTTCCATGTCCAGAGTGTTATTTATTTCTTGCATTTCTTCTTCTAGATTTTCTTTTAGAAATTCATCAATATTTTCTTCCATATTTTCTTCCCCTTCGAGGTATTCTTCTATATTTTCATCCTCTTCAATAAATTCTTTTTCTTCAATGTTGTCTCCCCCTTGCACATTTCCTTCCTCTTCTAGTACTCGGATCTCCGAACGGCGCCGCCACTGGATTTTTGGTTCTTGGTTAGGCACGGGGACTTCTTCAACCAGCGGACTGCGGTCAAAGTTGGTTTCTTCTTTTGGAGGGGATGGAGGGTGACGGGATCCCCTGGAGGATTCTCCAAGGTGTCTACCATCTGGAGGAATGTCATTATGGGTCCTTTTTGGGGCCCACTTCGAACGTTGTTTGTAAATGGGGGCGGATCTCCGAGAAGCCTCACCGGATGTCACACCCAGATCAATCCTCCTTTCTCTTCTTTCTTTTTCATTTCCTCGAGGGTTTGGCCTCCAAACTTGTTTTCCTTTCCACCGAGACCTTTCGGCAATGGATCCCTGAACATGCGGTTCAGGTGTCACACCCCGATGTTCACCGCGTAGAATATACTTCCTTTCTTTCCTCTCCAGTAAAATAAATAAGCATTCTCTTGGTGGAGTCCTTCTGGCTTCGACCATCAGTGGTCGTTGGTATCTTCTTTTATTCAATCCCTTCTCTTTTACTGTTTTCAAGACTCTGTATACCCGGGCTGAAAGAGTTTCAGGCTCTTTCTTCCTTGGAGGAATTGGGGCTTTAGGTCGTTGATCCCAAAAGGATTTCTTCAGCTCACCAGTAGAGTTGTTTCTTTTAACTCACTTTAGATTTGCAAACCCATTCCGGGTTGGAATGTTAACTTCAGACTCTTGGGCCGGCAGATTTGATGGGTGGATCTGGAGTTGTTGATGCTGAGCTCGGAGCTCAGCATTCATCTTCCTTCTCTGCCTCCTAGTAGGCCTTCCTCAAGATGAGGAGACCTCAACATCGTATTTTCCAGTTGCAGATAACCTAGTCGGCAGAGTGGTGGTGTATGTAGCTACCACAGAAACTCCCCCACCATTCACAATTCTCTTGGTGGCTGGGACTTCTGATTGTGACAGTCGTTCAAACACAGAAACCCTCCTACGAGGATTTTCAACAGTAGGTTGTCGTGCTAGTAGCTGCACACGACGAGTAGTAGCTTTGGAAGCCCTTGCAACAACAGCAGGGAAATCAATGCTACCAAACTGGATGGTAGCTCCAGCATTCTCAGTTTCAATAACAGCATTAGCCAGCTGAATTCTGGCTCCTCGTCCTAGTTGGACGGTCATCGGCGTGTTCTATAGATCTATCTGCATAAATGAAAGGCAAGGGTTAGTAATCAGAATCTGATACGTCACACCGCACTTTCAAAATGCAGAGACTTACACAGAACACTAAAACAAAAATAGACCAACAATGATAAGCATAATCAAGCAATAAAAATAAATTTAAAACACTGCTGAATGCCAAATGAATTTGTTGAATGATCATTTTGAAAGGCTCAAAATCTTGAGCACGAGTTGATATGACAGCTACTATAGAACTGAGACGACTAGCCAAAGATGGAAAGAGAAACCAGACCCCAGCGGAGTCGCCAGAAATCTGTGGGCTCCGAAAATTTGGCCCCGGCCTCCCCGCCCGCAATTTCTTTTATTTTATTCGGCGAGGGAGTTTTAACTGAATAAGTTCCGAGGTAAATTTTGGAAGGCAGATGGGTTTGTAGATAAGACACTACCCAGAGATTTTGCCCTCATTTTGCGAGGACTTTATGTTCCGAGTTCTGGTTTCCTATAGGCGCAAGCCCCTATAGTTAATTACCCCTCCCGATCACGAGAGAGAACTTTTGATTGAGGCTAGTCGTCAATCAGATACGTAGAAAATACGTGTTATCTAGCATATAGTAGCAGCAATGAGTTTGGATTTGGAAATTTGAGAATTGGGTTTGAAAATAGTTGGAGAATTTGGGAATTTGGAGTATTGATATTTGGGAATTTGAAGGTTTTTTATATTTAAAATAGAAATTTTCACCATCTCGTACTTAAAGCAGATGGTGGGGGAATGGATGATAGACCCGATAAAGATCCCATGGTTTCGTCGTCCCGGGCCATCGTGGTCCCTGGTCTACTTAGTCAGAGGAGGTAGTCGACCCAACCTGACAGAAGTATCCTTGTCGGCAGCCATGGGTTGCTTCGTCCAAGGGAACCTTGTAGACCGGGGTTGAATGATTGTCTAAGGGGACAAATTTAGATCCACCTTAACTTATAGAGGGCTTTGTGCCCTATCAAGCATATCCTATTGATTCATATCTCAAGGATTTAACGCCATTATGGAGCGTATTGGCTCTGGCCATAACCGCTATCTGTGGTGCCATTTGGCGGCAAAATCACTCGGTTCAGAGGGCCCCGGGTCATAACCGTTTACCTGCAGTGCCATTTGACGGTGAAACTGCCGGTTAGAGGACACGTACCATGTCCTTACTAGCAAGAGATTTTTTGAGAATGGATCCTAGTGATATTTTCGACTAGGCATTTGACTATTTGTGAGTTAGAGTTTATTTGAATTTGTCCACCCCGACAGACTATTGCGGAGGGTGGATAGATTTTATTTTAAGTGTGTTGATGGATTGATTTTACTTTTAAATATATGGAATTTGATATTTTTGTGGAGCCTTGGATTTTGGGGATTTTTGGATTTTTGTGGATATTTGGATGGAGCTTTAGAATATTTGAGATTTTTGGAATTTTGAGTGGAGCTTTGGAATATTTGAAATAAAACTTTGGATATTTGGGAGATATTTGAAAATATTTGGGGAACCCCTCCAGTTGAGATCTACATTCAACACGGCCATCATCAGGGTGTTTGGGGGTCATTTCTCTCTTTTGGATTGAACCTTGTCAACTATGTCAGGCTATTGACAGAGGATCGGGTTTTGTAGGCTTCGTGCCTTTATTAGTGAATTCATATTGTTGTAGGCCTTGAAGGCCTAATATGAATATTTTAAAGCAAATATACTGGTCACCACAACTTTATATTTGCTTAATGGTTCGAACCCTGTCGACTTCTATTGACCCGTATAGAAGCATCCCTAGACGTCACGTGTGTACCAATAACACGCTCGCCGGGGCCCATGCGGGTTTGGATTATATTTTTCCCTTTTAGTGTGCATATATGTATACAAACTATTGTGCACATGCGGGGGTATTATTGGAATAGACGCCTTCTGTCTGCTTGTACGAATGTTGCAGATCCTGTGGCGTGGCGTAGCAGCTTCTGAGTTTAATTGTTAGCTGTTTCGTATAGGTAGACTGTCGTGCACTATTTGTTGATTTTTGTAGGCGGATCATAGTGCACTAACTAATCTCTTGCTTTGGTGTTTGTTGATGCTTGTATTCATTGTAGTTCTTTGACATTTTGTCCTTATACGATAATGTACTATGTGTACAACCGGAATTCTCCTAGAATGAGGCCTCGTATGGAGTACTTGCATCTACTTGTCGTAGTCATTTGGCATTCGGCTTATGAATGGCATATAGACTAAAGGCAGATCCTCCTACAATTGACTTGCATGAAGCTTTTGGTATTGTAGTTCTTTCATTGTTAGTTCCATCAAGTGACCTGTGGTGCATATAATGGAGTATCCCTACTATACCATCAGGGATCGTATGAAAGTTGTCACCTATTCTGCACATTTCGATCATCTGCATGCATGCTCTATTTCAACTTTCTGTACATATGATTGCTAATTAAGAGAGTGTCATCAGCATGTAGCTCACTGTACGTTGATTCCTCATTGTTTATAAGGGATCCAACATTCAATGGAATATCTCTTCTATAATTGTTCTCCGAAGATGACATCTTTGGCTTATTCGAATGTATGATCAGCATTGAATATTGGATGGTCATTGTGTTCATTCACCATCCACTTCTTCCATTCTAGGTGATTATCATAAGCTGAATGGCTCCCATCCAAAGTGTAATATGTTGCAGGTTTATATTTGAATAGCCATCAACTTATCTTCATTTACATGAAATCCATTGGCATGATGACTTAAAGGTAGACGCTATATCTCCTCCCACTTCTTTCGTTGACATGCTTGTCTCTATCTGCAATCCTTTGATGTAGTATCATGATTGTCAACCGATACTTGGATATCACCAACTCCTTTGTGAACCTTCAGTTAGGATGATGAGTTTAATACCAATCCCTTCACTCACATTTATTCATTTGAATATGTTTGCCCTTGCATGTGCCTCTCAAAGCTCTGTCAGTGCATATTGATAAACAACATGTCGGTATCCTTGGTGTTTGGCATTCTTGAAGACCTTCCAACCATTTGTGAAAAAAAAAGCTTGTTTCTTATAATTCATTCAAGTCGGTTAATTCTGATTATGACTCATTGAGAGGGACATCCATATGTTGCATTATGTGTAGTCTATTCTTTGCATTTGTATACACTTCAAGACTTATGACAATCTCATGAGTCTTATGTTGTTCATTTTACTTGGATAGTTAATTTGAAAGCCAAGTCCATCATCATTCATTAGTTCAAATCTTGTTCAAATCTTAAGTCTCATTTATCATTTGTTCGTGCTCAAGTGCAAGTTTAAACCACAAGTGTCTAGCTCCAAAAGTTTAGAGTGCAAGTTCAATGTCAAAGTTGAGACTTTCTTGTACCAAGTCTCATTTAGGTTCAAGTTTTGTCTTGAGTTCAAATATGCCGGTTTTATTCAAGTCGAAGATGAGTCCAAGTACAAGTTATTTATGCCTTTCAAAGTTCATAGGTCTGTTCATCTTTATTCAAGTTATGGTTCAAGTTCATTAAAGTCCATTTGAGTCCAAAATGAGTCCACAAGTCCCAAATGGTTCCAAGTCCTTGTCTGTATTTCAGACAAAATTTCAGCAGCCTCCCGGCGTCTCCCCTGTTTAGGGGTAAAACCAAGAGGCCGCCTACCCGCCACGTCAATAAAGACGTGCTTTTTTGTGTTGGTGAGACACCGCGGCTGTTGTATTTTTTTGTTTTCTCCCACCACGCGCAATAAAGGCGTGCATGGGGTTTTATAAAAAGCATTTTTGAAAAAAGCAGTTTTGATTTCCCCCCGCCTGGGGGTACTTAATAAGCGACCCCGCTTCGCCGTACGTGCCGCACCAGGGTCCCATCCCACCACCGCGCAATAAATGCATGCATGGGGCGGTTCTCTGGTTTGCCACGGATATTGAAGCAAGGTTTTGAGTTTAGAAGAGTACGTACCTTCGCGGGGTTGCTGTGGTTGACACATGGATCGAGGGGTCACTCGCCTACCTCGTCGTAGGTGTCGCACCGGGTTC